>JARWIR010000064.1:3000000-3494426 GCA_029959085.1 Nemophila menziesii | reverse complement strand
GTTGACCTTTAAATATAATTGTAATGAAATGAAGTGTAGATAAAAGGGATATTCCATCCCGAGCCATCACTATGAATCAGTTGACCAGTTGATTGATACGTGTAATATTCGTAAAGGCGGGTTTGGAGGTAGGGATTTGTCACGCCAAATATTTATCGTGTTTCCCATTACCAATTTAAACTTTACAATTCAATTTGAGATCATTCTTACCCGCCAGAAAGCTAGTCCACAATTAAGATCGATTAGTTTTCCTCGCAGCCTCCAAAACAAAGACTTGGGGAATTACAGCCTTCGAAACAAAGACTTGGGAAAAAATTACCTTTAAGTATATGAGCAAGAATGGAGTTTCGTTTCTGAAAATTTTGTTATGCCGGTGAAAGCCAAGAGGGTCAAATTCATTTTTTCAAAATCACATAAACCTTAAACCTTGTCTTTTTCAGAGATCGAGATTTTGTCCATGCCACCCAATACATACGCTAACGATAATAATTCCCCACCTAGATGGAAACTGATTTCGTAAAAGTCTTACAAAATGTCACACTTGAAGCCAAATTCGATAAGCACTTCTTTACCACTATAGAAAAGAGTTCTTTCTAATTCAAAGACTACGCTATTTTATTTTATTTTAGTAATATGGGTGGTCCGACCCATTTTGCGTGCACTACCACCCATGGAAAATACACAACGCATTAGGTTGCCCATGTTCACCCATTCACACCCTTTAAGTTTAAGGGTGGTGTGTAGAATAAGTAGTAAAGCGTTGTCCAGTTGAGCTAACCCGACTTGAGAGTCTCATATCAGAACAATTATTAGATAAATAAGTTGAACATAAATATATATAAAAGATATAAGACTTAAACTGAGTCAAAAAAAAAAAATCAATCATTAATGATAAAAATTATACAATAATACAAAAATCACATTGTAATCAAACTGTTGTAGTCGCGAATAATGGGAATGGATAAACTCGTAACCCCAACCTTGCTAATGAGAATAAAGTCTTTTGTGTTTCATATTATTGAAACATTATTATCGTCTAACTTATCTTCTACAAGAGTCTTTCTTATTTTTTATTATATGTCCCGTTTATGGGGGAAAATTGAGAACTTCATTTTTTATTCTCCCTTCTTTTTTGTAAAAAATTTAAAAACATTTAAAAAAATAAAAACTCATTTTTTAATCGAAAAAAGAATATATTTTCACAAATAGGTCCCAAGGACCAATAAAGATGCTTTAAGGTTACCCGGCAACAAAATTCCCGAACGGGACCCCATCAGGAGAGGATCTTTTGATATTAGAACCAAGTAGTCGAAGCTTCACTTCAAGATCTTCGTAACCCCGATCAATATGACATATTCCACTAATCTCCGTTTCACCTTCTGCAGCCAACCCAGCTAAAACAAGTGACATACCTCCTCGTAAATCCCTTGCAATAACCTGAGAACCTAATAATTGTCTAACAAAAATGAACAATGGTGTTAAAAAATCATTAATCCGAAAATAATCCATCAAAATATTAATCATCAAGAATTAACTCTCACCGATTTTTCTCTTTCCCATACACCCTTGCGGTTCTACCGCTTACGTCTATCCGAGGCCCAAGCTTCTGTAGTTCCCTTGCTATAACAAAGAGAGTCAAAAGTCATACATTGTTGTAAGAAGTTATTTACCCATGTAGCTACAATAAATGAAAAATTTATATATTTACATACCATGACCCATGCGATTCTCGAAAACAGATTCCTCCACAATACTTAAACCATTGCAAGTTGTAAGAAGTGCCATTGTTGGAGGTTGGAGATCCGTAGGAAATCCTGGGAATGGATGAGTTTTAATATCGAAGCCTCGCAAATCATCACTAGATCTTGTATGAACTGCAGATAACTGATCTCCTGAACCAATCAATAATCAGCCTATGTATACAAAACTGTTATCATTTTTTGGGGGTAAAGTATTGCATAGGTCCCTCATCTTTCTCCTCTTTGCTCATTGTTGACAGTCACACACAGGACTGACTATTCAAATTACACCATGTAAAATATTATATTACTATTTTATGTGCCCCTGAAAATTTTAGAACCTAAGGCTCCTAACTATTAAAATTTATTTGTTAGATTTTAATTTGTGTGAATCCTATGTTCTTTTCTATAATAAAATATAGGTAATTTATATAATATAGGGATTTATAATTTATAATTAATTTAAGGACCTATGCTGCAATTTACCTTTTGTGGGATAAGAATTTAGTTGGGTACAGATGAATTAGGAAAAGTTAATACCTCTAAGGTACCAGTGTCAATCTGAGTTATTCTGCACCCTGAATCGGCAAGCTTATCAATAAAACAACATAAATCATTTGGAACTACATGTGACATTGTAATACACGATCTTGTAATAGCAGCCGCTACCATAAACGAACCAGCTTCTATACGATCCGGCATGATTGTATATTCAGACCCATTTAATCGATTATTTCCGGTTATATATATTGTGTGGGTCCCTGCTCCTTCTATACACGCTCCACAATTTGTGAGGTAACGAGCAAGATCTATTACTTCCGGTTCCTGAAGAGAAATCAGAATCAAGAGAGAAAAAGTAGGGACTTAAAAGAAAGAGATTGTTTATAATTAATTACTCGTGCAACATTTGAAAGTACAGTCTTTCCTTCCGCCATTGAAGCTGCCATTATAAGAGTTTCGGTTGCACCTACACTTGGGTAATCGAGAAAGAAGTTTCCCCCTACTAATCCTTTACCATTTGCTGCATATGCTACTACTTTTCCATCTCTGCAATAAAATTATTTAATATAGGGGATTTTTTGCATAATATAGGACCTGTAATGCAATTAACACACCTCAGTTCAATAATGGCACCAAGAGCTTGAAGTCCGCGAATGTAAAGATCAACGGGACGAGCTCCTATATTGCATCCACCTGGCAAGCTAACCACAGCTTCACCAAACCGACCCAATAAAGGCCCGATAACAAAAAACCCGCCTCGAATTTTCCCAACTTCATTATCATCCGGCTCAATTGAAATCAACCCGTTAGTGTTAATCTGCATTTCACCGTTACTAAAACACTCGATTTCGGCACCCAATGAAGTTAAAACGGAGGCCATGGTTTTGATATCGGATAAACTGTTGGGCACGTTTTTGAGGTTTGAAGAGCCGTTTTTACAGCAAAGGGTAGCTGCAAGGATTGATAAAGATGAATTCTTTGAACCACTAATGGTGACATGGCCTGAAAGTTGTGTGGGGCCAGTTATGAGGAGTTTGGGTTCGTCGTGAGTTTTGTTGAGGAGTTTAAGGGTTGTGTGAGATGAATGTTTGGTGGGTTTTGGAGGGTTTGGTGAAGAGTATAAAGATTTGTTGGTTGTGTTATAACTAGATGCCATTTTTGGACGGAATGTATTCATAATGCTTTTAAGTAATACAATATGAGTTGTTCTCCTATTTCTGAGATGTGGATACATCGTATGTGTATGTACTCATGTGGAAGAGTTTGAGTGTTTCACACTGGCAGAAGTAATGTCACGTGTGTATATATATGAGATCTGAAAAAATATATTATTTAAATATTAATTGATTTTATCATTTTGTCCTTGAGAATGATGATGTTTGACTTTGAACAAAAAAAAAAAAATGATGTTTGACAAAAAAAAAAAAAAAAAAGAATGATGATGAGCCATTCGGTAAATAGTATATGATAAAATAATTTTATATCTACGGTCATTATTTGATGATGGTCCACGAATTAGTTTTTTTTTTTTTTTTTGTTACAAATGAGGTCAAAACGACCAGGAAGATAACTTCCTTACAACTTATTGATTAACAGAATGCACTCGTGGTACCGCCCATCCATAACGATCACGGATTAGCAACCGCCATAGGCCAGGTGGGGGGTCTCGAAACGGAATCGGACCCTCCTTATTACACCTTCCAAACTTAGCCATCCAATCCGCGCACATGTTAGCTTCGCGAAAACTCCACACCAGTTCGAAATGATCATTAGACGCTAGAATTTTCCTGCAAGCTTCCACAATATCTCCCGAAAAGCCCCTTGAACTCACATCGCCCTTCACTAGCGCATGTAATTCACACGAGTCTGTTTCGACAGTTAAATTAGTGAACCCTCGTGAAACAGCCAAATCCAACCCAAAATGCAACGCTAATAGTTCTGCCTCAAAAGGTGTTCGTGCCACGCTCCTACCAGCGAAACCCCCTAGGTAATCGCCATTCATATCTCGAAAAAGACCTCATGCGCTAGCTACCTTACTTACTATATCATATGCCCCATCTACATTGAGCTTAATCCCATTCACAGGTTTTACCCATTTCACGAGAGTAGTCTTTGAACACGTGACTAACCCGCCATCCCTCTCGAATCCCCATGTTCTAACATAATCCGTTGCGGTATTTAGTATGATTGCACGGAGCTCACTAGCCGATTTTTTCCCCTTGGAAGGCTCAAAAATCCTAGTATTTCGATCAACCCAAATATGCCATATAAATGCAGCTATTAGATGAATTTTCTCTACACCATTAACCAACCCTTTCCGAGACAAAACCCAGTTCCACCACCTGTTACGATCTTCCACACTTTCCTGTCCTGCTCCTGCCGCTACTGTATTCTCTTCACCTCGGAAATTCTGCAGCTGCAATGATTCTCCTCGGACCTGTCCACGGCCGCGCTCAAACTGTACCTGCTCCTCATCACGCCTACTGTCCTCTCTTCGAGGATCATTTACTAATATATCCTCGCTATAACCCTGCAGCATCTCACCTGTTCTACTGCTGCCGCTAAGATTCTGCAGCAACATTCCAGGAGCATTTCGAAGGCCGGAGCTGCTGGATTCCGCACTGTAGTGGGCCTGCTGTCCTCTCCTTCCCTGTACATCCTGGTGCTCCACGTTATTACCAAATATATCTTGACCATTCAGACCACTGCCCCTCCCATTCACTCTCACTTCCATACCCATAAAACACCATTTCCGGACCTCCTTATACTCACGACAGTCCCGAAATACATGGACTGCATTTTCCCGTTCTACTCCACAACTCCCACACATTGAACCTTCCACTATCCCCCGCACCTCCAAGTTAATGCCCGTAGGTAATCGTTCCCAAACCGCACGCCATAAAAGAAATTTCACTTTTTGCGGACATTTTATCGACCAAATATCTTCCCATTTAAAATTCATACCATTACTCTCCTGTAATGTACTCATATAGGCTGATCTTACTGAAAAGAAACCCGAAGCTTCCAATGACCACCTGTAGCTCTTTTCATTTCCTTGTATCACCTCAGTTAGCCCGTGACTAAGAATTTCTCTCCCCGCAAGTATGTTTTTACACATCCTTGAGTCCGATTGTTTCCCTTCTCTCTCCATAAACCCGACCCTAAAATATTTTTGTCTTATCGCGCTAACCCAAAGTGCCAGATCATTTCGAATCATCTTCCAACCTAACTTAGCAAGGAGAGCTTTATTATAGCCTCTAGCTTCCCTCAAACCCAAACCTCCATCCTTCTTAGAACGACACAAAACCTCCCACGATAACCAATGGACTTTACGAGCCTCTTCCGACGACCCCCATATAAAATCCCGAATAATTCTATCAATTTCCTCACAAACATGTACCGGTAACTTCATAGTTTGCATAATATACGTAGGTATAGCCATAAGTACCGATTGTGCAAGAGTGACCCTTCCAGCTAACGATAAATTTTGGCTTTTCCAATTCGGCAACTTGTCTTTCATCTTAGCTGTTATCCGGCGGTAGAACCCTCTAGGAAGGCGCTGTGAACGTATCGGAGTTCCCAAGTAGGTTCCTAACGACTCGCTCAAAGTGAAACCACTTCTATTAGCCAAGCTTTCCGCCTCGTCCGTTGAAACATTCCTCGAAAAATATATCAAGGATTTTGCCTCACTAACTGTCTGTCCAGCCTCCTCGCAAAACACATTAAGCACCGCCTTAATGAGATCCACTTGAGCTTCTCCAGCCTCCGCGAACAGCAGCAAGTCGTCTGCAAAAAAGATATGCGAGATTGGGGGTCCTTGTCGGTGGAGTCGAATGGGAAGCCATTCTCCTCCTCCGTAAAGCCCCTGAATTAAACTAGATAATCGTTCCATGCACAAAATAAATAAATAAGGAGAGAGAGGGTCTCCCTGTCGAATGCCCC
This sequence comes from Nemophila menziesii, assembly GCA_029959085.1. Lineage (NCBI taxonomy): Eukaryota > Viridiplantae > Streptophyta > Magnoliopsida > Boraginales > Hydrophyllaceae > Nemophila > Nemophila menziesii. The sequence continues at coordinate 3,488,244 of JARWIR010000064.1, read as the reverse complement.
TTTGAGGGGTGAACTCCTCTAGCTGCTCCCCATTCCACAAAACACGCATGGAATTAGTAGACATAGCTGACATGATCAAGTTACTCCAGGAATCTGGAAACCCAAAGTGAGTGATAGTATCCCTGATGAATCTCCAACTTAGCTTATCATAGGCTTTCGCTAGATCGATCTTAATCGCCATATAACCCTTTTTTGCCGAAATTTTCTGAAACCGATGATCTATCTCTTGTACCAAAACCACATTATCTACCGTTGATCTACCCGGAAGAAAGCTACTCTGATTAGGTCCAATCTTCTCCGCGAGGAAGGGACAAACACGATTAACCATAGCTTTCGTGACAAATTTCACCGGCGCATTCATGAGACTAATAGGTCTGAGCTGCCCTACCACCTCTAATTCAGGCACCTTCGGAATCAAATGGATTAAAGTCCCATTTAATTCAGAAGAAAAGGAACCCGTCCGAATCGACTTTCTAACCATCTCGCAAATATCTTGACCCAGAATATCCCAACAATTCTGATAGAAGGACGCTGGGAGTCCATCTAGTCCTGGAGCTTTAGTCGGATTGGACTGAAAAACAGCCGCCTTGATCTCTTCATTAGTGAACTCTTCCTCCAATATGCTTCTCTCAACCTCATCTAACTTCTCGCTATACGGTAATGCAAAAGGACCCACAAACTTATCTGTTTCTGAATAAAGGTCCACAAAATAATCTCGAACAAGCATTTTAAGTGCATCTTTATCCTCAACCCAATTTCCATTCACATCCTTTAGGCGTGTTATATTACCCACTCTTCTCTTCTTCATCGTAGCTAGGTGATAGAATCTAGTATTACGGTCCCCTGATCTGTTCCAATTCTCTTTAGACCGTTGAAACCAAAACATCTCCTCTTCTTCCAAAACACTCAAATATTCTTCCCGTAGCCTTTTACCCAGTCTAAACAACGAAGGATTATATTCCCTTTGAAGCGAAATTTGAATACCTTTAAGCCTCGCCAAAAGTATACGTTTCTTCTTGTGAATATTCCCAAACACATTATATTTCCATTCAAGCAATTGACTTTTCATATCTCTCAAGCTTATACCCAAATCCGAATCCGAAGGTTTCCAATTACCTTGAACAAAACCCTTGAAATCTAGATAGATAGAAAGAAACGGTTACAATAGTTATTGAATTATTTGTAAAATACTGTTTAAGTTGGTTTTTTTTTTTCAAAGCATAATAATATAGATAGATAGAAAGAAACGGTTACAAAGTTACCCTACCCCTATCGGGTCCATGTCAACACGAAAGATAGATGCTAACTGGGGAGGGATACAGGCATCCCAATTACCAAACAAGTTGCTTACAAGCCGTTGTTTAGCAACCCAGTCAGCCGCAAGATTTCTACTCTTAGAAATAAGAATTAAAAGTAGGACTCGAAAGTTCCGCCAAAAAATAAATATTACAAACAATGTTCTTAATAGAATGATTAGGGACTAAAGATCCTGAAGAAAGGGGCTTCATGATCTGCTCAGCATCATTCTTTATGATTACGCTTCCAAAAGGGTACTCTAAGGCCATCTCTGTAGCTTTAAGGATCCCCGTGGCTTCTGCTTCTAACACTGAATCTGTTACAATATTCCAACTTTTACCTGTTACAAATTCACCATTAGAGTTTCGTACTAAACATGCGATAGCTGAACCTTTGTCCGAGAATGCAGCATCACGATTAATTTTGAATTTATTAGGAGGTGGTTTTATCCACTTCTCTTTAAACTTTACATTATTATTCGGGTGATTGTTATTGGTAGGTATTAGGGTTTGGGTTGTGATAACCTCTCTATTCATTTTTTCCATAAAGTTAATATCATTAGGGTTAGATATTTTAAAATACTCTTTCCAAGATTCAATTGAACTGTTAATAGTTCTTATAGGGTCACAATTTTTGCCATTGTAAATAAAATTGTTTCTATTCTTCCAGATTTGCCATAGAGTGGTACAATGTATTTAAAAACTCTATCTTTCTTATCAAAATATTGAAGTAATTTGTTGGGCATGCTTTAAAATCCATTGATCTAGTCTGTTAGTACTATCATTATCTGTTTTAATATTAAGGGGGTTAGAGAACCATACACATTTGGCCCAAAGACATCTAAAGAGCATATGTTCAACCGTTTCAATATTATTATTGCAAATTTTGCATAAGTTTGTATCACTACATTTCCTGTTAAAAAGGTTTACTTCAGTAGGGAGGAGGTTTCTAATAGCTCTCCACATGAAATTTCTAATTTTGGTAGGGGTTTCCATATGCCAAATTAGATTCCAAAGATCTTTGTCTCTAGTGATAGATATTGTTGGTATATTTGATTTTTAACAATATCCTTTTGATTTTCTTCCTTCTTTTAACTTATGGTAGGTTTCTTTAACAGTGTAAGTACCATTTTTGCAGAAATTAATGCACATAAGGTCTTCACCATCTATTTTTGGAATAATCATATTTTCAATTTTATCACTAATTTCCTTGCAATAAAGATTCCTAATAAGATTAGTAATCCAAGATTTATCTTCTTTCAAAAGGTGAGAAACCTTTGTAATTGCACTATCTTTAGGTTTTATAATGGTTACATTGTTATTAATCCAATTATGATCATGTAATTTAATACTAGCACCATTTCCTATTTTCCATTTAATATCTTTCTCAAAGGTCCCTCTGCCTATAAGGATGCTTCTCCAACCCCAAGAAGGTGAGCTTCCTAATTTGGCTTCTAAAAAGTCACAATTGTGGAAATATTTACCTTTTAGAAGTTTATAGAGTAGTGACTCTTTTTTATTAGCAATGTTCCAAGCTTGTTTGCCCAGAAGTGCTTTATTCATAAGGTGGAGATCTCTAAAACCTAAACCCCCATCAAACTTAGATAGGGTTAATAGGTCCCACTTTGCCCAATGAATTCTTTTTTTACCTTTGTCACCCCACAAAAAATGTGCAATAATAGAGTGTATTTGATTTATAATATTTTTTGGAAATATAAAGTTAGACATCATATAGTTGGGTAAGCTTTGAATGATGGCTTTAATGAGAATTTCTTTACCTCCTTCAGACAGGAATAAAGTTTTCCAATTTTCCAATCTTTGTAGGATTTTATCTATTAAGAAAAGAAGGTCTTTTGATTTTGACCTACTCCATTCAGTAGGGAGACCCAGATAGTTTCCAAGGTTATGGGTTTTTTTCATATTCAGTCTATTAGCCATAACATTTTGAAGGTAATTTGGTGTATTGGGACTGAAGATAACCCCACATTTATTAAGATTTAGACTTAGACCTGTCTCATTCTTATAAATGTTCATAATTTCAATAAAGGATTGTATTTCTATATTCTCAGCATTGAGGAAAAAAAGGCTATCATCAGCAAAGAGTAGATGAATTATTTCAGGGCATTTGTTACCAATTTTGATTCCTTGTATTAATTGGTTAATTTGTAATGATATACACGGATTATATTTTTCGTTTGGAAAAGTTAAACATAGAAGATCATACTTTATTGCAAGATCTGTCACATGTCCAGTTGTGATTAAGTATTATATAGTGTTGCATCTATTCAAGGTATTAATATTTAAGAATAAGAAAGCAATGGTGGCGGTAGATGATCTTGGGTCTTCTGGAATTGAGCCGGATCAACTCCATCGCGGACGATGGTTCACATTGTCTAGAACTGTCAAGGTATCGGCAATCCTTTGACAGCATATTAACCTGTAATCTGTGTTAAACATCAATTGGAGGTATTGTTTCTTTTTGATACAAAAATATTTACACGTCTTTAAAATTTTATGATATGAGAATGTGAGTATATAGTTTTTTAATATATGGGAAGTAAATTTTTTTAATAGAAAAATTTGTTTAAAAAGAATACTTTGGATATTTATTTGGAGTGAATTTTTTTAGTAGAAATTGGTAGGTTATAAATTTTATAGGTAAATCAACTTTAAAAAAATTACTCTAAGTATTTTTCATTCATTAAATTACAAATCTGATATATATATATATATATATTGGTAAATAAAAATACAATCAATGCTTTTGTCAAATATTATAAGAATGAAATATAATAATGTTCTTCAACCTACTAATGAAAATAGATAATAAAATAATTAATGTTCAAAGTTGTGGATTTTTTAATAGAATTACTTAAAGTAGATGTCTTAACAAATATTTATTCTTAATCTATTATATAAATTACTTAATTTAGCAACTGCTTAAAGAAAATTACTCAAGTCAATGTGTTCCGTTGAGTTTCCACAATTGTTGGAAAGATTAAGAGGTTGTCCTCAAACAACGAAATACTTCTGCCTCTATAAAAAGAAATCTCCTCTATCAATTTCTTCACACCATTCACAAGAGAAGTAAGAATAACATATTTATTTATCAATGGCCAAGAATATTGCAATCCTCTCTGCACTTTGCATCTTGGCCCTTGCCACCACCTTTTGTCAAGCTCGTCAAGCTCCTGAAATATCCTTCGCCGTTAAAGGAAAGGTTTTCTGTGATCCATGTCAACTTCAAATCCGCACCAAAATTGCCCAAAATGTGCTAGGTACGATTACTCATATGAGGGGTAAAATGCATTATTAGTAATAATATAAGGACTAATAGCATGTTTTATATCTTGCAGGTGCAACTGTGAAAGGAGTGTGCAAAAGCATTGAAGGTGATGCCAAAGTCACTTACGAAACTGAGGCCACAACTGATAAGGATGGATCATACGCCCTCACTGTCAAGGGTGACCACTCACATGATATTTGTGAGGTGAAATTAGTGAGCAGTCCAAATGAAAGTTGCAACAAACTTAGCGGATCTTACGAAAATGCAAGAGTTGAGCTCAGCAATAATGCAGGCATGGACCAAAACCACGTACGTTTCGCAAATGATTTGGCATTCATTCCTATCGAACAAGATGCACGCTGCGAAGCTGTCTTAGGCGAGATTGGTCTCAATACAGAGGGGTATTCACTTGAAGATATGCCATAGATATTATAGCTACTAAAGCGGCTACCTTTTACTATTCTTATTTAAATTATAAAAATGTATAACTTCTCTTGTAATGTGTCGTCAATGGAATAAATTGAACGAGAAGTTGTTCAACTACTTAAATTATTAATTATATGTCACTGTGTGCAATAGAATATCGAGAAAAAGACTCCAGGTATACTCACCGAACAAGATAAATAAAATAAGTATATAAGTTTTTTGAAGGGGACAAATATAAAATTAAGTTTTTAGCATTGGTCCAACTTGAGGTATCCAAAAAATTAAAAAATAAATAAATATCCAAGAAATTTGCAAATGGATAATTAGATATCCATATCTTTATTAACGTTAACACTTAATAGTTGTATTGACGTTAAGTATTAACGGTTGTACCATATAAAAAATGTCGGGTACTTAATTGTTCACATTAAAAGTCCGATACCTATTTGTCTAATTTGGGAAAGGTGGTACCTCTCGAGTCTTTTTCCCCTAAAATATATTAAAACAGCGATACTAATAAATTAAACGGTAATTAATTATTCAGTTCTAGAAAAAAATAGAATAAAATTTAGGGGAAAAGATCACAGGGTACCCAGCGAATAAAAATTAGACAAATAAGTACTAAACTTTTTAAGTGTGGACAATCAGGTATCCAACGTTTTTGATTTGGTCCAATCGTCAATATATGTAGCCTTGTTTATGCATTTTTGTGCTTAAATTTCAGCTAGTAATCAATATAGGAGTTGTAGTTGCAAAAAAAACTTTACAACAGTTTCGCGACTATAATATTGTAGTAGTCTAACCTTCTTGCTTTTTGTTTCTTTTTTGTTCTAGTCATACACTTCAAATGGAGTCTACTCGTACGATTATGGTTTTATTTCAATTCGGACGGTACAAGACATTTCGTGTGTTAGATTTACTCGTAAACTATGCTTACATCGGCACCTACCTATGCACCAAATGGACCAAGTTGCATCCCATGTTACTTTCACTTTGTTATACTTTTTGAAACACTTCCAACAGTCCTTTTCAAAACAAGGAGGGTTTTCAAAAACATGGGTTTCAATGTTCGACACTCTGTAATCGAGGTACTAGAGATTTTTGTTATAGATTCTCGTGAAGTAGAGGTCAAAATTTCTAAAAACATTCCTAGAACACTTTGTTCTGCTGAGTTTTCTGCAATGTCTTGTTCAACTCAACCTCCAAGCAGTACTAGTTCAAATTCTTTATAAAATTGTTCCACTAGTCCCTCCTAATTATACGCATGCATTTGTTGAGCTAAAAAGAAAAGGCTGGTCTAATTCTTTGCATTCGGTGGGTCAATGTTTTAAAGGTGGACTAAAGAGTTTTGTATAAACCTCCAACTCTTTGCCTCCGAGGTTGGTTTTGGTTATAAGTTTCAGCCTGACAGTAAAACGAGGGGTTTGGCTCATTGTGGCAAATCCTCCATGGAGGGGTGTACTTGGCGGGTCAATATGAATATGAAATAACATATAAATGAGTCTGGAAAGCATGGGGAATTACAAATGATACAATAATCAATGAGAAGGACTTAACTTACGACGATTTCCATTTTCATCTCGAGAAGTTGAAGCTAGTCTATCCTTCCGTCCAATATGTTTTTGAGTGTGATCCCATTACTCACCGATTTGAGAGATGTTTCATCGTTTTTTATGCTTGTATTCAAGGTTTTTCAGCTCATCGCTTAAACCTTCACAAACCTATCAGCTTCTTGCAACTACAATAATTGTACTTCCTCTGTCCCACAAATAATGTCCACTTAACTTTTCACACATACTAAGAAATACATTTATTACACTCACCATTACAAGAATATCTCTCATAAAGTGTCTTGATTATTTAATATACATTGGAAATATGAATTTGAATATTTTAATAAGGGTAATAGTACAAGAAATTGGAAAAATGTGTCTTGAGATTTTAAATGGGAAATAATTTTGGAACACCATTTTTAGTAACTGAACATTGTTTGTGGGACAGAGGGAGTAGTTGGAGGAGTGCCATCATTGATGTTTTTTTCCTTCCCCTTTATTTTCTAACTTATAGCTTTGTTTTTTGTGCATTCCAGTGTTTATCCAGTTTCTTTTGCTATCGTGAGGTCTGAGGATACAAATATCTGGACTCGGTTCCTCATATTTTTAAACCCTTTGTGGATGAGCGTGGTTTCACCTTCGTATTTGATCGACATAGAGCTTTAATCAGATGGGACAGGAATGTTTTTCCGCACAATTATCACTCGTTTTGCTTTGTTCATGTAGAGAAAAACTTTAGGAACACGATGAAAAAAAAATCAAGGGCGGTGTGACGCAAAATGAGAGAATTGTTTCCTTATTTAAGAGTTTTGCGTATCCGAAAGTAGTTGATTTGTTTAACTACCACTATTTTCGGTTGCTTAACGAGAGAGTGGCCAAATTTCACAACCTCACACTGTTATATTCTTCATTCAGAAGGTTGTGATATAGGTCAACCATGTATATCTTGACCTCTTCAACACTGTATGTATCTCAAACTTTTTAGTAATGGTATATGTCTGTCGCATACATCACGACTAATATGCCACGTTCTAGATTATTGGTCTGTTGTGGGTAGGTTCTAGATAATTTCAAGATTGTTAGCGTCTGTGTTTCAGGATCGGAACTTGGAAATACCTCTTGGATGTATTCAAACTGTGCTGGCGTACTCGCAAGCAACCTCTCGTATGCGATTGTTCTTCTTCCTCCATTTATCATTGTGTTGTAGTGTGTCCACACCTCATCCCAATTATCTTCAGTATTGCGCTCCAACAATGACCAATTTCCAACACCCTTCTTATTCGTAGTAGTGTACATAGGAAACAACACATATTGTGTCGAGTCTTTAGACATCACAAAGAATTTATTGTTCACCATCATATTCACCTCTTCTCTAACTTTGATGGTGTCATCATATTTTATCTGATCAATGTAGTGTTGTATACAAAAATTTGGTGAGATGTGTCAGTTTTACAAAATAAATTTAGCAATAAACATGTTAGGAATAATTAAGTGATTATCAATGATGGCATTGTGGATCAAATTTGTTTTCTTGTTCACTGATTCGTCTCGTTTGTCCAAGGCCATTCTTAGCTCATGTTCTCCTTGCAATATTGATAATATAGGCTCTGAAACCTATACAATGTTTTTCTTAGCCGGTAACGTATTGTTCATACACAAGAACAATATTTTAGTTGCAACAACTATAATCTTTTAGTTGCACAAGCACAAAAGCAGATTACCTTGGTGTCAGTCATTCCCCCCATCAAATGTTGTTTATATCTTGAATTGATACAAAGATCGATGCTTTAATTAATATTCTAAAGAACAAAATACTTGTTAATATTCTATTTACACAAAAACTAAGTTTTAAAATAATACTAATATAACCAGTTACTCGACATTGGGATCCCTTTTCCTTATTTCCTCGGCTTTTTTCACGTCATCTTCTCGAAAATTGATGTTTCTTTTCGTGCTACCATGTATCATAGTTCTTATACCTTTCTCATTATCAACCTCATTGTCAACCATTTCACTTTCTCGGTTATCAACAATGCTTATTACCTTTTCAAAATTGGCGTCTTTTTAAGTGCAGGATCTTTCGCTTAACCAATTCCTTAATCTTCATTATTTCTTTTTAATTTTCTCTATTTCATCCCAAATTCTTTGTAATCGGATTTTGATTCATTATTAACTCTTGCCACAATCTTCTTTTTATATATTTTCAATGATATCATCATGATTTTGTTTAGCATTTGCGATCCTTCTTCTTTACTTTACTACATTCAACATTAAATTGTCTTTCAAATCATTCTTTTTTACCAATATTTTCTTTTATTATATTCAGTATCGGGACTTCTTTATTCTCCTGACCCATCACCCTTCGTTTCACCTTCATCTTCAACAATTTTGTTCTTCTTTCTCCTTTACCTTCTTCATCACTCTTTTGCCTCTTCGAAAATGTTTTTCGTCTTGTTCAATCCTGTAACGGCTTGTTGTCTCTATTTTTCAGCAACTTTTGAATTATCTTCAACTTCTGGGATAGCCGCTTTGATGACTTTGCATTCCAAAACCCCCAATTCCTTCAACCTAATCTTCAACTTTTTGTTTTCTTCTTGAAATAATAGATAAACACTAAGAAATCAAATTATATTGTGTGTTTAAGTTCATAAGAGTGCTACATTACTGCTAAAATGCAAGCACATTACTTGATCACGACTATATTACTGCTAGAACGGAAAACAATTTGATACAAAACAATTCGAAGCAAACAATAAAAAAAATTATTTACCTAAACCTAAAAATATAGAAAATAACTACAAAAACTAAATAGAACTTTAAACACAGAGGAATTTTCAAAAAATAAACTTATTTTTTCCAAAATAAAAGTGAAAAATACCTTTGTATAACTGATTGTGCTTTAAACTTGTTGAGTGTTGATTTTTAGTAAGGAATTACACTGAACTTTTCGTTGATTTCTAAACTTGTTGAGCAAATAAAGAATGATTCTCTTGGATTTTTCTTTGAACGATTGAATAGATTGTCTTCAAACGTGAGGAGAGAGAGCGAACATTGAACGTTTTTTTGTTGTGTAGTGTTTTTGTTATTGAACGGTTGAGTTATTATTAATTTCTTTGAATTTTTGTTATAGGGGTAGTACTGTCAGCTGGCTTATAATGAGAACTAATATTTAGTAGTCCTAATTTTAGAAGGAATGTTGCTCCTTAGGCCCAATTAGAGAATCAAACCTTTGGGTTATGAAGAAAGGTGAGAGGTGAAGAGATAAGATGAGAAGGGTTAAAATGAATTGGGGTTGAGTTATGTCCATATATAAGTATTTTTTTAGAGTTGAAACGCGTCTTTTTGTTAAAAGCCAACCCACAATTATATTGGACAAGTCCAATAATGGAAATATGATAGGAAGGGTATTAGATTCGGGTCAAGGTTAATTTACCTTTATTAGGTAAGATTTAACTACGGTTAGGCTACCATTTTGGGTTGGGATAGTCAAATGGTCAATCCTAATCTCACTGCTACGAATTCCACCTTCGGAGAGGACATTTGTCCTCGCCAAACACAGGTAATATCCTCACAGAGGGCAGTTTTCGATCTTTGGCAAGGACATATCCTCGTTATTGACTTCTCACAAAAGTTTCCTCGTAGAAGAACCACATCGGTGAGGACTTTGGTGTGTCATCGCAGGTGGACGCATGGTATTCTCGAGGATAATTGTCCTTGTTGATGAAAGTCTTATTCGCGAGATAAAATGTGCTCGCAAATGACAGTCTCATTCACGAGGACATTTTTCCTTACATATTGACTTATTTGCGAGGACCCACTTTGTTTTATTTCGAGGACATTGTCCTTGCATTTATTTTTATTAATGTTTAATTTATATTAATTTTAAATTTTGAAATTAATATTTTTATTTATTAATTAAATAGACATAACTAAAAACTCGATAACCGCTAAAATAAAATAAAATCCGTCGTAATATATTATTTACGAACCCGTAAAAAAGTTTAAAAATTCGATAATAAAAAATAATAAATCAAACATTACAAATATATCAATGTCGATTCAAATCTTCATCTTCGTCTTCGGGTCTTAATTGGTGGGGTTGCCTTCAGAGGCGGAGCCAGGAATTTTCGTAAGGGGGGGCCAAGGGGGTTCGGGGGCAACACCCCCGAAAAAAAAATTTCCGCCAATATTTGCACTATAAGTCTAAATATCATACAAAAATCATAAAATAGGTCCCTATATTAGGAGAAATTGCTCTAAAGGTCCCTATATTGTGTAAATATTACAATATAAGTCTCGATATTGATTTTTCTAATTAATTATACTATAAATTTCTTTTTTTTAATATAAAATAACATATATTTTGTTATAAAAAATAAAAAAATCTTATAAATAAAAAAATTTAAAGCTTAATAAAAGAACTTGTAAAAATTAGGGGGGGCCAAATGAAGATTTTTTAGAAATTTAGGGGTAATTTACTAATAATTTTTTTTTTAGATAGTTATAGTTTTTTTTTTCAAAAATCCAGGGGGGCCATGGACCCCCCTACCATGTGCTTGGCTCCGCCACTGGTTGGCTTGCTGAAGGACCGGTAGGAGGAAGATTGGAAAAACCAGATAGATGAAGATCGGAAGGACCGGTAGCAGGATTAGCGGAAGGTGCGGTGGGAGGGGTGTAAGTCGATAGTTCCACTTCAGCCTTGATCTAATTAACAAATGTGTTGGCTCCACTCAACTGATCTTCGAGGTTGTGTGTGTTGGGTGACAGCCGTGGAGCTCGTGGATCAAGATCTTTCCTCCTCTGGAATATATGGGTCCCTATCCATCGAGATAAGATATTCATTGATGGCTTTCAGCATCCCGTCAAAGTCCTGGGCCATCTTATCGGATGACTGATTAGTAGCATTCCTTGAATGTTTGGCCTTGGGAGGCGCTCTAACTCTAAAGAGCCAATTGCGGGTCCCTTCTCCCATACCTTGGTGGGTCGCTTCCACATGATCCTTTTGCGTGAGTGACGGTGTAGATGATAACGAGACATACCGAGTCATGGATTTCATGACTCTGTCACGCATGATGGCTCTTAGTGTGTCTAGTTACATGAAATAAATAAACAATATTTAATTAAATTTCAAACTCAAAATAAATAATTGAATTTGTATTTAAATACTTACATTCGATCTCTGGTACGCCTCTGTCCTCCACTCATTCTTTTGCTTGTCAAAGCCGATATCGAAGAAAAAGTAGTCCATCCAGGAAAGGGGCAACTCCTGCTCTTGACCCTCCACTGGTGCTCGATGAACCACCGGGTTTTTACCCTTTTTTGTTTCAGTCAAAGTATAAATGTGTTAAGGTTTATTCAATGTTAAAAATCAGTGAGTTGTGTTCCTTACCACAAACATCTCCTTCCGTGTCCGGGAGTAAGTCCTCGATCTTGCCTCATTTATAAATATTTTCTTAAATATCGTCAATATAAATTTTTTTTATTATTGAAACAATGATTACACAGACAAAAGAACTTACCGGATTTATCCATGTGTTCTTTCACGAAATTAATAAAATCCCTCACACTCGACAAATATTCCCTAGTAACGAAATAATTTGATTTAATCCTACTTTTGTCAATAACATGATTCATTATCTAAATTGAGTTAAACATTTAATTATAATAAAATAATTAAACAAATTTTAAAAATAAAAATTATAACAAAAAATATACATTATAATACCAAAAATACACCGAACAATACACAATCTATTTATATAATCAAAGCATAATACAGCAAATACTTTATTTAAACAAAAAATAAAAAAATTGAATTTTTGAAAATAGCTAATTAGAGAATTTGATGGTTTTTTGGATTAAAAGAAGGACCCACACGTGTGTGATGGAGTAGGGAAACTTCGTTAATGATGGGTCGATCACAAGTTGCAGATCGAGAAAAAAATAGAGCATTTAATTTGATAGGATATTTTTTGGATAAAATTTGCCATTAATAGTGTTCTGCCCGCTAGCAGCTATATACTCGTCACTCAATAGCGAGGACATTTGTACTCGCTAATGACTTAATATGTCCTCGCGAATGATACTCAATGGTGAGGACAAACACCTCGTCGCGGAAGAGAAGCACAATGGCGAGAACAATTTTTTTTTAAAATTTTTTTTTCTTTATCGAAAAAACGGTCACTAATAGGCGAGGACAATAGTCTTCGTTGATGAACTTCCTCGCAAATGAGTGTATTTTTAGTGAGAAAAAAATATCATCGCTAAAGGAGTGGTCGCGAATGAACACGTGTGTAGTAGTGTATACACTCAAATATAAGGGTGATATAAAAATATGTATTTATTATTGCTCCAATATAATACAACAATAATAATAAAGCTAAATCTTTGGATTAAACGGTTGGAGTATTACACACCACTAATATATCAAATAATGTTACATTATTTCGTAGTCTTTTCAATTCTTAGACAAATAAAAAGAAGTCCCCAACTTGTTAATTGAACATAAATGCACGTTTTTCGCAATGTTTATAGCTAAGATGGGAGGAGGAATTTAATCTCTTCCCATAAATATTGGTAAATTATGAGCTTGTGCTTGATATGCTTTGAAAATTATTGGTTCATCTCGAATATATTGACTTCTCACTTCTCTATAAAAAGCGATAGGCATCATTTTTCATTTTGTCGCGCTATTACAAGACGGAATTAGGATTAAAAATATTATGGCCAAGAACGTTGCAATCCTCTTTGGTTTCTGCATCTTGGCTTTAGCCGCAGCTATATGCCAAGCAACCGATTCCTTCAACGTTGAAGGAAAAGTTTACTGTGATCCATGTCGCAAACAGTTCCGCACAAGAATCGCCTACAATGTTCCAGGTACAATGATTCTTAATATTGTCAACTTTTTACATGAATTCATTTTATTTATTTATTAATTGTTATATGTTTATATCGAGCAGATGCAACTGTGAAATTGGTGTGCACAAACATTGAAAGCTCCAAAATCACATTCCAATCTGAGGCCAAGACAGATAAGGAGGGATCATACAAGATCCTTGTTGATGGTGATCACTCAACCGATATTTGTGAGGTGAAAGCATTGAGCAGTCCAAATGAAAGCTGCAATGTTGTCATGAATACTCAGCTCGACACTGCAAGGATCGAGATTAGTGGAAGCGCTGGTATGGACCAAGATCATATTCGTTACGCAAACGAACTTGCTTTCGTTCCTAGCGAAGTTGACCCTCGATGCAGAGATGTTTTCACAGAGCTTGGTCTCAGTCCAGATGGTACTGACGATTCTATATAAGCGAAGCTTGCTGTGGCTTTTAATTAGGGAAGTACAAATAATCGACTTCTCTTGTAATATGTAGCCTATTCTATTGTTAATTCATGGAATAAAACTGAATAAAGTAAGTTGTTTAACTTAAACTTTTGTGTGTTATTAACTTATTATGTGCAATCTACTAATAATGTTGTTTTAACCAAGTCATAAACCTTGAGAATTCATGCGAGATGAGTTACTATAATGCTAGTAAAAGAGTTCGTTCAAACTAATAATAAGAATTGGAATATGAGCTATGTGAATTCAGAATACAATCAAAAAATAGCTAAGATTATTTCTTGTATGCCTATCCCTATTTTATGAATGTAATGATTTTTGTTTTTGAAACTCTACTAAAGATGGCAATTATTCAGTTAAAGTTGCGTATTTGTTATTTAAAAGAAATAGAGATGAGAAGAATAAAGTTGTATCTGACCTTCTTCCTTCTTTTTCACATCTTAAAGATCCAGATATATGGAAAATAAGATGGAATATGAATTGCTCTCCTAAGATAAAAAATTTCATGAGGAAATGTATTAAGAATAAAATACACACAGAGGTGAATATTTGTAATAGAAAATGTACTAAATCTAAAGTTTGTAAAATTTGTAATTGCAATGATGAAACCACTGAGCACCTTTTATTTGCTTGCCCTTGGAATAGGGCTGTGTGGTTCTCTTCCTCGTTAACTCTAAAAACCTTAAATAATAGCACATCAAGGATTGATGACTGGTTTTCACAAACGGTTGCCTCTTTGAATGCTACTCATGGTCAAGATATACTATTTGCTGCACTTTTGAGTAATATTTGTTGGCAAATTTGGAAAGGTAGAAATAACTTTGTATTCAATGGGGTTAAATCTGAACCTATGTTCATGTGTAATTTAGCTTACTCCACTTGAAAGGAATATAAAGATGTGAATCAAAATCCAAATAATGGTAAAATAATAAATGAGCTGATTGATTCAATCTCGGATTCCTTTGCTTTAAATGGGGAAATGACAAAAACTTTAATATTAAAATTACTGGTAAAATTAGTATTGGAGTCCACCTCTACTAATATTATTAAAAAAAAATACCGATACTAGCTTTACTTTATCTGTATGTGATATTTCTTATATAGTCAGGTATTCTTTTGGCAACTTGATTGAAACTGATGCAAAGGATATAGAGGCAAGAAGTTCTACCGAAGTAGAAGCTCAAGGTGTTCTGTGGGGCTGCGAGATAGCGAAAGGTTTTCCTACCAACTCTACTATTATCGAAAGTGACTGTGAAGTGATAGTTAAACCCTTAGCTACTAGGACCCCTTGTAATATTCTTGAGTGTTGTAATATTATTAAGTCGATATACGGTAGTGCAGAGACTTGTAATCCGCTTTTTTCCTTTATTAACCACAAAGGTAATAGAGTAGCTGATTGGGTCGCCAAACAAAAGCTTGGTGGCAAACTGTTTGGTGACTGGAGGATCTCTAATCCTCCCCAATTAGCTCAACTTATCTTACTTGATAAACAAGTTTGGGGTATCGGGTAATTCTTGTAATATGTAACATTATTATGCTATTTGTATTATGAAGTAGTTGACAAAAAAAGACATGCATAACCATTAGAAAAGGGAGACAACTTTTAGTATTATGTTAGCCCAGCAAAAAAGAATACCTGTATAGTAGCCTCGTTATTCTTGTATGATAGTTTATTGTCTCACTGTCTGCTGGAAATCCAATAACATAATCTTGTAACATATATACCATTAATTCAAAATCATTCCACCCAACTATCTAAGGCATCATATAATTTGACATAATGTAACAAAAATAATACTCTTAGTCCCTACGTCATAATTTAAATAGAAAAACCATATATATTATTATAGTGACTATTTTGTGTGCTAGTAGTTCTTATTCCACGAGAAAGGGGAATTAAGTTTATAAGGCACATAGCATATGGGACTTTATAAAATAAATCCCCATAGTTAGAGTACTAGTTACTTAGTAACGAGAGGGTGTGTAAAGACACAATGACCCACAATGAATGGATTAAAACGTGGTCTATGTGGCATGATAGTGGTCTAGAAAATAACATTAAACAAAACTCCTGTATACCAAAAATAAAACGCCATAATAGCATTTTTGTCATAAATATCCAATCTTCCCTGTCACCATCATTCAAAAAATGACGCTTGCTTAAAGAACAAAATAGACCATTCTCTCTCCTCAAGCGTCTCTCCTATCACCATTCAAAAAAAAAGACGCTTAGTTACTGAACCCATAGAACATTCGCTCTCCTCATCTCTGGGAAAATTACTACTAAACCATACAATACGAGAAGACGAACTGGGTGTGGAAGGCAGAAGTTTGTCCATCGGTGAAGAACATCAGCACACAGTAGAAAAGGTTTTCTCTCTTGAAGGTAACGAATATCACCTTACTTCGTTATGTGTGTTTGTATGTTATTTGTAGTATGGTATGTGTATTAGGTGGTTTGCGTGTCTATGACACCACATCACTGATTAGGTACTGACCTAGGAAGGGAAAAAATGCATAAAATGGTAGGAATAGGTGAATATATATGTGTAATCGGTCTTAAGGGATACAATGGTTAGTGTTTAAGTGTTTTGCGTGTGTAATATACTAAAGACCTTATTGGGTACGACCCTATTAGGAAAAAAAAATATTACATGTATAGTGGAATGTACTTGGTGGGTTTGTACCCGTATTGTATATGTGATATATTAGGAATATTCAGATTATTGGGATTCTTAGGGTTTCTGCTAAATCTTCCCTTTTGGGTCTGTCCCCATCATATATTGATTTGTGTCTTTTGAATATGGTTGATGTGTGAGTTGGGGACAGCCCCACCTGGAGAAAAAGTAGAGATTCATATGTGTGATGTGGGTTGTACCCATAGAATGTGGAAGGTGGACTTTATTTGGTGGGTTGTACCCATATTGCATGTGATTTAGTTGTGTATATATATGTATGATATAGTAGATTAATTCAGCCTGAAATGGTGATCCGATGCCCTGTATATGGGTTTGTTTTGGTAGTCTAGCATGTTGTAGTATTGAATTGGTACAATTGATGTGCTGGTTAACGTAAAACGTTTGTGCCATGCATGAACATGCTTGCTATGTCAACAATAATCTACCTGTCCTTGTCAGCAAGACTAACATAGTGGCATGTGACAATCTTGGAAAATCTAGGAGAGTTGAATATGTATAATTGGGCTCAGCACATAGCAGACAATATAATGGATGTCGGTGATGGACTAGGGGAAAGTTGCTGCATAATGCTAGTGGTAAACCCCCATAAGTATACGGTAAGTTCTGATATGTGGTCGCACTCGACTAATTTGTGTGTGGTTGGCAGGCATGGTTTTGCGAGCATGTATCCCATTCGGGGATGGAACCGGCTGCAACTGCAGTGCCGCGTTTGTTCTGTTGGATCCAGTCAGACACACGTGATGATTTTGAGATGGTTTTGCAACATCTAGAACCATCAATGGTATGATATGTAACCGACCGGTTAACATGATATAAGGTAACCTGAATCCGCATATGCATGTGCGACAATGTGAGATGGAGATGACTAAAGAGGAGTGGATGATGTTCGCACGTACGCTGTATGAAGAAGATGTCGTTGATCCGCAGTCGTTGCGTGACGGATACGAGGCAACAATATCACTGATTAAAGAAAGGTTGGTCGTTGAGGAGAACCATAATGATGAGTTGAGGGTGGCACTTATGTATATGATTAATGAGAACAACCAATTAAACGCCGAGGTGACCCGACTAAAGTCCTTGCTATATAGCAACGGGTGAAACCACATATTTCAAATCACACATCATTGATGTAATGAGTTTTAGATTGTGATGGATGGTAGTACGTAGTTGTGGTTGTTGCTTCTACGTAAGCGCGTGATAATATAAACTAAATCGCTGCATTGTATTGCTAATCAATGAAATGTTTTGAATGTTTTATATATTATGCATTATGTTATCTTACCACACCCCTAATATTTTAAACCAAAGGTCTAATTGAACTATTAGGGTATTGACCCAATTGCCATGTGTAAGTAAGATGGGTCGGTACTGTTGATGTACATGAGTGCTTGTAACAAAGACCCTTATGCTAAAAACAAGTATGCAGTTGAGGGGTATGGGTCTAGACCCAACATATGTGTGTAAGGCATACTTGAACTATATGGGTACAACCCCAACATGCTTACTGGTACCACACCCGTGGGGGTAAAAACAAATATGAAGATAAACGTAATGGGTACATCCCCAATATACTTGTGTAAGTCATATGGGGCCGTACGTGTGACTACATGGGTGCGGCCTCAACATGTTTGCAATAAGCATGTGGGGTTGTACCTCTCACATATATGACTGGTGATTATAATACATTACATAACTGAACAGAGTAATGTGAAATGGTTAACAGTAACTACTATAATACATAAGGCCTACATAATGTGGTTGTACCCTTTGCGGTATTAATACAAAAGACAGACAAATACTACGGTGGGTACGCACATAATCAACGGTGCTGGATATAGTTTGCATTGTTATTGACAAAAGAACCAGGTGTTAACAAAAAAGATAGTGCTCTGGTAGACAACTTTTTTAGGGAATCACGTGACACCATCCATTGTAATGTACAAAAATCATCTCCAGAATTGATCCGGCACTCTGCTGGACCAGGAATTGAATACTGATACATGACATTACTGTCATGTAAATGCTCCATCTGGTTAGAACATAGTCTTTTACATTGCGGAATGAGTCATATTTTGACATATGGGGGAGAGGTACTTGTCTTCACCATGCTTGAATATGCAAATAACCCGATCCATGTGAACCTATATGACGACATAACGAATAACCCCTTATAAGTACCTGTGTAGTGTAATATTGGACATGTAATACAAAAGATTTTGAGATGTAAAAAGTGTATGGAGACATACCTATATGGAGTTATGCGTACTGCCAACTATATGGGTACAACCCCATATTGACTTATGCCTTTTGAAAACTAATCTGGGTACAACCCAAATAAACAGTACATACGATATACATTCTAAAGCACATGTGGTGTGCATGTCGACCTCATATTGACATTATTAAGTATCAGCTTATGTGAACAATCACGATGTATTAAGATGTTTCTTATGTGTGCATTAGGTTATCATGCTCGATAATGCATCGATGCAGAAGTATTACTTGGAGATGACATATGTTAGTAGATTACGTATAGTGTGCATAATATAGCTTAAACCTATGTTAGCTCATTAATCATTCTCGATGATGAATGTTGTAATTAACGTTAGTTATATTAGTAATATGGAGATGACATAGCCGAGTGTAATTTAGTGCATAGATGAACAATAATGGTTGAATATTTGAAATCCACCATTTACCAGATAGTAAGAAGAGATTATTGTAATGAACATTATTGATATTAAGAAACTTCAGATAACATACCTGGTAGTAATCTAGTGTATAGATGAAGAACAATGGTTGGATATTTGAAATTCAAAAATTCTCAGCAAGGAAGAAGAGAACAACCTTTATCGTGATGTTCAGAGGTGTGATATGACAACCTCATATTGTTTTATAAATTTGCCCCAATGATGAGAAATAAATGTGTAAATAAATAAATAAAGCACTAACGGTGTAGTGCTTTATAGGAAATCCATATGTTTCTTTAGTTATTTAGGTGTGGGTAACATAGTTACACTATACCTTAGTTTCTAACAATAGGACTTTAAAAAGATGTTTTCTGGACTAGGGATTATATTAGAAAGTCCATTGATTTTGGGACGTGGATTGTATTTTCCTCCACGAGAAATAGATTCTCTGAGAGTAATGGTGGTGCCGCGTCGATCTTTTGGACTCAAGAGACACGTCGTTTAATTATATCTCTTATATTTTCAAGAATATAGGGTACCTTTGAGGTAGGTTCCACCTTTAAAAATAACATTGCTAGGGATATCTTATGGATAATACTATGTCCATATTCGATATATCGTAATGAGAATTTTGTCTGAATTTTTCTTTCTGAGAAAATAGCTTGGTAAAAAATATACATTAGGACCCTATCCCTTTCGGTGCTTGAATGTTTTCTTACATATGTTGAAACTTAATAGATTTTTGAAAAATACAAACTAAATAGATTCATGTTGAATATGACATCTTTGTTTCTTGTCCCTTAATTAAACAGCTTGATGATAAGATTAGGAATGGACATCACGTATATGATTGATATATGTGTAAAGATTTGAATAGAAATAGACATTATTATCGAAAATATAATGGATTAGAATCAAAATTTAACAACAATTTGTATATATAATATTAAAATTATTTTGAATTTACAACTTACAACAAGTATAAAATTACAATACAAACTAAATTTTTCGTAATAGCGTGACACAGTCACTGCCTTACAAACGATTTATGGTACACTCGGGGTGGTATATTGTGTCTTCACTGGTCTCTTCTCGTCGGATAATTATAACACTTGTTAGATGCGTGCATTCACAGAAACGGAAATGTCCAAACCCTCATTTCTGGTGTTGTAACTCTAACTCTTAAAAGTTTATTGTTGTTGGTGTTGTCTAAAAAAAAAGGCTTTGTATATAGCTATTAAAAACCTTCTCCATAAAACACCCATATAAATTCATTAAATATCAGGAGGTTTCAACCTCATAAAGAGGGCATTAAACTCCATAAAAAGTGGGGGTTACGCTTCATAAATGCATTAATTACCAAGAATGAACCTAGACACATTTCTTAACAAGGGGACCAATCTATTTGACACCATGAACCTGGACGGACTATTTAAAAAGGTGAACAATGTATTTGACACCTTATAACTAGCCAAGAATCTGGACACATCTTAACAAAAGGCCAAAATATTCATGTCATGTCACGTCTCAACTCAACTCGTCTCGCGGCACAGTTGACGGTGATGAACAGTGTGTGGGGTATTATTTATTATTTTTCTTCCATGCTTGACCTATGGATATTTTTATTAATTCTAATAATTTATATATGTTTATATAATGTAATAATATACACTACCAAAATATCACCAACAAAGTGACATGACTAATTGAATATGAACTATCAATCTTACTTAGTCTGGAATTAGTAATCAAAGGGATTGACGATTTAAAAACAATTTAATCATGTCATATCATTGACAGAATTTTGGAGGTATGAATTTTTTGTGGTACATATTATTACTCATCTATGAAATGTTTGTAGCAACTATAACATAACTCAAGTTTGAGTCAGGCAAAAAACTATCAAGATTGACGCTTTGAACCCCAAATCGATGAAGGCCCCAAATTATCTATAAGTATATATTTATATGTATCATTTATTTGTCATTTGAACAATAAAATCATTGTTGATCCAGTGATAGAAATGTTGGCTCTCTTGCATTAGATTTTTTGTTAAAAGCCTTGTAAATTGTAAATTAATTATTGTGAAGTATTTCAAGTACTCTTTTTAGGTCTTACAGAGGGGGAGTAAACAGAACTCTAACCTAATCTATTCCTAATTAAAAAGTAATCACTTATGAGCCAAGGTAAATAAGATTAATCAAAGATATAAGGCAAACTCTAAGAAAGGATATTGTAAGATGTTCTTTGGAGTTTTTTTTAACAAGGAAGCAATGTGCTAAGAGAGCTAGAATTCTAGTTATAGATATTAGGATGCTAAGGCTCAGTGTAAGAAAAGAAATGGATGATAAAACTTAATCTAGATAATAAAGACTACTAAGGGAACATAAACCTAAGTGAGAAAAGGAGATAGCCAAACTACTAATTATAGGTAGTCTATAATCTAACTTTTCTATAAACCTAAGATTAAGTAAACTAGTGCCTAAGTGTGATAAGAAGAAAACAAAGGTCCTAAACTATAATGTAAAATAAAAGTGTAGAGAACCTCTTATGTTTTCTATCCTAAGGGATCATGTAATGGGAATGATAGTGATTAGAGCTAAAGTAAGCAGGAAAAGATGAATAATGTAACTTAACACTTAAGAGTGATAGGGAATGAATAGAAGTTTTAAGTTAACAATGAAGCTCGACAAGGAGACTCTTAGGCTTTCTATCAAACATTTAGGGGATCATGCAATTAGTTATTGATTTGTTAAACAAGTAATCTAAGACAATGAAAGTCCTAGAGGGGGGGTGAATAGGATTACTAATAAGATTAATGCCTAATTAAAAATCTTTTGGACAATTATAAGTTTAAGAGAAAACTTCTAAGTCAACTTAATATATCAAACACTTATAGGATCATGCAAAGGATAAGTTGAAGGTTCGATATATAAGTTTAACAAGTAAAACGATAATCTAATCTCTTACTACTCTAGAAGACTATATGAAAGATAAACTAGATAATCAATATCACAATATTCATGCAAGCATATTATCAAACATATAAAGTGCGGAAAGTAAATAGAGTAGGGATAGAAAGATACACACGATTTATAGTGGTTCGGTTCCCTACATCCACTACCTAAGGAAGCCTCCTTAGGATTTCAAGCTTTTCACTAAGCTCCCGTGTCTCTCTTAACCGGGCCGAGAACACAATAACCCTTACAACCTCTTCGATACCACGAAGGACAAACACTTGTGCTATCGCAACACAAGGACACCGAGTATACTCCCGATACTCAAACACTTGTGCTATCTCAACACAAGGACACCGAGTATACTACCGATACTCAAATTCTCTCTTAATCTACCTATTACAAGAACTAGACTTAAGAGGATAAATACAAAGTGTTTAAAGGGTGAAACAACTTTGCTAATGAACTCCTAAAGAGATGATATAACTATAAGCTTAAAACTTCTCTTGAGTAGATAATAACTTTGAAGCTCCTTGGATTAACTCCTTAATTGAGTGGATATGACAATTATAGCTCTTGACACCTTCTTGGATGATAACAATTAAGCCCCTAAGTGTATATGGGTTGAAGGTGTAGTTGTAGCCTTGAAAGACCTTCAATTTATAGCTGCAAAATGCTCCCAACGGTCATAAGACTTGTCTCCAACGGATATATTAATATCCCCAACGGATCTATTCCTTTTGTCTTCATTTTGCTGCAGGAAACCCTAATCTGCGGTGCACCGCGGGGTTGGTGAGGTGCACCGCGCCAAGCTTGCTAAATTCACTTGCTCTCTGACGGGCTAGCCCCCTGGTCCGTGCCCTGGTCCGCACATCTGCGGTGTACCGTGCCCATAGTGCGGTGTACCGCACCAAAGGTCTAAAACACCTTTTAATGAGTATATCTTTCACTACGATGCTCGGATCAGAAAACCTTCTTCACGAGAATTGTTGGAAACATCATTCTAAGAAACTTTGTAGTTGATCACTAAAGCTAATTCTCAATGTACATAAAGATATAAATAAAAGTATTTGCATGAGAATTAGTTTCATAAGATATAACAATAAAGCTTTGATCTAAATGATATAGATGTGCTTTTTGATGAATTAGAGTGCAAGATAGAATATGTATAACAAGAGTAATTAGCACACTAAACATAAGAGGATTTGTCACATTAAAACAACCTATTAAGGGAGGCTATATGCCAACAATCTCCCCCTTTTTGATGATGACAAATCCTTGACTAAAACACCTTAGGAAAGATATGAAAGTTTAAGCTCTAATGCAATTAAGCTCCCCCTCACAATAAGCATTTAAGTAAAAATGAATATAAGATATGAAATGCATTTGTGAGTATTAAAAAGTGCAATTTTGAAAGTTTTAGTGCACATATTTCTCCCCCTTTGTCTTCATCAAAAAGACGGGATAATAAAAATAATATCAAGCAACTAAACATAGAAGAGCAAGAACTAAAGTGAATAGATTTTAAACAATGATAAAAAGAGTCCAAGAGTTTAAAGCAATTAAAACATTTTAACAAAATGAAATGCACAAGGATTAGTAAAGCATGAATCAATATGAAATAATGAGATAAGGGATAGAGACATTTTACCAACTTCTTGATTGAAAGGTTTTCATCTTTATAAGCTTTCTAACAACACAAACAATTAGTGCAATTATAAGATAAACGAGTAGTGCAAACGATTAACCAAGCATTTGAGTTTTTAAAGATAATTTAAGAAAAACTCCCCCTCACAAAATGCATAAAAAGTTTGTTTCAATTTTGAAAAAGTTAGACCAATAATTTCTCCCCTTTTTACCAATAAGAATATTTGAACCGATTTTAAGAGATCAAGGGGTAAAATTTTAATCTTTGAAGAGTATAGGGTTCAATATGCATTTTTCAAAAGTTTAGGGACTAAATGCAATTTTGAAAATTTTTCAAGGACCTAAGTATAACTTTCTCAAGACAATAGGGACCTAGGTGTAATTTTCAAGCATAAGAAAGCTAAATGCAACTTGGTCAAACTATAGGGACCTCAAATCAATATTTTCCAACCTATAGGGATCACAATGCAATATTTTCAACCAATAGGGACCACAATGCAAAATAAAACAAGATCAAGGATAAATGATGCAATAGTACCTATATCATCAAGGAAAGAGTTAGCAACATCAACACAACAATATAAAATCCGAAGCATATAATTAAAGCATCTAAACATCAAATAACCGAAATTAAAACATAGCATACTAAACCAATTATCCAAATCAAACCAAATATAGCAATAAAGTCCTAAATATCCAAAACATGGATCCAGGCGAAACCCTATTCCGCGGTGTACCGCACTGTAGAATATGTTTGCGAATAAATTGGGCGAAAGATAAAGAAAAATAACAAAGACAGAAACCCTGGATCGCGGTGTACCGCGGAGTGGTCCGGTGCACCGCAAAAACGTTCGGCGAAGTGAACAAGAAGGAATTTTTTGGTTCTTTTAAAAACACCCGAAACACATTCGAAACTTCCCCAAAAGATTCGGAATGGTATAAAACTTATAAGATAATTTTTGTTTTGAAAAGAAACACAAAGTAAAACCCGAAAACACATAAAACAGTTTATTACACAAATACCCCTATATTTTCTAAAAAATTCGAAAAGACCCAAAATCAAAGTTAAGCAATTTTAAGTATGAAAAGGTCAAGACATACAAGATATTTGCACAATAGGGAATAAACCACATAAGCACATAATGAAGCACAACATATAGATAGTAAGGCTAAACAATTTCATGCAAATGAGTTAATGACCAATAATGGATTAATTCCCCATAATTCTATGCATAAAAACATTTTTGAAATGCTATGGGAAAATCAAAAGATTATCGGAAAAATATTTTGAAAAGCAATTTCTTTAAAAACTCACCTATATGAAAATGCAAATTTGTGATCAAAGATAAATTAAGATTTGAAAGAGTAAACTAATATCTTTGATCTTTTTCCCTTTTATCAATCAATAGGCACTTTTAAAAGGATATAAAAACTTGTAAGAATAAAAAGTGCAATTTATAATCGTTGAGGGACTAAAAAGCAATTTCACATAGTAAGGACTAAAAATGCAATTTTTTAAAAATATGAACTAAGATGGCAAATATTACATGTGAAAGAATATGAAGTCCAAACTATGACACTTTGAAGAATTTAAAACTATGAGGGGTCAAAGTGCAATTTTGAAAATTTTAGGGACTAAGATGCAATTACCAAAATTCTAAGAGCTAAAGTGCAAAAACATCATTCATGAGAATTAGATGCAATAACACTAATAACATTAAAACAATGATAAGAATCACAAGATAATATCCAAAGATAAAACATGATAACAACAAACACAACTAATCAAATCACAACCCAAAACATAATTAAAAACGCAAGCCATAAGGAGGAAACGCAATATAATATACGAGATAAAGAAAAGAAATCACCGGATTTTCCTTTTTCGAGATTTGAGCGTTCTTTCGTATATTAATTCTTCCATTTGTTTCCTCCAAGCAAAGTAACGATTACCTACAAGAAAATGGAGGTTGTGTAGAAAACAACTCTTCCAAAAGATTAGATTCCAAATCGTTTACTCTACTAACGATTAAGCTATTCACGTAGAGTTAGGCTCTGATACCAATTGAAAGTCCTAGAGGGGGGGGGGGGGGGTGAATAGGATTACTAATAAGATTAATGCCTAATTAAAAATCTTTTGGACAATTATAAGTTTAAGAGAAAACTTCTAAGTCAACTTAATATATCAAACACTTATAGGATCATGCAAAGGATAAGTTGAAGGTTCGATATATAAGTTTAACAAGTAAAACGATAATCTAATCTCTTACTACTCTAGAAGACTATATGAAAGATAAACTAGATAATCAATATCACAATATTCATGCTAGCATATTATCAAACATATAAAGTGCGGAAAGTAAATAGAGTAGGGATAGAAAGATACACACGATTTATAGTGGTTCGGTTTCCCTACATCCACTACCTAAGGAAGCCTCCTTAGGATTTCAAGCTTTTCACTAAGCTCCCGTGTCTCTCTTAACCGGGTCGAGAACACAATAACCCTTACAACCTCTTCGATACCACGAAGGACAAACACTTGTGCTATCGCAACACAAGGACACCGAGTATACTCCCGATACTCAAACACTTGTGCTATCTCAACACAAGGACACCGAGTATACTACCGATACTCAAATTCTCTCTTAATCTACCTATTACAAGAACAAGACTTAAGAGGATAAATACAAAGTGTTTAAAGGGTGAAACAACTTTGCTAATGAACTCCTAAAGAGATGATATAACTATAAGCTTAAAACTTCTCTTGAGTAGATAATAACTTTGAAGCTCCTTGGATTAACTCCTTAATTGAGTGGATATGACAATTATAGCTCTTGACACCTTCTTGGATGATAACAATTAAGCCCCTAAGTGTATATGGGTTGAAGGTGTAGTTGTAGCCTTGAAAGACCTTCAATTTATAGCTGCAAAATGCTCCCAACGGTCATAAGACTTGTCTCCAACGGATATATTAATATCCCCAACGGATCTATTCCTTTTGTCTTCATTTTGCTGCAGGAAACCCTAATCTGCGGTGCACCGCGGGGTTGGTGAGGTGCACCGCGGGGTTGGTGAGGTGCACCGCGCCAAGCTTGCTAAATTCACTTGCTCTCTGACGGGCTAGCCCCCTGGTCCGTGCCCTGGTCCGCACATCTGCGGTGTACCGTGCCCATAGTGCGGTGTACCGCACCAAAGGTCTAAAACACCTTTTAATGAGTATATCTTTCACTACGATGCTCGGATCAGAAAACCTTCTTCACGAGAATTGTTGGAAACATCATTCTAAGAAACTTTGTAGTTGATCACTAAAGCTAATTCTCAATGTACATAAAGATATAAATAAAAGTATTTGCATGAGAATTAGTTTCATAAGATATAACAATAAAGCTTTGATCTAAATGATATAGATGTGCTTTTTGATGAATTAGAGTGCAAGATAGAATATGTATAACAAGAGTAATTAGCACACTAAACATAAGAGGATTTGTCACATTAAAACAACCTATTAAGGGAGGCTATATGCCAACAGACAATTAATTCAATCAATGTGTAGAGAGAAAAAGAAAAGAGATTACACATACATTTATAGTGGTTTGAACTTGTGATATCCTAGTGCACTATCTAAGTTTTTCCACTAGCTTCTTGATATCTCTTAAAGTTTAGATATAAACTGAATACACATGAAATTTTTCTTGGATAAATCACGACCCAATAGCAAGACTTTTGACGGGCTTAGTCACAACCCAAATGATGATTTTTGGAAGGGCTTAATCACCAAACCCGTGATTTTTTATTTGGGCTCAATCACCAAACCTAGAGTGAGACTTTTACCAGTTAAGTCACAACCCAAACTTAAACACCTTGAGTTAAATTCTCTTTGTCTAATCACCTACACAAGTGACCATTTCCTATGGAAACCTTCTCCTCAAACTCTTCATCAAACACGAACTACTCTTCTCTTGACTTGTATCTTCAATCCTATTGTAGAGCAAGAGATACTATATTGTGTACGATAAGTGTTTGATTACAAGAATAGTAAATAATACTAACGAATTGATAATTAAATGAATTGCGACAAGCCTATACAAATGATAATAAAATGAAGATTATATCTCGTGGACTCTTCTTGAAGTGTATAATGATATGGTGATAAAGTGTGGCTTCAAGAGGGAATAATGTGATGCACAAGATAACAATAAATATAGACAGTGATGTTCTAATGACTCAATTTAAATATGCATGCTATTGTTATAAAAACGGGTTCCGGTTCTACACAAACAGGCTATCGTTTTGATCACTAATGGTTCTATCACATGTTGAGGATGCTAGAAACGATAGAAAAACGAGTTGGCAGTCTATACAGTGTCGTATTTGCTTATATCAGGATCCTTGTTATTGTTAGAAAACAGGTTCACATATCTAAACGAGTGTACGATTTTGGCAAAAAAAGAAGCTTGGTTTGCATAGGTCTTTTCGGTTAATATTTGCTATGATACTCAGATGGAACAATTTTCTTCACCAAAGTTGTTCAAAAATGAAATTCTTAGAGTTTTGTAGGTCAACTTTAAAGTTAATTCCAAACACATAAGAAGATATGGCAAAAATAATATTTAAGTATATACACAAAGATATTCAAATAAGTTTATGTCTTGATATTTGAATGACAATGATTTTAACATGGAAATTGTTCAATATGCATATGAGAAAGTATGTAGTTCAATTTTGTGTCAGTTACCAACACACAACTAGTTATGAGCTATAGAAATCTATGTCAATAAAAAGTTTAGGAGGTCAAAGTGTGAATAATATGAAAATGATGTTTCAGAGAAAGTAGATGCATTTTTAATACAAGATATCATAAATAAGGAAAGACCGCATAATCACTTAATTTAGCAACTACTAATTTAACAATTTGTCATATTAAAATAACTTAAAAATGAAGGTTATATGCTAACAATTTTTCTTTAACAATTGTTAAGATATCTTTTCTTTATGATACAAATAGGAAGGTCAAGTACCTTATAATTGGTTATCTTTTTTAACTTAAAGTTCTTTCTTTCTTAATTTATAATATGTATTACAATAAAAATTATTATAATCTATTATTCAAATTGTTTTTCTATCTTCCTATAAAAATAATTTAAATAATAACAAAAAATTTATTCACAATATATTATATTTCTTGGATTAATTGCAGCATATAATAATTTATTTATGTAAAAAAAATTATCAATTTTTTTTATAATATAACTAAACACTCAACCCCTTCCCCTTCCCCTTCCCCCCCCCCCCCCCCCCCCTCTCCTTTCAACCCCTAAAAAAATGCTAAGGTCAGTCTTGATTGCAATATTATAATACAAAGTTTACCAAGAAAATAGTTTTTATTTTTCCAATTTTCGTCTATTTTACTTTTATCCATATTAAAAAATATCATTAATTATTAACATCATATTTATTATAATATTTTAATAAAATATTTTAATATTTAAATATTTAGTAAAAATATAAATATTTTAATAAGGATAAAGTAGATATTAAAAGTTAAAACGTGTTTTGATAATTTTTTAAAAATTGACACATATTTGGGAAACATTATAAAAAATAATGAGATTAAATTTAGAGATGGAGAAAATCTATTTTTATAAATAAAAATTATAATATTACTGAAATAGGGGCAAATTTTTTTGTATTAGATACTCTTTATTCTTGGATCATCCTGGTCATTACTTTAGTGTCCTGATAAGTAAATAGCTTACAACAACATTGTTGATTTTTATCGCTTGTATTAGGGGTGGAAATCGAATCCAAAATTTCTGATATTCGACTTTTTTTATCCGAAAATTCCGATTTCGGAACAGATTTTTAAGAAATCAGATCGAAATTGGAACTACATATAAATTTTTGAAATTTCTGGGTTTTCCGAACCGATTTTGTTTCCGAATTATATTTTCGACCCGATTTTATTTCCGAATTATATTTCAAAATTATATTTCAAAATAATGCCTAGAGTATTTGAAACATGAAAATTAATGGCTCGTTTCTTTGATCCTTGAAAAGCTTTAGAACTTTAAAATCAACTTGCCTTCCATATATACTGTCCAGTTATATTTCTAATTTTTTTTAAGTATACTTATAAATCAATTCAAGACTTAATCCAAAAAAATAATTAAGTTTCTTCTGAATAGGTTCAGTAGTTAGTTTCTCTCTTCCTTGTATTATTGATATATTATTGATAATGTCTGTAAGGAAACCTTCAACAGATGAACAAATTCAAATGCCAAAAAAATTCATATCACTGAAAACGTCCGTAACCGTTTCAATGATACTTATGGTCGAAACAAAGACAATCCAACAATCCAACAATGTCTAGTGTGATCTTCTTTTCAGAATGTTGAAGCAATGCTTTCACATTTTTTCTAATAATTTATACAACATTGTTTTCAGTTTTTTAACAACTTATAGGAAATTGCCGGATCATTTCGAGTCTCGGAGACAAGACTTCTTTGGAACAAAATTGCAGGATCATTTTTTGAGATTTTTTTTAAATATTTGTTTTTCATGTAATTGGAAAAGCAATAGTGGTTTAGCATTGTATTTTAAACTATTGTTACTTTGTTAGTTCATGTAAATTTTAAGTTTAGTTTTTTTTACCAATTGTTACTCTTCGTGTAAGTTGTATAACCTTAGTTTTTAACTACGATTACTCTTCGTGTAAGTTTTAAACTACTATTCCAATTGATAACCCTTAGTTTCGCAATTTCTGAACCAAAAGTTCTGAAATTCCGAACCAAAAGTTCCAAAATTTCTGTGCCGAAATTTCCGAATTTCCTGTAAATTCTGGAATTCCGAATTCGGAATTGTTTTTTCCAGTTCCGAAAAATTGAATATGAATTGGAAACGGATAAAAACTATTCCAAAAGAATTGAAATTTTTCCAAAAACCAGTTTTTCTGTTTTGTTCCTTGTTATTTCCCCCTTTACTTGTAACTATATATATTCATTGGTACTTATTTTGTCATAAAAGAACAATTTAATGTCATGTACATATATGTAGTTATTTGTAGTTATTTGTATGTTTGGTTAGTAAATCATTAAAATGATGTAAGGTAATAATATAAGAGTAATGTTAGGTATTATTTAAAAAATAATTATTAAAAATTATTTATATGAATTTTAGGTGGTTCAATCATACTATTTTTTTTTCTGGCTATTTATTTTCTCTCATTAGATCGATCCACATCATAATTAAATATTTTTAGATGATTGTTTTTAAGTTATACACGACATTACTAGTAATATAAATAAAATTTAAGTGGTCCGTTAGGATTAAATTTTACATAAGTTATTTGTTACAAATAACTTATTATTATTATTATTATTATTATTATTATTATTATTATTATTTGTCAAGATAATAACAATAATTAGAAAGACAAAAAGAATAATTCCACTTCGAACATCTAAATTTATAAACTGAACAAAGGGTTAAATTAATACATGACTTAGTCTTTTCAATTCATCAAGTTGTGCGTGCCTTGAATGTAATTCCATTTCATCGTTGTTTTTATGGCTTATAGGGTTTATATAATTAATGATTAGATACCCTCCGCAAAAAATATAAGATGCTGGTTTTTCGTAATGTTTATGGTCAAGATATAAGACAATGATGATAAATGAGAGGAAGGGAGTCAATTTCTTACCACAATTCTTGGGAAAATTATGAGGTTGTGCTTCAATTTCTATACAAAATTACTGGTTCTCCTCACCTCTCTATAAGAAGAAATAGGCATCACACTCCATTTAGTTGCACAAGTAACAAGAGAAGAAACAAGAATACAATTGTAATTTAGATTTGAAATGGCCAAAACTACGTTAATCCTCTCCGTACTTTGCATCTTGGCCCTTACCACCACTGTTTGTCAAGCTAAAGAGCCCTTCACTGTTCAAGGAAAAGTTTATTGTGATCCATGCCGTGGTCAATTCCGTACAAGAATATCCGAAAACGTTCCAGGTCAGTTCCTTGAACCCTAATGCATATACACGTTAACCTAATTTTTAACTCCCATTAAGGGACCAAGTAAGTTATTGTTATATATATATTGTGCAGATGCACATGTAAAATTGGTCTGCACAAACATTGACACTCAAGTAGTCACTTTCGAAGCTGAGGCCACCACTGATAGGGAAGGAACATACAACATCAAGGTCGAGGGTGACCATACAAATGATATTTGCGAGGTGAAAGCATTAAGCAGCCCTAACGAAAGTTGCAATGAAATCATGGATTCACAGCTAGACAAGGCCAGAATTGTATGCAGTGACCTAACAGGCATGGACCAAAAACATGTGCGTTATGCAAACGAACTTGCATTTGTTCCTTCTCAAGTTGATCATCGATGCAGAGAAGTCTTCACAGAGCTTGGTCTAAGTGAAGATGGTACGTCCATTGCAGATGATGACAATTAAGTCAATACAAGAAGCTTTTGCTTTTCTTAATTAGTGAATAAAGACAATTTACTAATTGTCTTGTGTTATGTAATTATTCATTTGTGGACATTGTTTGTTCATCATGGGAATAATTTGAGGAATGGAATACTCCGTGTATTACCAGTAATCAAAATGAACAATAAGATCGATCTTTTTTTTTTTTTTTTTTTGCCTTTGTAATTCGATACAGAAATCAGTGCTAGAATATATATTTCTTTGCCTTTGTAATTGAATGCAGAAATCATTGCTAGAATATGTATTAGTTTGCCTTTGTAATGATGTGAAGCGAGATTATTGACCATATCTAAATATCTATGATTTTTAAGATGATTAATCGTGCATATATTACTCAGTAAATGCCTCTCAATTTGTTAAATGTTTTTCAAAACATTAAAAGGTCGAAACCAAATCCTGCTAATCCCTGACGGGGAGATCAGAAGTACTTTAAAAGCAGTTAATCCGCCACGATCTCTCGTCATCTTCACAAAGTTTCGAGGATCCATTACTGCATTTAATCATCATATTCAGTTTTCCAGTTTCCCATACGTTGGTCATCCAATCTACATATATGTTAGACTTTCAATATACATGGCTTAACATGTACTAGTTAATTATTGTGGCTCAAGATAACACAATATGCATCCCTTTATTGTAATATTCTCCTCTAGGAGATCCTTTAATTTTGAAAATTCGGTAACAATAGCTAAAGTAGACACCTCGTCACACTATACTACGTCCCTATCCTACCTCTAACGACGACATTATTAGAAACGACACGAGCTCTTCGATAATAATAGCTTATTAGCGACACACCGCGTAAGTTACCCAATAGAGTAAAAAAGATTAAATTACTTATTAGAGACGACAAATATCGTTGGTAATATTAAGTAATATTAGACCAACCCTTATCGTCTCCAGTAAATAACTGTCGGTGTAAATTACTAGTGATGACTTTAATTCGTCCCGGATAAAGTGTTTAGCAACGACAATTTCCTTGGTAATAATTAGTATTATTAGCAACGAAAAATAGTCGTTGTTAGTTAGTAGTTGTCGGTGTCAATTACTAGCGACGAGCTAAAGTCGTCGCTAATAAGCATTCTGGAAACGGAAAATCAGATCATTAGCGACGACAGCGTGTTATCTCTAATTATCTACTCGATAATGACCACTAAAACATTTCCCACCCTCATTCTTTAATCCTGATTCAAAAATTCATATTTTGGATTAATGTAGAACAAATAATATATTATGTGGCCAGTTAATTGACCACCTACAACTTTTCACTATGGTTATGCATGAAATAATCAGCCGTTATGTTCACTTTACTTATTTCGGGTCATCTCTCTCTCTCTCTCTCTCTCTCTCTCTCTCTCTCTCTCTCTCTCTCTCTCTCTCTCTCTCTCTCTCTCTCTCTCTCTCTCTCTCTCTCTCTCTCAGTGAATATATGGATGTTTTTCTCCGCCCTATTATCGACGAGTTGAAGATGTTATGGTCTACGGGGATCCCTACGTAAGATGTGCACACACAAACTAAATTTGTCATGGAGTTTTGTTTATAATTTACGACCAATTATTACCCAAATAGGTTGTATACTTCAGGATGGCAGGATCAAGGTTACAAAGCTTACCCAGAATGTATGGATTCTACACCGTAACAATACTTAAGAAAAAAAATCCTCTTATGTTATCAAATTCAGTTCAAATTGCACTTAAGCCCATTTCTCGTTTGAATCTCCTAATACTCTAGCACTAGTAGAGAGGTTTGCAATACATCACCCGAGTCACGTATGAAGGTTTTTTCTATTACTATTTTGTATAATAATCATTGTATTGCAATATTGTATTATTTAAAGAATGTATTAATTCTTGTTTTAACTTTTCATTCTTGTATAATTACTGGATTGTATTATTGTATAATTATTGGATGTTCATTATTGTATTTCATTTAACCCCTTTTCCTATGTTTTATTTATTTACAGAACTTACAAATGACTGATGTTATGCCCACGTACCACGCATATGATAATGGTGGATAACATCCATCAAGGCTGCCATCTGGATGAAATGTCGCCAGTATATACAATATATATAGTATTCATATCGCATTATGAAAAGACCCGAGGTCCTTTAACAATATATAGTACATGTAAGACTAAGGATAAGAGAAACCCCTGAGGTAGGGCGACCTTGACATCGTTAGTCAAGGCAATGCAAAAAGTCGGTGATTTCCTATCAGTCGATTTTTGGGTGATGGATCGTATACCCTACCTCTTAGTACGGGTCTTATGTTTCTAGATTTATAGGATTGACAGTTTGTATTACTATCCCTCCTCGTTGGCTATTTGCGCTTAACGAGTTAGAAGATGTTGCCAATGACCGGGTATCGAGAAGAGTTGGATGCGAACCCCTCCCCATTAAGTTATTTAACTGTCGATGTTCATGAAATCTTGGGTAGATGTTCCATAAAATCTTGGCCAACGAGTGTTTGATAGACTAGAATTACTCACTTCTACAGTCATGGCATAAAATGGCCATTTTAGAATTTGTATAAAGCATAATAAACATCACGGCTGTAGCTATACTTAAATTAAATCAGATAATTCTGAAATATTGTAATAGTAATGAAATTAGATAAAAAATAATTCAAATTTTATTTACCTTAATTTGGGTCTTCTTCAAGCCGGTGAATGGTGGTGGCGAAGGAACCATGACTGGCGGCGGTTTACTTGTGCAGAGAGCGGCTTGGTGTGGGAAGGTGAGTGTGGAGATTTTTTATTTGTTTTTCCCTTCATTTGGATCTTCGATTGTTGACGGCGTATCCAAGCCGGTTGATGATGGTGGCGAAGGAACCATGTGTGGCGGCGTTTCCTTGTGCGGCTTGGTGTGAGTGGAGGTTTGGTTGGAGGAAGCTTTCTCATTTTTGGGCTTTACAATCGAAGAAGAAGACGAAGGAGAAGAAGAAGAAAGGGATTAAGTGCAGTTTAAAAAAATTAATTAATTAATTAATGAGGTGTAAAGGCGGATGACGTGGAGCTTACATGTCGGTGAGGTGGCGGTGAGGTGGCGACAAATGGCATTGACTAACGGTCAACTAACAGAAAATGGAAAAAAGGGCTAACGGTGACAAAAAAAGTTTCCTAAAGGGCTCTTTTTGGAAAAAAAAAAGATAAGGGGCGGTAACTGCACTTTGGGGAAAGATCAGGGGCGTCGAGAGGGCTTCACCCTTAGATTAATATATCTATGTCGTGGTTCAGTGCAGAGTAAGCAAATCTCTATCGACATTCTATCCCCTACAGTATCAATGACAAGGTCCCCTCCCCCTTCGACAATTTCTACTCCTCCACCTACATGCCCCCCTCCTCGAGCTCCTACATACCAGTCGCCCACTCCCCGAGCTCCTACTCGTACATGTTTGATAGATGAATATAACGATGAGGAATTATATGATGATTATTAGTTTTTCAAATGTTATTTTTGTATTTTTAGACTTTGCATTACATATTTTTGTAATTTGAGATTTTTCTTATTTATCAATTAATAAATTAGATTTATTATTAATTTTCAATATATTTTACTATTATTTTAAAATTTTGAATTGATAAATCGAATATAAAATGAAAATTAGTATAAAATCAATATTGAAAAAATTTAAAAAGAAAATTATTATTTTTAGTGAAAACATGGTCGTTACTAGAAATCGGAAGAACTCGTCCCTATTGGTACTATATTTAGAGACAAAATTTGTCGTCTCAAATAATTACGATCATTTGCGACGACAAATATCATCCCTAATAAGTACAAACATTACCGATAACAAAATTCGTCGTCAATGATCTATATTCATGCAAAGACACATTTCGTTGCTAATGCATCATTCATTATCAATGAATATTTTCATTACTAATGATACATCTAAGTAATTGCTAATGATAACCATATGTCGTCGCTAAAGATATGAGTATCATTAGGAAAAAAAATTGTCGCAAAAAGTTGTCTTAGCGATAACAAATTAGCAGCGACACTTTAGCGACTACTCGTCATCTTTAAAGATAAAATTCGGTCATTAATGACGAAATGAATCATCATTATGGATCCTTATAATTTTTTTGGCTCTACCCTTAAACGAATTTGTTGTTTCAGACTTATGGGATATATATATATGCATATATGTATGCAGGGCCGGGGGCCATGTTACCCCTTGGGGGTGCCATGACTCCCCTGGCTTTAAATGAAAACTATCTTATAAAAAAAATTATAAAGTATTTTACCTTATAAATTTTCAAAAAAAAAATTATTTGGCCCACTTTGAATTTTCAGAATCTTTATTTAGCTTCTAATTTTAAGATTTATTTTGTTGGATTTAAAATCATATTATTTATATAAATTTTATATTTTTCAAATATATTATTTTGTATTATACAAAAGATAATTAATTTAAAAAAATTATTTTAAGACTTATAGTACAATTTTTACCTAATATAGAAATTTATAGTACAAAAAGTTCCTCTAGGAAGCCGGTCAAATGAGAGTCAATGCTAAAAAAGTTCTCTCAACTCATTCATAGCCAAATAATCTTATTCCATCTCTTAAAAAATCAAAACACACCAAAAAACCCTTTTATTTCTTCTTTTTTGCTTTTTAGGTTACCCGATTGAATGTTATTTCCCAAATCTGGGATCTAATATTCATCGGTCCTCTCTCTCTCCTATTAGTCTAACCCTAACCCACCCATTTCTAAGCCGTTCTTCTTCATTTTCTTTTGCTTTTCCCTTTTCTAGTTGCTTCTCAGATCGGTTGAATGACAAAAATGATTAACTCGAGTCATCTTAGTGGTACTGGATCTAAAAAAACAAAAGCTAAGTTCACTGATATCACTAAGATGATCTTTTCGCCTCAAAGTAATACAAGTGTTGTCACTCCTCCGACGAGCCCTTGTATCAAGGATTCAAATAGTGATGAGATTGACTCACAAAAGTCGGTTGATTCACAAAAGTCGGTTGGTCCACAAAAGTCGGTTGCTAAAGGTATGGATTCGGTAGTGGTTGCCCAGATTGATGTAAATCAAACTGTGGTAGCGCCGAAACCTAAAGAATGGAATAAATTGTTCGGAAAAAATGAAAACCTAGATATGAATCTAGAGTATCACGAGCCGATGCGTAAAGAAGGTAAGCGTATAATAGTCCCGAATAAGGAAGTCTTAGATGAGGGCTATGCGCAATGGGAGAATTGTCTAATCGGGCAATTCCTTGACTCACCTCCCTTATTCTATTATATTGTTAACTTTGTTAAATTTCAGTGGTCAAAGTTTGGTAAGATTGATGTTAAATCTGGCAGTAATGGTACGTTTATCTTTAAATTTGAGAATAAGCAAATGTGTGATAAGGTTTTAGAACAGATGTGGCATATTAATGGATCTCCTCTATTGTTAAGGCCGTGGAAAATTGGTATGCAATTTGAGAATCTTGATGTTACTAAAATCCCAATTTGGGCAAAATTAAGTAACATTCCTATGATCATGTGGACTAAAAAAGGTTTAGGTTATATAGCGAGTGGTATTGGTGTACCACTACAGATGGATAGTATGACTCAGTCCATGACTAGACTGGGTTATGCGAGAGTTTGTGTGGAAATTGAAACTAAGGAAGAATTACCTGATGAATTATATGTTGATATTGGATTAGAAGAATTACAGGTTGTTAAGGTAGAATATGAGTGGAAACCGAAAGTTTGTATGAAGTGTAACAAAATTGGGCACTTAGAGAATAAGTGCAATAACACTACAAAAGTTTGGGTTCCAAAAACTGATAATAATAATATGAAGGATAAAGGAAAGGATAAAGTTAGTGAGAAAGAATGGAAAGTTGTGGGAGGTAAATCTCATAATATAAAGAATTATAATCAGGCATCTAATGAGGTATCATGCTCTAACAGGTTTGATAATATTGAGAAAGAAGTGAGTACTGACATTGATAAAGATGTTCTGAAATTCATTAACAATGGGGGTAAAGGTGAAATACCTAAGCCACCTAATATATGAGTTTTGTGTCATGGAATGTAAGAGGGTTTAACAGCCTTCTTAGACAATTAGATGTTAAAGATTTCATAATTAGTAATAAAGTCAAGCTTATTGGTCTCTTAGAAACTAAGGTAAGGGTCCAAAACAGTTTGAAAATAATGAGTGATCATTTCT
Organism: Nemophila menziesii; assembly: GCA_029959085.1. NCBI lineage: Eukaryota > Viridiplantae > Streptophyta > Magnoliopsida > Boraginales > Hydrophyllaceae > Nemophila > Nemophila menziesii. The sequence goes on along the minus strand of JARWIR010000064.1, from coordinate 3,449,674 downwards.
CTCACTTGGAAATGATTCACAATTATAATAAAAGTGATAGTGGGAGAATCTGGATAATGTGGGACAAGAATTATGTTGATGTTGTGAAATTATTTGAAACAGATCAACTGATTTTTGTTAAAGTTAAAATATTACAATTAAACATAACCTTCTGTGTTGGTTATGTGTATGCTAGTAATGATGAGGATGAAAGGAAGGTGTTATGGACTGATATGGTGAAATTAAGTAGTGATTATGATGATCAATGCTTATGTTATACTGGAGACTTTAATGAGATACTTAAAATTGAGGATAGGCTTAATTGTGAATCTATTCCTAATAGCTCTATTATGTTCTCTAATTGTATTGAGGATGCTAATATTTTTGAGCATCAATATGCAGGTCAATACTTCACTTGGACTAATAAGAATGATAGTGGGAAGTTGCGCGCAAGTAAGATTGATAGAGTGTTTATCAACTCTAAGTGGATGAACACATATCAGTCTAATGCTATACTTGTGCCCCCCTCTACATCAGATCATTGCGCAATTAAAGTAATGATAGATAAGAAAGAAAAATCTGGGCCATGCTCTTTTAAATTCTTCAACATATGGACTAAACATGAGGGCTTTAAACATATTATAAAAAGAATGTGGGATAATAATATTAATGGCAACAGGATGTTTCAAGTGTGTATGAAACTGAAACTTGTAAAAGGTGAGCTAAAGAAGTTCAACAACAAATACTTCAGAAGAAATTCTGAAGATATAGAGAACTTAAAAGCTCAGCTTGAGATAGTTCAAAAAAGAATTATGGAGGGAAAATGTAATGATGCTGATTTATCTGAGGAAAAAATTCTTCTTCTTCAGTTGGAAGAAACTATAATTACTCACCATGAGGTGTTGAAGCAAAATTCTAGGGCATTATTTATAAATGATTATGATATTAGTTCAGCCTATTATTATAGAATGATCAAAGGAAGAGTTGCAAAAAACTTTGTCTCTACATTAACTTGTGATGATGGGAGAATTATTACTGAGCAAGATGAAATTAAGAAGGAATTTGTGGGATATTATAAAGAGCTGCTAGGTACTGAGGAAACTAATCAAGAAATATGTTCCATAAGTACTATTGCAGCTATTCTAAAGAAAAGTGTCCCTGAGAATTTATTAGAAGACTTGATTGCCCCCATAACTGATAAGGAGATAAAAACTGCCTTATTTGCTATGGGAGATGCGAAAAGTCCAGGGCCTGATGGATATACTGCTTGTTTCTTTAAACAAACTTGGGATATAATTGGTGATAGCATATGCTCAGCCATTAAGGAAACATTCCAGTCTGGTAAAATTCTTACTCAGATTAATGCTACTAACATTGTCTTAATACCTAAGGAGAAAAATCCATCTTGTGTTAAAAAGTTTAGGCCTATATCTTGTACTAATATCTTATATAAAATCATTTCGAGAGTTATTATGAATAGGCTTAAAAAGGTAATGAAACATATAATTTCTTTAAATCAAGGAGCCTATGTGAGTGGTAGAAATATCACTGATAACATACTAGTTGCACAAGAAGTTGTTATTGGTTATGAAAAAAAGGCTATGAAACATTCTTGTACCATTAATTTGGACCTACAAAAGGCCTATGACAGTGTTAATTGGCAATTCTTGATAAATACCTTATATGCGCTAAGATTTCCTGATATGTTTATTAAATGGATCCATGTGTATAAGTACTCCTTACTACTCTATATGCATAAATGGTGAAGCCTGTGGTTACTTTAAAGGTAAGAGAGGGCTAAGGCAAGGTGACCCTCTCTCACCTTACCTGTTTGCTATATGTATGGAAGTGTTTTCCATGTTATTGTATAATGTAGCTCAGAAAAAAGAGTTTACCTATCATCCTAAGTGTATTGAAGTTAATCTGAATCACTTAGTATTTGCTGATGACATATTAATATTTATGGGAAGCAATACAAGCTCTGCTGAAGTAGTAAAAGAGGCCCTTAATTTGTTTTCTAGATGCTCAGGCCTGAACATAAATTTCACTAAAAGTGAGCTATATTTCAGTGAGGGGTTTAATAACAGAATTAAAGCTAATATCTCTCAGATACTTAATATCAAAATAGGATTTATGCCTGTTAGATACTTGGGAATCCCGTTAAACTCAAAAAAAAATGAGTGTTACAGATGGTAACAAATTAATAGAGAGAATTTGGCAAAGTGTTACTCAATGGAGCTCTAAGTTGTTATCATATGCAGGAAGAGTTGAACTTATAAGAGTAGTGCTTATAAGTAAGATTATGTTCTGGTGCAGAGTTTTCTTATTGCCTAAACAAGTTATCTATAAGTTAAATCAGAAATTATCAATGTTTCTTTGGGGTTATAATGATAATGCTCATGGTGCGAGAGTATCATGGGTTAGAATATGTTACCCTAAGGAAGAAGGTGGGCTAAATATTCCAAATATTGAGAATTTAAATAAAGTCTGTTTGCTTTACAACTTCTGGAGATTTTATTGCCTTAATCAAAATCTTTGGAGTAAATGGGTTAAAGTAAACATTCTGAAAAATAAATGTGTATGGAGTATTAGTCAGAAACAATACCACTCCTGGATGTGGAAGCAAATTTTAAAGATTAGAGGTGAAGCCTTTAATCTTATATATCATGAGGTGGGTAATGGAGATAAAACTTATATAATGTGGGATAAATGGATTGAAAAAAAGAGTATTCAGGAAATCTTGGAAATAAGAATGGAGGAACATGATATTAATTGTAATAAAACAGTCAAGGACTGTTATGGTAGAGGCAGATGGAGAATTCCTCCTAAAATTGCGCAAATAGCCCCTAAAATTCAAAATATTATACTCAGTGATGCCAATGATAAAGTTATATGGACTGAGAGTATAAAAAACAAGTTTTCCTTTAGGAAAACTTTGATCAGAATCTCTAGTCATGAAGGAAAGGTTGAATGGTTTGATATAGTGTGGGCAAAAACCTGTATTCCTAGGTGTTCTTTTGTTTCTTGGCAAGTTGCAATGAACAAGCTACCTACTAAAGATAGGATGTTAAGCTGGGGTTTGAATGTTAACCCAGTTTGCATAATGTGTAACAATGAAGATGAAAATCATGATCATTTATTTGTTAATTGTAAGTTCTCAGGTGCTATCCTTGCTCGTTTATTGGAAATCTGTGGATGCAATAAGAAGATTAAAAAAGTAGAGGACTTAGTAGTGAATTTGAAGAATGGAGCAAGTCCAGAAGCTTTACAAGTGATGGGAGTTTGTATTACAACATATATTTACTTCATTTGGACAGAAAGAAATAGAAGAGAACATGGAGAACATGCAGCTAATGAAGAAAGGATTTATAACAACATCCTTGCTTATGCAGCTGTCAAGCTAAAAGAAAGAAATTTTAATAATTACAAAGTTAAAAGTATAGTTGAAAAGTTATGTAATAGGTAGGCATTAAGCATTTAATTTAAAATGATGGTGTAATGTCTATTTTATTTCAAAAGCGTGTAATAGTTAAGTAAGTTTCATAGGTTAATACCCATTGATTATGGGTCAAAGTTGTAATGTTTTTGACAGTTGAGGTCTTCATTTTAATAAAAAGTTTGATTTGCCGATCAAAAAAAAAAAAGAAATTTATAGTACAATTTTATATAATATAAAAGTTTATTTTATAATTTTTACATAATATATGAAAATTTCTTTGGTCTTTTCATCGAACATTTTTTTTTTGGGTTACATGGGTGTTCAGGGCTAGCTTGCGTGCACCCGACTAATCTCACCGAGATATATATGCCTTCCCATATATATTCTCATGGTAAATCAGAACTAGGTTGCCCATGTTCAGGGAGGGGTTCGAGCCTTGTACCTCTCACTTTTACACCCGTTAGGGAGGGGATTCGAACTATGTACCTCTCTTTTAAATGCTGAAGAAATAACAAGACTCTGACCAAGTTAAGCTAACCCAACTGGTTTTCATCGTACATTCTTGGGTCCGTCTATGTATATATGTTTAGCAAAGTCGTGGCTTATGGAGTTTAAAATAAAAGATCTTTTTGTCATGTTTAAGGCTATGTATGAGAACATAATGAGAGGATAGGAGGGAGTCAATGTTCTTTCCCACATTTGTTGGAACAGATAGGAGGTTGTGCTTGAACAAACGAAGAAAAGAAAAGGACTCATTTCAAACAAATATTGGTCAACCTTTGTTTTCTCACCTCTATAAAAATAAATTATATGACTTTCCATTTCTACACAAATAAACGAAGAAATAGTAAGAAATTAGAATAAGATGGTTAGGAGTATTACAATCGTTTCTGCACTTTGCTTCTTGGCCCTTGCCGCCAATGTGTATCAAGCTCAAGGCATATCCTTCACCGTGAAAGGAAAAGTTTATTGCGATCCATGTCGCGGTCAGTTCCGAACAAGAATTGCCTACAACATTCCAGGTACGATCTACTCTCAAGGGTGAATATTATAGCTCAGACAATTAAATGTTAGGCAATGTTTTAGTAGACGAAATAAACTAATCAAAACCAGTTGAGATTAGCTCACTGTCAAAGGGCTTGGTGATCCAATCTAGTAGTGCATGTTAAACTAATCAAAAGATAATTCATGGGATGTAACATATCTTGTTATCCACTCTTATATTGGTAAAATTTTCTAATCCGTTGGAATTAGAAACCAGCAGTACTGTAAGTAGTATGGAATAAAAGGTAAGGATGACGCAAAAATATAAAAAATATGATATATATTATAAAAAACCAAAATCACCCTAACCAAAATTATAGTCATATAACATAACGGTTTTACAAAGTAATTACTACAATCGAATCATTAGGAGCACAAATCTTTTGACGCACCCAATTCTTTTGACTTCCCGAATCGGGAATTGAAGACAAATCGTTCCGATCTCGCTTTGAATTCACGATTCGTCTCTATTTCGAAGATTCGGTGCATCAGAGATAACTATTGACGGCATGAATCTAGGCAAAAAAGAAAAAAAAATGGGTGTTGGATATGATTGTCAACTTATGAATGAACAAAATTGAACTAATAGTTGTATCTTTTCTATTTATCAGAAGCAACCGTGAAACTAGTATGCACGAACATTGACAACTCAAAAATCACATTCCAAACCGAAGCCACAACCGATAGAAATGGAGAATACAACATCCATGTCGATGGAGACCACTCAACCGATATTTGCGAGGTGAAGGCATTGAAAAGCCCTAACGAAAGCTGCAACCAAATCATGAATACACAGCTCGACACAGCAAGAATCGAGATTAGTGATCTCGCAGGCATGGACCAAGACCACGTTCGTTTCGCAAATGAACTTCCTTTCGTTCCTAGTGAACGTGACAAAAAATGCAAATGGGTGTTCTCTGAGCTTGGTTTAGCTGAAGACGGTTCACCACTTGCTGATGGTCCGAGTGCACTGTAAGGAAAGGTTGGTTCGGATAAAGTGAATAAACATAATTGACTTATATTGTATTGTGTAATTAATCATATGCGGAGATTGCTTTTGTTCATTATGGAATAATTTGAATGAGAAATTGGTTAACTTCTTTGTGTTCTATTGATAATAAATTTATAATTAGTTCTCGGCAGGATATCCAGAATTTTTCTTCCGAGGAGCTATAAGTTAGGTTTGGGAGGTAAGTTAGGGGTGAATCCTCTTGGACTTAGGCTAAATCTAATAGAACCTCAATTATAGCTAAAAACTATAATTAAAAGTTGAATATTAAAAAAATCTACTCTAATAGCTTTTTTAGAATTGGGACTCCCAATTCTACAACTCAATACATTTAGGTTCTTTTTGGTTTATGAAAACATTTTATGTTTTTATTTTTAAAATACATTTTCAGAAAATGATTTCCGTTTTCAGTTTCAATATTTTTAAAAATATGAAAAACGTCAATTTCACGTTCTCTAATATAGCACTGTTTTCATTTTATTTTCCAGAAAACTGTTTTCATTTTCTTTAGCCAAACGCATTTTCAGTAGCATTTTGAAAAATATAGAAAATGAAAACAGAAAACACCTATTATTTTCACGAACCAAATGGGGCCTTAGCATTTTTAGCCAAATCTATTGAATTGCACAAATGTTAGCTACATTTTCTTTTCTTTTTTTATTTATTTTGCACGATTAAGGCTTGAAACTATGTTCTTTTTAATTTTTTTTCTTCATATTTTGCAAAGCCATTCTTCTTTAATTTTTCTTTATTAAATCATTTTTTTGGTTATTTCATTTTTCCACTTCTATATCAAAATTTAATTAAATTTTATTTTTATATTATTTTTATTTTTAAAAGAAAAAAATCATAAATTATAATATATTTAATAAAATAATATAATATGTTTCTACAAATAATAAATATGTGAGAAAAATAATTATAAATAATAATTATAATTAGTATATAAATAATAATATAATGGTTAATTCTACAAGATTTGCTACAATTTTTTTTCTTTTTTTTTCAATTTGTTTTAATGAAAAGTTTTAGTTGTACATATTTTTTATTTTTTTGGCTTGAAAGTTGTAGTTGTAAATTTTTTTTGCAACTAGAAAGCTTTAAATCATTATTATTATTATTTAGTGTTTATTTATTTTTAATATTTTATATAAAAATAAATGATAAAAGAATTGGAAAAATTATAAGATTTATAAGAGAAAAAAAAATATTCTTTTTCATACATGAAAAGAAAATATATTTACTTTTAAAAAATCTGTATTAAAAAAAATAAACAAATTGAAATAAAAAAATAATTGCTAAAAAATATAATTATTTTAAAAACAAATTATAACTAACAGTAATTTATGTATTAATATTTAAAGTATTTTTTAATATTTTATTACAAGTTAAGTAATAAACATATTGATTAACAATTTAAAAAATTAATAAAGGAATTATAAAAATATATTAAAATAAATATATAATAGAATTTTTAACATTATGTTGACAGAATTGGGAAGCTTTTGGAGCAACCATGTTTAGAGAGTTGTTATTTGATAGAAATAAGGTATTTGACCCCCAATTCTGGCGAAAAATGTATTGAGTTGTTGGATTTAGCCTTAGGGGCGCAAGCTCTCCCCTTACAATAGTAAATTTTATAAAACGGAAATATAATTTTGTATCAAAAAATAATTAGAACCCTCTGAATATATATGTAAAACAATCATATATTAAGGAGTATATAAGTCATTGTGGGTTAATGGTTTAGTATCTTTACATATTAAAATTTAGATCCGAGGTTAGGTGTTTGAGTCTTAGCATTTGTATTATTTTTTCCTCTAAAGCATATATATAATTGGAAAATTATTTTAAAAATAAACTTAAACATGATTTGATTCGAAAATAAGTTCAATATGAAATAATAATAAGATTTTAGTTTTATCTTATATTTTAATTTTTATCAAGAAAATATCTCATTCTTTAATATATTAGATTTTTTTTTGTTACAGAAAAGGTCAAAAGGATGACCAGGAGGATAATCTCCTCCAAATTATTAACTATCTACAATGATTCTTGGTATAGCTCAACCACACCTATCCATTGCTAACAATCGCCACAGCCCATCTGGTGGATCCTTAAGTGTCTCAGGTCCCCCCTCACTTCTAGCTCCATACTTAGCCAACCAATCCGCACATATGTTAGCCTCCCTATAGCACAAAACCACCTCGAAGTGCTCCCTAGTCTCGAGTATATCACAGCAAAGTCTCACTTTATCATTAACACGGGTCCTTGAGTTCACACCGCCCTTCAATAGCGCGTGTAACTCACTCGAATCCGTCTCGATAATTAACGACGTAAGACCCTTGTCAACCGCCATTCGCAACCCAAAAAGCAATGCAAAAAGCTCATCCTCAAAAGGGGAGGATGCAATACACTGACCCGAATAACCATCTAAATAATCACCACTATTATTCCTGAATAAACCACCCATACTTGCGCGCTTATTCTCGTGATTATACGATCCGTCTATATTAAGTTTAACTCCCCCGTTGGGTTTATTCCACTTAAGAAGTACACTCCTCGCTGAAGTAATCAAACCGCCATCCTTTTCCATCCCCCAAGCTCGAATAAAGTCACAAGCTGAATTCTTAATCACCGCATGTAACTCACTAACCGACCTTCTCTTAGCAGCTGGATCAAATAACCTCTTATTTCTCTCTACCCACACGGTCCATACGTATGCCGCAAAAACAACTCTCCTTTCAATACCATTAATGCCTTCCGTGCTAGTCAACATAGTGTTGCACCAACTTTTATCATCAAGTGCATTCCAGGCTTGAATTCGACCTCGCGCCTGCTGTCCACGAGCTGCATAATCTGCAGAATTTCGCCTCCTCCAACCCTCGGTGCTGCTCCCGGAATTCCAGCTGCTGCTGCCCACTGCAGCTGCTGTTCGCTGGACCCCAGTAACTCCAACATGACCCCGACCTGCTGTCCTCCTCCTCGGCTGTCCAGCAGCTCTCGAATCTAGCACTCGCCCAGCCCAAATACCACGATGATCAGGACCTGCTTCTACTGCAGATCGATCAACACAGCAGGTTCCAGCCGTTGACCTTCCATCCAGCTGGTCCTCCAACTATCACCTCCTGACAAACACAGATTAAATAAACCACAATATTCTAGACAAAATCTAAAAATATGAATAGCAGATTCCTCCCCTGAACCACAGCTTGTACAAATCGCCTCCGGAATAACTCCACGCTTTTGCAGGTTCCTCCCCGTGGGTAAACGGTCCCACACCGCTCTCCAAATGAGATTCTTAACTTTCTGAGGACACCGGAGAGCCCACACAAGTTCCCAACGAAAATTCGACTCCTCTTCCTCAAAAACCATTTTGTTATAAGCTGATTTAACCGAAAATAGTCCACTAGCTTCATGGGACCACCTATAGATCCTTTCCTCCCGAACCATAATCTCAGCAATCCCTTGATTCAACACCTCCTTCCCTTCCAAAATCGCTTTACACATCCGCGAATCGGATGGCTTCACATTCCTATCCAAAAAACCCAAGCGGAAATATTTTTGCTTAATTGCTCTCACCCACAAGGCCTGAGCATCCACCAATATTTTCCACCCCAACTTGGCCAATAGTGCTTTGTTGTAATCCCGCGCATTACGTAATCCTAACCCACCTTGCTTTTTCGGCCTACACAAAGTTTTCCACGATAACCAATGTATCTTCCTTTCCTCTTCCGACGAACCCCATATAAAGTCCCAAATTATCTTGTCAATCTCATCACACACGTGAACCGGAAACTTAATCGTTTGCATAACATACGTAGGCATCGCAGAAAGGACGGATTGTGCCAACGTTACACGCCCAGCCATAGACAAATTCTGACTCCTCCAATTAGGCAACTTATCTTTCATTTTTGAAATAATCCTCCGGAAGAAACCCCTAGGCAACCTTTGAGACCTAATAGGCGTGCCTAAATAAGTACCCAAAGAGTCACTAAGCGTAAAACCACTACGAGCCGGAAGTTCCCTCGCTCTTCCCTCCGGAACATTAGCCGAAAAATAAATTAACGACTTCTCCTCACTAACCGTTTGCCCCGCCTCGTCACAGAACACCCGCAATACTTCCTTAATAAGATCCACTTGGGCCTCATTCGCCTCCGCAAATAGCATCAAGTCGTCTGCAAAAAAGATATGTGAGATCGGGGGGCCTTGGCGGTGAAGACGAATGGGAGACCATTCATCCCCATCACAAAGGCCCTGAATGAGCATGGACAACCTCTCAACACATAAAACAAATAAATAAGGAGAAAGAGGGTCTCCCTAACGAATTCCTCTTTGTGGCGTAAAACGATCCAGCTGCTCCCCATTCTATAACACATTCACCTCATTAGACGCCATAGCTGACATGATTAGCTTTACCCAAGCCTTCGGAAGACCAAAGTATGTAATTGTGTCCTCAATAAATCGCCAACTAAGCTTATCATAAGCCTTGGCAAGATCAATCTTAATAGCCATAAACGAAATCTTCGCAACCAACTTTTGCATCCCATGATCAATCTCTTGGACCAGAACCACATTATCTATAGTAGACCTCCCCGGGAGGAAGCTACTTTGAGTAGACCCAATCTTGTCCGCTAAAAACGGCCTTATCCTATTTACCATAGCTTTCATCGTAAATTTGAAAGGGACATTAATCAAACTAATCGGTCTAAGTTGCGTAACCTTTTCCGGATAAGGGACCTTCGGTATTAGGTGTACCAATGTCCGATTCAAGCTCTCAGAAACTCCTCCATCGCGAATTGAACCCCGAACCATATCACAAATATCTTGACCCACCATGTCCCAACACTTCTGATAAAATAATACCGAAATACCATCGCTACCTGGCGCTTTATTGGGATCCGATTGGAACACAGCCGCTCGAACTTCCTCATTAGTAAATTCTACCTCCAAAGTGTCTCGCTCCTCCCTAGTCAAACTACCCCCGTGCGGCAATGAGAAGGGGCCCACAAACTTGCCTGGCTCTGAATAAATCTCAACAAAGTAATTTCGAACCAACTCCCCTAACTCTTCCTTATTCTCCACCCAATTACCTGCTTCATCCTTCAACCTCAAAATACGCGATACTGTCCTCTTCTTCATAGTAGCCATATGATAATACCGTGTATTCCTATCACTCGATCGTATCCATTTCTCCTTTGAACGCTGAAACCAAAGATGCTCCTCCTCTTTCAAAACACTCAAGTACTCATTACGAAGCCTCTTTCCTAAATCAAAAAGCAAAGAATTATAAGACCTCTGTAAAGAACGCTGAATGCCATCTAACCTAGCTAACATGACCCTCTTCTTAACATGAATGTCTCCAAACACCGAATTCTTCCAAACGGATAAATCAACTTTCAACCCCTCTAACTTACTCCCAATATCCCCATTCCTCTCGTTCCACTTCTGATTCACGAATTCCTTAAAATCCTTATGAACACATCACGCAGATTCAAACCTAAACCTCCTCGGTGGACTCGGACCTCTCTGAATTAACTGAATCAAAATCGGTGCATGATCCGAATGGCGTCTATCCAAGTGCGTTACTTTAATATGATCAAAGAGGGTTAGTAATTCTGTATTTGCATACGCGCGGTCCAACCTCCTTAAAATCCTTTGTCCAGTATTCCACGAATCACTCCAAGTGAACCTCGGCCCCTCGAACCCCAAATCCGTTAAATCACAACTCTGTCGCCACTCTTCAAACCTTATCATACGACGTGTCACTCCTGGCTCCCCTCCTTTTTTATCAATTTCCTCCCCTACCTGATTGAAATCACCAGCTATGAGCCACGGAAGCTTAATCCCACTAAACGCGTGTTTAAGAGCATCCCACAAGGGCTCCCTATCCTGTGCAACAGGCCGCGCATACACAGCTGAAAACACCCAAGAATCGCAATTATCTCTCGATACCTCGATATTAATGACCTGATTCCCAGCTGACAACACTTTAACCTCGATATCCGAATCATCCCATAAGAGCCAAATACCACCCTTAAAATTATCCGCTTCAACCCTTGTAGAGTTCGCCTTCCCCAAGCCGTTAATAATGTTATTCGCAGTTGTCCCACTAACCCGCGGTTCCACTATCACCGTCAACCACACGCGGTGAACTCTTACCATTTCTCTAACAACGCGTTGAAAATTATCAGCCGCTGCCCCATGACAATTCCAAACAAGAATATTTGGCAATTGGAGAGATTCTCCCCATCCGCCTTTGCTATTAACCTGTGTACACATGGAAAAAACAATTACATAGAATGAACTAGAGGATTAAGAGCATACCTGTCTAACTCCCTCCTCGCCCTCTATCTCGAATTCCATTTGCTCATCTTGGTCCGCTCTTCCTAATGGTGTTTCCGGAACTGAAGTTACATCACAGTCCCCGGAGTCCGGCGGTTCGCTAGTCAAATTCCGAGGTGTTGCTGCAGCTTTAGGAGAATTGAATTCCAGCTCCTGTCCACTGTTGAAGACCACCAGAAATTCCCAGCTACTGTTCACGGCGTCCACACTACTCGAGCCCCGCGCCAGAGCCACGCTCGCTGTCTCCTGGACCTGCAAAAAAGTTTTGGAAATTGCAGGCGAAGCCCCTGCTGTACCTGTATTAATTTAGAGCCCCTGCTCGGTAATCTTCCCACCCGAACCTGCTGCCAGCCCCCTACTCCCACAGGTAAGTCTCCTTGCTGGTTTTCGGACCCACCAGCTCTATGTCCCACACCTTCTCCGAACACTATCGCACCAGTACTAACCCGCCCGTGGCTTTGCTCGCCCTCAACGACTACTCCCTTACCTTTCCCTTTTCTCGATTTACTCCCCTCTCCCCTCTCAATAACCTTGCCCTGCTTCCCATCTTTGCTAGAAGATAGAAATTCCATTTTTGGGATCGCCGCTAGTTGCTTACGATGTTCAAAGTCCGTGGCCAATATAAATTTATGCCCACCACCCGATCGTGACTTACTATTTCCCACATTCTTACTATTATTACACTTCTTGAACTTCTCACCCACGGTACTACTATCCCTTCTATCCACACCCCCCAAATTAGCATTAAACTCCCCCACGAATTCTAACCCATCTTCCATAAAGAGTGCATCATACCTGAATCCAAAGTTTCTATTCCGATTATTCCCAGAGAATGTGTTACCATTGTAGCCCCTATTGTTATTACCCCGGCCTCCTCTCCTAACCGTCATCCAATCCCCATAAGTAGCTTCTTTCACTGATTCCATTTCCCTACTGTTCTCACTAGTGTCCAGGACAACCATGTCAGAATTAGCCTCCTTATTTTGACTCGCAATACGCTCACATTTCTCCTTAGTATGCCCAAATCTCCCACACTCATAGCAAATCAAATGGAGCCCCTCGTATTCAACTAAGCATACTTCCCCACCAATATGTATTTTTGGTATGAGCGACTTTTTCAAATCAATCTCCACTGCTAACCTAGCGTAGTTTCCCTTCTGCCTCGCCTTGGTCAATGGGTCGATACGCACCGTTTTACCAATTTGATCCCCCATTTTATGCAAAATCCGAGTTGTGTAATTATGCATCCCCACATTCGAGATACACACCTAAGTTGTGGTTTTAGTAACTGAATCAACATGTGGCTTGAAGTTAGGAGTCCATTCCCTTACAATTAAATAATGATCAAAGATCATTTAAGGCCCTCCACTCAAAGCAAACTCACAATCTTCCTTATTACCGTATTTAACCATGTAATATCCATATCCCACATCAACTAGTTCAATCAAGCCCTTGGGGTTCCAAATTTGCTTCAATTTCGTAGAAAGATAACTGAAACTTACCTTAGAACCTAATAATCGAACCACTACCGTATTTTTCCACAGATTTATTCCCTCAATAATTTCCTCTTTCGAACGTAAAACTTGCGGAAACTCACAATTTTCAATGGGTACATCATCCTCAATTGAGGCAAAAAAATTATCATCTAATCCACTACATATGTTCTGTTTAATTTCATCACTATCAATAATAAGTGGAATGATTAAATTCTTACCTGTGAGTGCACTATGCCATCCCGTTGTTTTCCACGGCGGATTGCCCACTTAACCGCCACCCAGTTGCTGCCCTTGGAGGAGAGAATTAGGTTCGCCGGAATTCCCATTCACCTCCACCTCACGTGCTCGTTTGACCGGCTTACTCCCGCCCTCTTGTAATGGCAGAAACTCCACCATTGAAGGCTGGTCAGTAGCCAAATCAGTAATCATATGATCTGTATTGGGTTCCTGCGGTTCGTGTGGGCCTCCTCCTACGTCTAGTGGTGCCGCCGACCTTGGATCACCGGGAGAAGCCATCGTCAACGGCTAGTAAGCTTTAAATGTTCCTTCGGTTTTTTTTGCCTTTTCTTCCCGTTGGTAGAGAGATGTGTTAATATATTAGATTTTAGTTATACATTTGACAATTTTTATAAGATTGTTTTTTAAAATATTGCAATTTTTGTAGACGGGTCTCTATTTTTTTTTTTTTGTTACATAGGAGAGCCACTTTGGACTCGGAGTCATTGACTCGGTTCGAACCTGCACCACTAGATTGGTAGACCAAGGCCCTGGCCAGTGAGCTAATCCCATCTGGTTACGGGTCTCTATTTTAAATTTGAAGATAGTAATATTTAGTAATTTATTATTTATTTATTACTTCAATAAAATTATAATGCTTAATTTTTGTAGTTACTTTATTTCTCATATTTATGAACTAAGACATTAATTTAACATATGGATATATTTTATTTTTTTTGTCATAAACATATGGATATTTAATATAATGAATGATACCATATAAACTAAGTGTAAATGTGTAATGGTATTGATTTACATATTTTTTGGAATAAGATTTATTTCTCATATTTATGAATTAGAATATTAATATAACATATGGTATATTTAATATAATACTAATGATGCTACTGGCCTACTGCTCTCCTACGGAAAGAACTGGATTGTACGAGTATCGATAAGTAGATTCGGGATGGGAATAGAGAATGCATTTGATCCCTTAGAGCACATCGTTACCTACATAGAACTCAAAGTGTTAAGCAAATAACCTTTCCAGCTGGTAACAGCATATAGCACTTACAGCCGTTAAAGCAGTTATAGCTGAGAAGGCGATATTCATTCTGTTAAGACCTGCCTTGCTAACTCTCGGATTAGTCGTATTAATACCTGCCTTCTTACCTTTCCTAATCCTCATGGAATGAATTACCCTAAGCAGTTGGAGTGTCCTTTGCTGCTTTTGATTAAGAGGCATTTTACAACCAGTTTTCAATCCAGCTGGGAAGTAAAATAGACAAGGAGTATAGGGAACACGTGTACATGAAAGCAAGCAAAACGGCATAAAATAAGTGTAAATATGTAATGGTGTTGATTTACATAATTTATGAATAAATATTAACGGTTAAGTTCATTAATTAAAGAGACGAAAAATATAATGATGTAAGATTTACATATTTGCATTTTTGATATTCGTAGTTATATACCTTCGGAAAATGTTGATTTTTGAATTCTCATATATTTCAAGCCCCCCCCCCCTCAATTTAGTTTCTGGATCAGCCCTGGGTACAGTTGTAAATGAAACGAGTCAGACCGGGTACTAGATATGCAAACTTGTTTGTTTAACTTTTGTGAGTCGAGTCGAGCTCAAATTTGAACGAGTTGAGCCAGATTTGTTAAAATTTGTTTGTTTAATTTATTGAGGAGTTTTTTTGAGCCAAGTTCGATTTGTTCACAAACAGTTTTTTCATTTATGGTTGAAACGAAATTTCTATGCTCGGTTGGTTTTGGATAGAATGTGTGGTATGAAGTATGAAGGGTTATATTAATGACAAATTATATTTAAAGAAATAAAAAATATTTAAGATTTAAAACATATTTACAGACAGATTAAATTTTAATTTGCAATTAATATATAGAGTAAATAACACTTTTGCCCCCTGGGTTTATACGCGATTGACAAGTTGCCCCCTAACTCTTAAAATGCGCCTCGATGCCCCCTAAGATTTACTTTTGTGACCCGTTACCCCCTACTGCGTGTTCCGTCCATTTCTCTCCGTTAAAAGTGACGTGGAATTTCCACGTCACATTTTTTTTTTTTTAATCCAGCTGTTAATTGCGTTTTTAATTAACTTAACCCTTATTTTTAACAAGGGCAAGATGGGGAATTCACTAATGGCTATCCTATATATACCCCAAAAACACTTTAACAACTTAACTTAAGAAAAACAAAAATCAAAAGGAGAAAGAGGGTTCGGTTTGGGGAAGAACTCGAAGAACACCAAACCCCTAGCCTTCTACAGTAATTCGCGTCGAAACCTTTCTATACCTTCAACGTTGATGCCGATGTCGCCCCTTCAAGCCGATAGCGCTGGTTCTTCTTCGCACTACACTTCTCAAGTCCCGTATTGCAGATGCAAGAAATTAGCAAGGCTTCATACTTCTTGGACAGATACGAATCCTTGCAGGAGGTTTTACAGGTGCATGTATTGGGGGTGTTCAATGGATTGCAAGTTCTTCATGTGGTTGGATGAGCCATTGCCGGAGGCTACTAGTTCGATAATTCGAGGGCTTCTTTTTAAAGATTCCAATCACTGTCTTGAGAAAGATAAAATGGAGACGAAGATGAACTTGTTGGTCTCTGATTACGGAGATATGATGCTGTTAGAGAAAAAAGCTTTTGCAGATTGGAAGCTCGAACACGCGAAAGTCAATGAACTGAACACACAGTTGGTTGAATTGCAAGAAAAAGAACAAGTTGCCTCAAAAGATTTGAATTTTGAGCGTGTGAAAGTAACTGTCTTGGAGAATGAGGTGCAACGTCTTAACATATCGATGGACACTGTAACTCGGGAAAACAAGTTTCTGAAATGGACCTGCTTCATGATCATATTCCTCTTCCTCTCCATTTTGTCTTGTATTAGTTTATCAAAGAATTAGAATGTTGTTGGAGGTGTATTTTGGTGTAGCCTGAGAGATGTAGCAGGTGGTTGCAATTGATGGTGTTTTGTGTTTGATTGATCAGGTTGTTGAAGTTTGCAGTTGTTGGTGTTTTGTGTTTGTTTTACCAGTTTGTTGAAGTTCTAAATTTGGTGTAATGTGTTAGTTTTAAGCTTTGTTTGTAATTGACTGTGTTTAACTAAAGTTTGGTTTTAGTTGAATTGGATTATGAAGTTATTGCGGTTTGTTTAAGTTGTGTTTTACTGTGCAATGAATATAGTATAGAAAGAAACAATTAATGGACAATAGAATCTAATGCAATCTAAAAAAGGTAGATAAAGATAACAATAAAGTGCTGGCATTACATAGACCATAGCAAAAAAATATTCAAAGCATCCACTTGTGCACTAGCATACAAAACACCACAGACCTGCAATAAAGGCCTTACCAACAAAAAAACAGTATTTAAATACCACCTACACCACATACTAGAAACCCTTAACAACCACAACCTTGCTGTGTGAACATCTACTTTTACACAAAACAGTTGTCACAAAACACAGAAACATAAAACACTCAACTCTGCAGAATTCTTCAATCTTTAGCTTCTTTCCTAGTTTTTACTGAAGAACTGGTGGCTGCTTTCCTCAGTCGAAGAGCTTCTGCAACAGTTACATACTTTGGATCACCCTCCCTCATTACGACGCCTTGTTTATGCTGGATTACGCGCCGCTTTTTCTCTTGTTGTCTTTTGTCTCCTTCCTGGTAGAATGATAAAGAAGAAGTTAAGCATTCTGTAGTATGTAATGGTGTTAAAAAAATCAACACATGGCTAACCTCAGGTAAACTCCTTTTTGAACCTGATTCTGATGGTGGTTTATCATGTTTGAACCTCACCTAAATGGTAAACAAATAAACGCATTCAATAAAGGTATACGCAGAAGGTATTTTTAGCAAAATTTTGTAGATCCAGGGGGCATTTAGTCACTGAAATAAAAGTCTAAGGGGTAGTTAGTCAAAACTTTATATACTTACCCCTGGGATGTTCCTTAACGCAATCTTCTTTTTTTGCTTAGGGGGGGCTTTCTCCTCTGGTTTGTCTATGCTAATCTGCTCACTTGTTTTCTCATTTTCGTTTGTTTGTGCATCCCCAGCATTTTTATTCTTTGCTTTGTCCAATAGTTCTGTCAACTTTTCCATCTTTACCTTCTGCGTAAACAAAATAAGTTATAGGGGGTAAGTAGTCACAAAATAAACATTTATAGGGGGTAAGTTGACAAAACATAATAAGTTATAGGGGGTAAGTAGTCATAAACCAATACTTTGAAGGGGGTATTAGTACTAACCTTCAAAATTGATTTAGGAGGATTAGTAGTAGTCTGCTGTTTTTGTTTCCCAGATTCATCAACCTGTAATCATTATTCACATAATACAAACTTATAAACATAAACTAATGCAAAAAAAAGTTTCTATTTTAATAATAATGACCTGTAATGGTGATATAGGAGCAACAGAAGTATTTACCTTTTGTGTCCCTGGTTCATCCTCCTCTAAAGATATAGGCATTGTGCTTGAACCTCCTGAAATTGTCTTCATTCCTTGATCCTTAATTCTACTGCTTTGGCGTATTGGTTTTTCCACTGCTTGGTCTGGTATGCGCATCTTTGGTCTGGACTTAGGTGGACTATTAACTACGGGCTCATCTGATCTGTGTACTGGAAAGCGCATCTTTGGTCTGGATCTGTGTGATGAATTAACACCTGACTCCTGTGATGTTTGTCCTGGTAAGCGCATCCTTGGTCTGGATCTAGGGGGTGAGTTAACACCTGAATCCTGTGATGTTTGTCCTGGTAAGCGCATCTTTGGTTTGGAACCTTTGGTTGTCTTAGCAATTGGCTTTTTCTGTTTGTCTTTCTTACCAACTGTATCTTTTTTTGTCACAGTAAAATTTTCAGGCTCAGTTGGAGTAGATTGGGGGTTAGAAGGAGCAGATGGTTGCACTTCTAACTCATCAAACATTTTGTTAATCATCTCATCTGGGGTCTCATCCACAGATGCATTAACACCAACACCCCTGTCCTCAGCTACACCATCTTCCATAACTTCATTATCACCAACACCCCTACCCTCAGCTACACCATCTTCCATAACTTCATTATCACCAACACCCCTACCCTCAACTACACCATCTTCCATAACTTCATTATCACCAACACCCCTACCCTCAGCTACACCATCTTCCATAACTTCATTATCAACTTGAATATCCTCTAATCCTGCTGTTTCCTGTTCTGTGGTACTTACATTTGCCTTACATGACCTTTTGTTATGGCCTTCTCCCTTGCAAATTGCACATTTATGTGAAGTACCTTTTACTAACATCTTTTGAACACCTTCAGAAGTTCTTTCTTTCCTCCACTTTTTAACTTGGTCCTCATCTGCCTCCTTAGTTCTTGCCCTTTTAGGTCTGCCAACCAACTTAAAAGCTACTGGAGGTTCTACACTTACAGGCCTTGTACTAGGCCACATCTTTGGTCCATTTATAGGGTATATCATTGGTGTATAAGCCTTCATATACGTCACCTTTGAGTAGCATTCGTGGACATAGTTTTCTGGGTCTTTACCTATGTATTGAATACTCGCTATCGCATGAAAGCAAGGTATCCCAGATAGCTCCCACCTCCTGCAGGGACAACTATTTGTATCTAAATCTACCGCATACGAATCTGTTCCAAGGTTCCTTACTTCAAATTTCATTTCACCGCAAAACACTGCATGCCACTTTCCACTGTTTGTTTTACCTTTATTCACCAACTTCCTAACCTTAGGACATAGATCTCCTTCGTATTTTGTCATCCATGATCTTTTAGATTGAAGCCTTTTCAAACTATACATCCTAAGACCCTCTAGTATGAGGATGATAGACTTGTCCCTGACCAAAAAAACATTTAATGTTAGTTGTGTAGGGGGGAGGAAGTAGTAATTATCTAAAACTAAGTAGGGGGGAAGTCGTCATTAACTAAAACTAATTAGGGGGTAAGTAGTCATTTAAGCATTTTTATAAGGGGTAAGTAGACATGAATCATAACTTTATAGGGGGTAAGTAGACATAAAGTAGCACTTTATAGGGGGTAAGTAGACATAAAGTAGCACTTTATAGGGGGTAAGTAGACATAAAGTAGCACTTTATAGGGGGTAAGTAGTCATAATACCTGGCTTTTTTTATGGCATTGTTATAGCTTTCATAGATGTTGTTAAGTAGAAGATCACATTTTGTAACAGTGCTAAAGTGAGACCTTGTCCATGTCTTGGGATCTAAATTAGATAGCCAATTGAATGCGTCCTCATTCATGTTTTTAATCTCAGCCATGACTTCATTAAATATGTATTATGTGGGGGCCCTAGCAGCTTCCCAAACTTTGTCTTTTAAGGCCATTCCAGGATGTTTGATTTTGAAATTATTGTAGAGATGCCTTACACAATGTCTATGTTCAATATCTGGAAGCATGTCACTCATCACTTGAAGCAAACCCTATACACACATACAATTAGAAATAAAGTCAGTGATCTAAATCAAACAATTTAATTAAGCCAGTGAAGGATAACCAACCTTTTGTCTATCTGATATGAAAGTCCATTCTTCTTGATTACTAATACCAAGATCTTGTATCAACAAGTTAAAAAACCATCTCCAAGAATTGCTATCTTCTTTCTCAGCTACACAATACAAAATTGGGAATATACAATTGTTCCCATCAATACCAACTGCTGTCAAAATTACACCAGGATGTGGACCTTTCAAGTGACATCCATCAACCCCAACAACCTTTCTACAACCCTCTAAAAATCCCCTTCTGCAACCCTCTAAGCAAACATAAATTCTTTGAAATCTTTCTACTCCAGTTACCTCATCAGTAGTTGTTTCAATTGCTACAGTACTTCCAGGGTTACTTTTTCTTATTTCTGCTGCATAATCAAAAAGCTTTTTGTATTGATCCTTGTATTCAGCCTCAATCATGCTTTTTGCAGACTTGTATGCCCTGTAGCATGTTCTGGTACTAACATTAACTGAATAATCCCGATGCACTAACTGTTGAAAGTCACTCACATTACTGTAGAGGTTCAATCTTATCATATCTTTAGAAGTATTTGCCAGGAACTTTGCAGTAACATGCTTATGGTTAAGGTTTTTACCACAACTATGTTTATTACATAAACTCATTATCACCAGCCCACCAACCTTTTCTTTATGAGATGCATATAAAAACCACCCATATCCTGCTCCTTTGCAAACAACTCTAATCCGATTCCAATCGTTCTTCACAAACTTAATGTTGACGACCTTTCTTATAGCATGTGTTCTTACTGCTTGTCTAAGATCAGAGGCATTCGCAAATGTCAATCCTAAAACAAATCTAGGCTTCTGCATATCTATACTCGGCTTAAATAGGGGGTATTTCATCTTTTTCTTGCGCAACTTTTTATTTTTTCCTTCTCCATCTGTACCAGAAGAAGAACTAGCTGTACTCAGATCTTCGGAATCATGTATATATTCATCCGAATCTGTCCCACCACCAACATCATCACTATCGCCTTCAGAAGCATCTGCATCATCATTTTCCACATTCATTCTATCCACTTCCACATCCGCGTCAATGAATATATTATAATCCTGGTCGTCATCACCCTCACTCAAATCGATGTCGCTATCTATTATATAATCGTCATCAGTTGTTGATTCTTCGTCCACATCTTCATCAGGTTCAGACACCTTCTTTTTCTTTTGTGAATTATCTTTCCTACAACCTTTATTGTAACTCTCTCGTTTGGTACCACTAGGGCCCACTCCATCTACTTTTGTTCTTTTTATACTAGCCCTAGTCCTTTTCTTGTTACCTACTTTTTCTGTTTTATGTACTTGTGAACTGGTTTGTTTCTTCTGTTGTTGTATAACCAACTTCTTCTTCTTTATGACATTGGCAAGTAACTCATTATCACTGAACTCCTCATCCACATCCTCATTATCCCTATCTGAGACCTCAATGTCACTGATGTCACCATCCACATCTTCTTCACCATCAGCTTTCTTAATGACATTATCCGAGTCATCTGTTAGGTCTTCGTCTATAAGCCTGAAAGGCCTCAATGGTGATTTATGTTTGGAACTCCTCGTAGTCACATTATCTTCAGTGTTCAAAGCTTTCAACACTTTATCTAACATATCATTGACAGACTTCTCCTTCTCTCCTATATCAGAGAGTTGTTCTTCCAAACTGTCATCCCCTTCCTTCTCATTAACATGTGTGCTTTGTTCCTCAGAAACAACCTGAAACAATAACACGAAATATTTAGGGGGTAATTTGTCAGTCATATGAAATAGTTAGGGGGAAAACTGACACACGACCTTTGTCCCGTCTTTGCAATTCTGGACTTCTTCTTCAACATTTCTATCATCCACTTTAGTATGGACTTCATCAGTAGTCTGAGCTACTTCTTCACCATTAACTACTTCCTCCTTCTCACCTTCATTATTATCACGAGTCTGACCTCCTTCTTCAGAAACAACCTGAAACAATAACACGAAATATTTAGGGGGTAATTTGTCAGTCATATGAAATAGTTAGGGGGTAAACTGACACACGACCTTTGTCCCGTCTTTGCAATTCTGGACTTCTTCTTCAACATTTCTATCATCCACTTTAGTATGGACTTCATCAGTAGTCTGAGCTACTTCTTCACCATTAAATACTTCCTCCTTCTCACCTTCATTATTATCACGAGTCTGACCTCCTTCTTCAGAAACAACCTGAAACAATAACACGAAATATTTAGGGGGTAATTTGTCAGTCATATGAAATAGTTAGGGGGTAAACTGACACACGACCTTTGTCCCGTCTTTGCAATTCTGGACTTCTTCTTCAACATTTCTATCATCCACTTTAGTATGGACTTCATCAGTAGTCTGAGCTACTTCTTCACCATTAACTACTTCCTCCTTCTCACCTTCATTATTATCACGAGTCTGACCTCCTTCTTCAGAAACAACCTGAAACATTGAATGAAATATAAAGTTAAAGAACTGAAAGGGGTAAACTGTCAAATGAGTTTCTACCTTTAAACCTTCTTCTACAAGCTTGTTTTCCTCTAAGCTTTTCACTTCATTACAGTTTTGAACTAATTCTTGTTCATCTACTTCTACTTCATTAACATTAACTTCTTCTCGCTGGTTAACTGTTTCTTCATCCTTTTTCCACTTTAGTAACAAAGGCATGAAGATGGGAGATTGAAGAACTTGGTCATCAGGGCCTATGGGATTATTCACAACGTAAAGGTCCACAGTTACGTTGTTGTCTGCGATTCTACACATCTCCATGCCTTTGTCCTCGCTATCTAAACATACTAAACCATCAGGTAGATTTGAACCCACTTTCAAATAATAAACATCAGAGTAACAAATTACACCCAATTTCGAAAGAATTTTCCTAAGAACTGGTATACTAAACTTGTCATAATGACAACCATCAACGTACTCTATGCTCACTTCATGATAGCAACTCTTATCTTCATTAAAGAACCCACCGAAGTGAATCCTTAGTGCGAATTTATCTGTTAAACAAGCAAAATTTAATTGAATAGATTAGTTACCAAATACATTAAGAATCACAAAATGGAAAAACAATAATCACACTACGGGTATGGTAACCGAATCCCGTAAAATCTGCTATTATTACTAAGAAAATCCCTCAATCCACGCGTGATATATATGTATGTAATAAATTTAGTACAAAACCCTATATTTACGGGTTAAAGAATCTTAGCCAACGAGCAAGGATTTAGGGTTAATAAATAAACCACTTACTCCATTGATTTGCCTGCGCCATTGATCTTCTTCAAAGCACATGAACTTTGCGTTTCTGGGTTTGGATTTGGTGTTCGTCGAGTTCTTCACAAAACCCGCGCTCTTTGGTTTTCTCCTTTTGATTTTCGTTTTTGTTAAGTTAATTTGCTTTGTTGTTTTTGGGGTATATATAAGATAGCCATTAGTGAATTCCCCATCTTGCCCTTGTTAAAAATAAGGGTTAAGTTAATTAAAAACGCAATTAACAGCTGGATTAAAAAAAAAATGTGACGTGGAAATGCCACGTCACTTTTAACGGAGAAAATGGACGGAACACGCAGTAGGGGGTAACGAGTCACAAAAGTAAATCTTAGTGGGCATCGAGGCGCATTTTAAGAGTTAGGGGGCAACCTGTCAATCGCGTATAAACCCAGGGGGCAAAAGTGTTATTTACTCTAATATATATAAAATAGCCGTTAACGAACGAGTTCAAGTTAACCTTTGGTTCTGGTAATAGCTTCAAGGATATCAAAGCCTTTTTTCAAGGCCCATTCCATATAAGTGTTAACTAACGTACCACTAAAACAAATAGTCAGTTGAACTATACCAGTTTGATACCACCTACAAGCAGAACTACTATCAAAGCACAAGTACTGACAAATTTTGCTTGATGAAGGAATTAAAAGTTCGAATGATAAAAAAGAATTACAAGTGGAAATTGATGGAGTCGTTAATGAGTAAGGAAGCAAGGCATGGCTAATAATCCTAAGTCCCCAGAGCATGGAATATAAAGTACGAATCCATATTAATTTTCCAAGCATAAACTACGAGATTGGGTACAAATTTATCATAGCAGTACTTAAAATCGTGCTCGATTTTGGAGCTAAACAAGTCAAAGTCATCATTGATTTGCAGTTAGCAGAAAGTCAGTATACCTAGATTACAAAACCAAATATTCAAGGATGAAATTTTACCAAGCTAGGGTTAGGAACCAAAAAGTGGTGCTTGCAAGTTTTCATCTTACACATGTGACAAGAGATCGAAATAGTCGAGCCGAATCATTGGCCAAACTAGCGCCACAAAACAAAATGCAAAAAATAGGTGGATTTATAATAGTTGGATGAGTCTAGTGTATCTCTAAAAGGATACCTCAAGGTAGCTATTATCTCTAATTTGAGAGTATATACAAGAAGTAACCTTAAGTGGAACTTTGCGGGAGAAGAGAGATCTCTTGTCCAAGTTAGGAAGGTAGACCCTATATATAGTAAAAGTATACAGGCGTTCCTACAATGTACCATTATTAATGTGTATGGTATTGGAAGAAGGAAATAAAATCTTGAAGAAAGAACATGAGGGAACATGTAGTAATTATGTCGGGTGTCAGATGCTCGCGATAATAATGATGAATCAGGGATATTATTATCCATGTTTGATCAATGACGTTGAGAATACAATGAAACAATATGAGGTGTGTCCAGGGCCGGTCCTGAGGTTTCGGGGGCCCAAAGCAAACTTTAAAAAATGGGCCCCTTAAAAATCTTAGGTGTATAACTATTTTTTTTACTTAATTTAATTAAATAATTTTAAAAGAAAAAAGAAAAAATAGATTAACATTTTTGTTTTAAACTGGGTTAAAATTGGGCCTTTTTAAATAATAAAAAAATTATTATACTAATACAAAAGAACATTTGGGGCCCTAAGAGTATTAAGAATTGAGGGAGGCCCAAGGCGATGGCCTCCTTGGCCTCCCCTCAGGACCGGCTTTGGGTGTGTCAACTCTATGCGCCTATACCTTGTTTACCCATTGAGTAACTGACTCCTATATGCGTAGTCTATGTCCATTCCCCCAGTGAAGTTTGGACATTATAGGTGTATCGCTATCATTGTTTTAACCACTATACGTGGTTGTGGATTATTCAACATGATGGACTGAAGTTGTAGCAGTATCAAAAGTAACTGTGAAGAGTGATTAGGAATTGGTGTGAAAATCAATCATCTTCCGCTTTGGAATACCCTACACTGTTATAACGCATCCTGGTCCTCAAATTGATTCTCAGTGGTTTCAAGTTCAATGTCCTGAGAATGGAATATGCATATCTTATTCCATAGTAGCCACCCACAATCAAATGGATTGGTCAAGGTTAATAATCAAAAGATTATCTAATGAATGTCAAAGAGGCTAACAAAAAACCCAGCGGGGTGGTTAGACATGCATATTGTTGTAAAATCCTCTTAATAAAACGTAATAAATCTTTGGCGAAAATAGATCAAATAGATCTACGGTTGAAAACACAAATCAAACCCAGAAAGATAAATGCAGAAATTAAAGAACACAAGGATATATCGTGGTTCAGCAATATGCCTACATCCACGTTGAAGCCACCCTCAGATGATGCTTCGCTTACTATATGAACACGGTTACAACTTCAGATTACACAGGTTTACAAGAATAGAATACCACAAGAGTTTCAGCGTGAAACCCTAAGATCAATCGAGAACAGCTACTCAATCTTCAAGCAATAGGCTTGATCTACACTATTCTGATTAACAATCTTTATAGATTAGATTGTTAATATTACAAAACCCTAACAATATCTGAAGAACAATAGAGAGAGAAGAGAGCGAAGAGTCAAAGACGAGATAGTGAGAATGAGACCAAGTCTGAAGACTTTGGTCTTTTATATGGCCCTCAAAGGGTTTTAATCTGAGCCGTCCAAAGTGCCTATTGATCAACGCGTGAGATTAAATCTCATAAGTAAGGCGGTGCAAGTCATAACCCGAGAAATAACCCATATTACTTGCTGAAGTGTGTAGCCACATAAGATGCCAACTGGACCCTTTGACCAAACACTTTGACTTTACCAAATATCAACAATCTCCACCTTAAAGTCAAACTTCACAACTCTTCATCATTAGTTGTCCTCCACGTGTTCAAATAAGCTCAGCACCATCTGGTTGCTTCAAAAATAATTAAATCTGCAATAATTATTAAAACCACAAGTTAATAATTATAATTTATCAAAATCAGAAAATAAAGAGTTTAGAGAATATTCAGCAGATTCAAGCAATGCTTAAATTTGCTAACTGTAACAATTTTGGTTCCCATATCTGCTGGATTATCTTCAGTCTTTATTTTCAACAATTTAATTCCTTCAGTTACAAGCCAAGTTCTAATAAAATGGAACTTTACATCCACATGTTTAGTTCTCTCATGGTACACAGGATTCTTGCTTAATTGTATAGCACTTTGACTGTCACTAAATATAGTAGCAGTTGACTTAGTCAACTGTAATTCCCTAGTCAAACCTTGTAACCAAATAGCTTCTTTGAAACAGTCACAAATAGCTACATATTCAGATTCAGTGGTTGATAAAGCCACTAAGGGCTGTAACTGAGATTTCCATGTAACACAATTATTCCCAAGTACAAAACAGTAAGCTGTAGTAGATTTTCTACTATCTCTATCACCAGCATAATCAGCATCCACAAATCCACACAATTCAAAAGGTACATCATACTTACCATACTGTAATCCAACATTTAAAGTACTGCTAATGTAAGAAACTACCCATTTTAAAGCTATCCAGTGTTCAGGACCAGGATTTGACATAAATCTGCTGAGTAAAGATATTGAATATGACAGATCAGGCCTAGTACTTATCATTGCATACATGATAGAACCAATGACATTTAAGTAAGGTATATAACTCATTTTTACTTTCTCAGTAGCATTTTGAGGACATTGAGTCTTACTTAGGATAAAATGCCCAACGAAAGGCATTTCTACTCTTTTACAATTCAGATTACCAAATTTCTCAACCAACTTTATAAGATAAGGCTTTTGATGTAACTTGAGGCTATTTTTATTTCTGTCTCTTTCTATAACCATACCCAATATTTTCTTGGCCTTACCTAAATCCTTCATTTCAAATTCAGAATTTAGATTTGCTTTTAAAACATTTATACTCTGCAAAGAATTGCTAATCAGTAGCATATCATCAACATATAATAGCAAAAATACCACATTCTTTGAATCAATGTTAAAGTATAAACAATTGTCATATGCACTTCTTTTAAAACCAAGGCTCAAAACAAAATTATCAAATTTTTTATACCATTGCCGAGGGGATTGCTTAAGTCCATATAAAGATTTTTGAAGCAAACATACATAATCAGGATGTTTAATATCAAGAAAACCCTCAGGTTGTTTCATATAAATTTTCTCCTCAAGTTCACCATGTAAAAAGGCAGTTTTAACATCAAGTTGTTCAAGTTCTAAGTTATAACAAGCTACATAAGAAAGCATCACTCTTATAGTTTTAAATTTCACAACAGGAGCAAAAATTTCATGAAAATCAACACCTTCTCTTTGTGTATAACCCTTTGCTACAAGTCTAGCCTTAAATCTAGGGGGATCTGAATCATTTACACCCTCTTTTAATTTAAACAACCATCTACAATCAACAAGTTTTTGTTCTGGTGGTTTTTTAACAAGAATCCAAGTTTTATTATCATGCAAAGATTTCATCTCTTCTTTCATAGCATTTAACCATTCATGTTTATTACTAGACTTAAGCACCTCACTATAAGTTTCAGGTTCAGAATGTATTACCTCAGAAGCTGCAATTAAGGCAGTATAGACTAACTCAGCATAAGAATACCTTGTAGAGGGTTTAGGATCCCTCTTTTCTCTATCTCTAGTCAACTGATAGTTTGAGAGACTTTGTTGAAGTGATTCTTGAAGATCCTCAGTTCCTGAGTGTGGCTCAGTGTTACCTGGCTGCTCAGATGGCTGAGGCTCTGAATCTTCTTCTTCAGTAGCTGGATCAGGATTGCTCTCATCATTTCCAGCTTGCAAAGGCTCCACCTCAAACTCTGTTCTATCAGTAGTGACCTGTTCAGGTGTAGTATCTGCCTTATTTGAGTCAATACCTGAAATCACAGATTCATTCTTGCAAGGGAAGTTAGATTCATCAAATATTACATCCCTACTAATAATAACTTTAATGCCCCTAGCACTTTTATCCCACAATCTATAACCTTTAGTACCATGCATAGTTTGATAACCCAAGAAAACACATTTAAGAGATCTAGGGTCTAATTTTCCTTCCCTATTATGAGCATATGCAGCACAACCAAAAATGCGTAAATTAGACAAATCAGGTTTTTTATTGTTCCACAATTCCATGGGACATTTCATACTAAGGGATCTATTGGGACTTCTATTTATCAAATAGGTAGCAGTATATAATGCTTCACCCCAAAAAGATTTAGGCATACCAGATGTAAATAAGAGACATCTAACTTTTTCTAATAAAGTCCTATTCATTCTTTCAGCAACACCATTTTGTTGTGGTGTTTTTCTAACAGTTCTATGCCTTAATATGCCTCGCAATCTACAAAAATTATCAAATTCTTCATTACAAAATTCAAGGCCATTATCAGTTCTAAAGGTTTTAACATGCTTTCCAGTTTGGTTTTCATACAAGATAAGCCAATCTTTTATTGTTTCAAAAGTATCACTTTTATTTTTCAACAAAAAAGTCCAAACACGCCTAGAATAATCATCTACAAGGGACAAGAAATGTTTTCTACCCCCATGTGTTTCATACTTATTAGGACCCCACAAATCAGCATGTATATATTCAAGTATTGATTTAGACATATGAACACCCACATTAAACTTCATTCTATGTTGCTTAGCTAACACACAAGGCTCGCAAAAAGAAAGATTAGAGATAGTATCCTTACCAAACATTCCATCCTTACTTAGCACATTCAAGCCTAATTGGCTCATATGGCCAAGTCTTAAGTGTCACTTAACAGTAGCTGCATTATCAAGATTAGTACTAACAGAATTCATATCATTTTCAATACACATACCATCAAGAATGTATAGGCCAGACACTTTCTTCCCACATAGAACAAGTTTATCATTTTTAAACACATTTATAACACCATTTGAAACTTTATACACACAACCCAAATCATCTAAAACACCTAAAGATATAAGGTTTCTTTTTAGATCAGGAATCCATCTAACATCAGTAAGGGTCCCATTTTTACCATTATGTAGTCTCAAATTAATTTTACCAATACCAGCTACCTGACATGTATTATTATTACCCATATACACAGTTTCAACATTTGATTCAACTAAGTCCACAAACCAGTCCTTATTGGGGCTCATGTGAAAAGTACATCCAGAATCTAAAATCCAATTAGACTTACAGGCAATGTCTGAAACATTCAATACCTCACAAGTATCATCAATCTTATGGGGCATACATGCAATATTGGTTTCAATATTATTATTGTTATTTTTGTTCTTAAGCGCATAACAATTCTTCTTAATATGGCCAGGTTTACCACAATGATAACATTTACGAGTTTCCTTATTCTTATTTCCTTTAAATTTTTTCTTATTCTTATTGTTCTTAGCATGCTCATGATTATCAGTTTTATGATTCACAAACAAATTATTTCCAACACGTTTAATATTCTTTAATTCAAGTTCCCTAGTTTTCAGAGAGGCAACAATTTGATCAAATGTAGGAATAACAGTAGAATATTGAAACGCATCTTTAACAACTTGATAAGAGTCAGGAATAGCATTCAAAAGGATCATGCATTTAGAGGTCTCATCTAAAGCCATATCAGAACCTTTAAGGACAAGATTAAGTTTTAAAAACTCATCAACATTTTCATCAATTGTTTTAGAAGAATCCATTTTATACGAAAACAAATTTCCTTTCAAGAAGGCAAGATTAGGAGCAGATTGAGAAGAGTAAAGAGATTCGAGCTTACCCCATAAGTCAAGTGCAGTATCTGCTCAATCTACTTTTCGTATAACGTTATCAGATAGGTTTAAGAACAAGATATTATAAGCTTCTTCTCTTATTTCATTTGTTCTTTTCAAAGATTCTTCGGACCATTTTTCAAGATCAGGCTCGAGAGCATTTATGACCTTGTTATGTGAAAGTAATACTCGCATTTTCTTCTTCCATACACTGAAATCGCCTTTTCCATCAAATACAGATATTTCAAGCCGTGTTGTTGCCATTCCTTAACTTCACTGTTTATAAGAAACAAAGAGAAACAACACATGCAACACACTATTAGGGTTAATTAAAACCGAAAAACCCTAGAAAAGATTATTCAAGGATTTTAAGTTTTCGGAAAACCCTAAAGATTTTAGATCTGTGAGTTACAATACAAGATTAAGAAATTGTATTGTTTGAGAAAAGATTTTCAGAAAATTTTAACACGCCAAAACACAGATCTGTAAAGATTAAGGACAAATCTTTTCTTAAAACGTTTTTAAAGATCAACCGAACAAAGCTCTGATACCACTGTTGTAAAATCCTCTTAATAAAACGTAATAAATCTTTGGCGAAAATAGATCAAATAGATCTACGGTTGAAAACACAAATCAAACCCAGAAAGATAAATGCAGAAATTAAAGAACACAAGGATATATCGTGGTTCAGCAATATGCCTACATCCACGTTGAAGCCACCCTCAGATGATGCTTCTCTTACTATATGAACACGGTTACAACTTCAGATTACACAGGTTTACAAGAATAGAACACCACAAGAGTTTCAGCGTGAAACCCTAAGATCAATCGAGAACAGCTACTCAATCTTCAAGCAATAGGCTTGATCTACACTATTCTGATTAACAATCTTTATAGATTAGATTGTTAATATTACAAAACCCTAACAATATCTGAAGAACAATAGAGAGAGAAGAGAGCGAAGAGTCAAAGACGAGAGAGTGAGAATGAGACCAAGTCTGAAGACTTTGGTCTTTTATATGGCCCTCAAAGGGTTTTAATCTGAGCCGTCCAAAGTGCCTATTGATCAACGCGTGAGATTAAATCTCATAAGTAAGGCGGTGCAAGTCATAACCCGAGAAATAACCCATATTACTTGCTGAAGTGTGTAGCCACATAAGATGCCAACTGGACCCTTTGACCAAACACTTTGACTTTACCAAATATCAACACATATCGTACCACAACTCACTCAACAACTCAACTAACATCTTATAACTTGATATTCTGGTGCAAAGCTGTTCTACCCATAAATTCGATTAATTTAACTCAAAATTCCCAAGATTCCCAAGATGCCAACTGGACCCTTTGACCAAACACTTTGACTTTACCAAATATCAACACATATCGTACCACAACTCACTCAACAACTCAACTAACATCTTATAACTTGATATTCTGGTGCAAAGCTGTTCTACCCATAAATTCGATTAATTTAACTCAAAATTCCCAAGATTCATTATCAAAAGAAATAATGAAGAGCGAAGTAAATATTTGAACCACCTCGAAGAGACTAGGGAACTAGCTAGATACGGTTGAATATACACAAGATTATGGTGGAAAAAACATTCAATCAAATGTTGAAAAGGAAAAATTTGAAGAAAGGAGACTAGACGTTGAGGAAATAGAGTTTCAAAGTAGTTGATCAAAAGCATAAGATTCAACCTTGATGATGGAGAAAAATACACTGCATACTCTAGGAAATTAGACTAAGTACATATAAATTGATTTCTAAATATGGAAAGATCTTACCAAATCCATGGCATGCGGAACATTGGTACAAATTCTATAAGAAAATTACTCCAAGAGGGAGAGATGGTTCCATGGAGTGTAATTAGGTAAACTCCTTTATAACAATACCAACTACACTTTTTAGTCTCACTAGTTGAGGGTTCATGTATTTTATTTAAATGTTAATTTTATAAACGCATAATTCTATACGAAACAAAAGAAATTGCACCAAAGACACAACTTGTTAAATTCACGAGATTTAACATATAACTTGATTCAATTCTCAAGGAGAATTATCGAGGCCCCATGAAATCCAATAAAATGTCTTGGAGGAACATAAATAGGACAATGCAAAATTATAAAATCTATCTAAAATCAAAACACTTGATTTTAGGTTTACCTAAAGTTCAAGTCTTTAGGGGATTTAAGATAAGTATACTAGAACTTTACTTAAAGACAAGATAGGCGAGTAAGAATACTCAATCCAACTCTAGGTGGATATGTTCTATGATGAACACTAGTCAAGAATCAAGTGGGTCAAATTAACAAGCATCTAGCATGCAAGATTATAAGTTTAATAATATATGCAATGTAAACGCTAAGTTAAACCAAGGACATACCCAAAGTAAAGATTTAAGGAAGAGAGACCAAACACAATATTATAGTGGTTTGATTTCTCTACATTCCTTACCTAATGTATGGGCACCCTTAGGATTTGACTACTCCACTAGAACTCCTTGTGTCTCTTTAGGTGAGATCACAAATATGTACACCCTCTTCGAAATCACCCTTTGAAGGACTACACTAGTGTTATCTCTGACACTAGGAAAGAATGTGGACAATCTCTACTGTCGACATACCACTTCACAAGCATGTCAAGACTTCTCTTGTGTATCTCACACAAGGACAAGTAGGCAATCTCTACCCTCTATTAGGGATGGAAACGGTTTGGTTTTTTGCAAAAATATCAAAAACCATAACCGTTTATTTTATTAAAAACCATAAATGTACGATTTTAACCATCGGTTACAATTTTCAAAACCATAACCGCATTATTCAGTTTTGGTTTTTTAAACAGTCTTTTTGGTTTTTAACCATAACCAAATGATAATTTAATAAAGGGTATTATTTTTCATCAAATAAAACCACACATATAAGAAAAATCTCCAAGGTATATAAAATATTGTGTTGGTATTTGATTAAATTGCATATTGTTATTTCGTTTGTTAAAACTAGTTTTGGATTTTAATTTTAAAATTTCAATATATCTAACTAATTTAACCTAGATTACTATAGATTTTGAAAATATATTTGACTTATTCGGTTTTATTTTTATCTAAAACCATACCCTAACAGTTTTAACCATTTTTTACACTTTTCAAAATCATAATCTAATGGTTTTAACCACGATTATATAATTCGGTCTCAGTGGTTCGGTTATCATCGTTTTTGGTTTTTAACTGTTACCATTGACATCCCTACCCTCGGTGTATCACTTCTACACTTCATGAAGCCTTCAATCCAAGTGTCTCTCCTATACTAAAATTCCCTCAATACAGTCTTGTCATTGAATAACATCCTCTTCACGAATCCAAGAACGAACCCTAGGTTTTATGATTATTCCTTAATCGACCTACCATAGCAACTAATTTCCTACATAATTTGGATACAAATATGTATGTGAACTAGTGATATACAAAGAAATACTTGAGGAGTATTCTGGGAACTAGTAGCGCGTAAACAATGTCAAACCAAGACCTATCAATATCCGAACGGAACAGATTCGAACTTCTCTTAGAATAGTTTCCGGTGCGAAATGAATTTTAGGACTCACCTAAATGTAGCTTCTAAAAAGTAATGAATGTATCAAAAGTAACACTCAAATAATGGATACCCGTGATGCATTTATTTTTAGGCACATTCCATCCAGTATTTCTGGATACATGGAGCTCTCTAGTTGGATGCATATTGAATACCTCGGATATTCGTGTCTCTAATGGATCTTTTCCAACTAGTACACTAACGAGTCTTTGCTTGTATTATATAGTCGTTGTGTATCCTATCTTGGATTTCTTACTCAACACTTAAGGTCACGTCCCTAAGACTGAACATAAATTGATTGGGCATCTAGTCTTCTTTGTCTTGGACATATGTACTTCTTCTTCTCATCCTTCAACAGGTTTAGGCATTCCGCCTTGTTCTGGCATTAAGGGTTCAGACTATGCTTCATTGTAGCTCCAATTTTCAACGTGTTTAGGAATTCTTCCTAATATGCTTCTTGGAGGTCTGGTCTTTAATTATTCACAGATCCAATCTCCAATAGTTTTAGGCATTTTGCATTTTCTTCGTCTCAAAAGTCTGGGGTTTCATTCGGTCTCATCCTCGTTCTCTAACAGATTAGTTGCCCATTTGGAGGCCCAATTCCTTTGCTTCGATCATCCTCTTCTTCATCTCAAACTCTATCTCTATTTTCTTAGCATCTTTTTCTCCATAGATTTTCAAGTTTCTTATCTATGCACCCATCTTCATATTCATCTTTATTTTCATATTTTCCTTTGTCATCTTCAAGCATCCATATCATCTTCATAGCTTGATCGGGTCAATCTTCATAATCTTCTCAAGTCCATCTCTCTATCTCTATCTCTATCTCCATCTCATATATCTTTATGACTCTCAAACTCAATCTCTAATTGTGTTATACATCTTGTAAGATCTCTCTTCAAATGTCATTGTATTTATATTTCCATGCTTAAACCTTCAAATAGCATAGTACCATTCTCGATTTCATTATAAGATCAGGCATGTTCAAGATACATTACTTTGTCACCAATCATCAATCAAAATAAGCATTTAGGCTAACATTCTCCCCCAAAATAATGCATGGATTGATCTAAATAGTTTGATGAACACGGATTAAGAGAAAAGCTCCCGCATAATCATATACGCAAAAAAGTTAAGTGTAAGCAATCTAAGCATGGTATAAACGTTAGTCTAAGTTCTTTTCCATAATTAATCACTCCCACGTAATGAATGCATGCATACTTAACCCTCTTTTGTCAATATCAAAATATAGCATATAAAGGAGACAAGATATATGATTCACTTAAGCAAATAGAAGGATATCAACAATATAAGCAAAAGAGAAAACTAACAAGTGATATTAAAAGAATATTGATAGAAGGAACTATTTCAATGTGTTAGGACCACTGTGTCAAAATTTCGTCTCGATCGGGTTTTATTTGACCTTCCAACTAAGACTCTCAATATTCTTTTGCAAAAGGATTTTTCGGATACTCCTATACGGATTTCACTCTTTTTATGTTCTCTAATCCACTCCCTAAGTGTATCACTCTTATGTATTGCTTGCTAAAAATGATAGTCACATGCCCTCTTTCAATAGGACTCGAGATTAGGTAGTAGAGAATGTATTTTAGCACTTGAATTTATAGCGTGAGGTTATCAAAGTATACTTGTATATTTCCAATTCACTATTTTTCAATTTCAAGACTTGACTTTCATTCTTTGAAATGAGTTCACCTTTTCACAAGATATGAGTTGTTCTTAATGAAAAGAAATCAATCCAACACGTATCAACCAGGATGGCTGTGGAATGATCCATAAGAATGAAATACCAAAAAACAAGTGAGTGGACATAAACACAACATATTAAAGTTTGAAAGCAAAATAAAAATAAAATTAATTATAAAATTCTAAAACCTTAAATCGAGAGTAGATTTGTTTATCCTCTTATCAACGTTGTCTACGAAAACCAAACCATCTTTGCTATGGTCTAAGATAAAAAAAAAATAAGATGTATAAAACAAGTGTTAAAATCCTAGTAGAGGGCTTAATTAGGAAGTCTAAAGAAAAACTTGTTTCTTGATTAGGAAGGAAAAGAGAGGAGATAAAGTTTTTTTCTAACCAATACTTGATGGGTCAGCTTTTTACTAAAACTATCCGAGTACTTTTGTATTTTGAATTTTTCAGGGGTCAGAATCAGAATATTCCATTAAAAGAGTCCACATCTTGCAATAACGAAAAATAATCTTTCCACGTCAAATATCAACAAACAAAATTATATCCACCACTAACTTCCTAAATATTACATAAAGCCCCTTCCATATACAAAACCTTTAAAACTCTCTCACTTTATCTCTACACAAAAGCCCTTAGCGTGAAATCAACGAAACTAGAAAAAACCAGCTGAAAAATCAACATTTGCAGTTTAATTCGATGGCGAACAGCAATTTACCGCGACGAATTATCAAGGTCAAACCTCCGATCTCGTGATCCATGAATTATTTTCGATCTTTTCATTTCATTTTCTTATCGATCATTTTTAATAGATTTTTTGTTTTTTGATTTGATAGGAAACTCAACGTCTTCTCAGCGAACCAGGTAAATCCTATACTTTCTAATTTTTTAGATATATAAATAAATTATTCCAGCTAGTTTTTAGCTCAAATTATTTCATTTAAACTGTCCTATTAAATGCAATTGGAGAAAAGGAATCTATTAAAATTTAATTTATATATTAGTATAATTTTCTAGTAGTGTGCTGTCGATTTTAAGCTGCATATTTTGCTCATTTAAATCTTAATTTGTAAAATGATAAATTGCACAATTGACCCCTGTGTTATGTAAAATAGCAGAGTATACTCGGGATTTTTTATTGGGTAGGGGAGCAAGGAGGCAGCCCCCGGTTTTCTTTTGAGTTAATATCACTATAGGTCCCTGTATTACTGATTAGATGCATGATAGTTTCCTATATTATGCGAACAACCTTTATATTTTAATATAATTACACTACTGGTCCCTAATATTATGCATAAGTGCAGCCCCTGGGATAAGCGCATCTCCATCAGAAGAGAATATGCGTTATTTCAACGTCATGATTCTTGGGCCCACACAGTCTCCTTATGAAGGTAAGTACATAAAAGGGGTATTTTCGTCATTTTACTTTCAATATCCTTATTTTCCATTACTATATAGGAGGTGTCTTTAAGTTGGAATTATTCTTACCTGAAGAGTATCCAATGGCTGCTCCAAAGGTAAATATTTAATTAACTTTTTTACCTTCTCAACTTTATCTCTAAAAGACTCACCCTTAACAGGTTCGATTCCTTACCAAAATTTACCACCCCAACATCGATAAGGTTTGTAAATTGAAATTACTTCTTATTATCTTGTGAATTTACGTTTTTACCCTCGTAATAATACTTCCTTTTATACCCTTAGCTTGGAAGAATATGCTTGGATATTCTCAAAGATAAGTGGAGTCCTGCTCTTCAGATCAGGACAGTACTTTTAAGGTACTGTTTCAAAATTTCAAAACATAGTTTCGGAAATGAAATATTGAATTTTTTTTTGAAATTAATAAATGTTTATTAATTTTAGCATTCAAGCACTTTTAAGTGCTCCAAATCCGGATGATCCACTTTCGGAAAATATAGCAAAGCATTGGAAAACTAATGAAGCTGAAGCTGTTGAAACAGGTATTTTAAACGCAAAACATTAAAAAAATTATCTTAATTATTTAAATTTAAACTAAAGTTTGGTTTATATGTTACATTGTAGCGAAAGAATGGACGCGTTTATATGCAAGTGGTGCGTAAAGTTGTGGAAAATTGTTGCTTTCATAAATAACAAACATAACTTGCAATGTATTTTATTTGATGGATAACAGAAGAATTGATGTTACATAAACTGAATCTCTGTTAATGTTTCAAGATTGTTCTTAGTTTGGATAATATGTTCTAAAGTGTATACTTAAATGAGTTGCTTTTATAATGTTGGGGTAATTCGAGAATGTCTAAACTTGTTTTCAAATTTTGTTCATTATAGCTTCTTTAGTTCATCTTCTTTTTAGTATTCTTTAGTCACCATCTTAATGTTATAAAACCACCTTTAATGGAATGACACTAATACTCCTTGAGTACATCAAAGTTTCCTGTAGTCGAACATTGTGTGTTTTCCTCTAAAGTATGTTCTACTCTACCCTACACATGTAATGTTTTTAGTAGGACATCATGGAAGCTATGAAAATTAAAGGGATTTTTCTGGTGTTGTTTTTCTTTATTTTTAAGGCTAATTTTCAGTTATCTATTAAAATTTTTTGTTTGATACAAAGATCTTGCATATGTTATATTTTAAAATTAATGATTTGTGAGGAAGAATTTATATGTATTCTAAAACGCTTATTCTTCTTGTCTGTAGTTTAAACTTTTAAATTAAATTGTATATTAATAGAAATAATTTAATTGAAATGTAAAATCGTGTATAAGAATTCAATTAGTAGAAAGTGTGATATGTATAAATATTCGATAATCAAGTTATAACATTTTCTTAACTATTATAAATAAATCTATTTGTAGGGTAATTAGTGTATTGTTTAAACTACATGTGTTACTCGAAATATAAATTAATTGGTTAAAAGTTTGAATTTAAAAATATTGCATGAAATTAATATAATAATAGAATTTTATGGTATATTTTAATATTAGCTATATCAAAAAAAAATATTGATCCAAAACCACCTTAAGACAATATTATATTCTTTTCACATAATTTAGTTATAACATGGTCTATAATATCAATTAAAAATAAAAAATATAATTCAATCTTTTTAAAATATTCTTCTTTTATTGTAATCTTCGATTATTTGATTTTTTTTCTTTGACACAAGAAAAAAAAGATTATTTTTTAACAAACTACAATTTTTTTTCACGTGATTTGTTCTCTATGATCTATCTAATTCTTCCTCTTTTATTTGAATCTTAAATATAAATTTACATTTACATCTTTTGGATTTTAGCTACACTTCGAACGAATTTGTTATGCATAATCCTTTTCTTGACATTGAGAGAAGCATAGATCCATAGATCTAGTAAAGTAAATGAGGAGCACCCATATGGACAACATATATGAGTTCAACATCAATAGAAAAAACAAGAAACACCAACTGTATCATACTGTTTTGTCATGGGAGAGCTAATCCATTGACAAAACGTATCATCATTCTTCATTTGTCCTTTGTTGTTTATTTTGGGACAAAACCATTTTCCCTCAGTCTTCCTTCACACATCATTGCTTATTTCCTTTTACAACTACTTTTCTCGTACCAAAGTAACTCTTCAGCCACTGAGTGATATTGAGTATCTTGCTCCAAAGGATCTACTTGCATTAAAACACATCTACCATATCCAAGATAAGGATCATGGTGTGCCTAGTTGCTTCCTTGACCCCTAATAAAATTCCTAGGCCAAGGGTTGAATTGTCCCACAATTGCATTTGCAAAGGGGTCACTGGCAAGGAGGTTGAGGGGAGCAGTGCAAATAGAACCAATATTATTATGGTTATGTTAAGATCTCTTTTTAGTCCTATAGAGGGGGACCATTTCTTTCTCTGTAATTCATACTTCCATCTTCAAAAATTCCATTACTCCATATTGTTGATAACTCTGGCACCCAAACTTCTATTTTCATTTGTTCCATCTTCCAGCTAGTTTTTAGCTCAAATTAATAATAATTTTTCAAATTATTTCCTTCAAATTGTCCTTTAAATGCAATTGGAGAAAAAAATATAACATTATAATATTAATCTATTTGTTATAATTTAAGAATGTAGTTTGTTTACGTTTTTAAGCTGCATATTTTGCTCATTTGTAGAAGGTCAAATTGCGCAATTGACCCCTGTGTTATGTAAAATAGCAGAATATACTCAGGATTTTTTTATTGGATAGGGGAGCAAAGGGACACCTCCAATATTCTTTTGAGTTAATATCACTATAGGTCCCTATATTATTGATTAGATCTAGGATAGGTCCCTATACTATGCGAATCTTTTATAATAATAACACTACTAATCCCCAATATTATGCAAAATAACCTATATTCCACAATCACAATGTCCAAATTTGGGGGGACAAGTGAATATTTTCAAATTCAAATAACGATCTGTTGTTTTAATGTTTAAGTGCAGCGCCTGGGATTTGTGCATCTCCATCAGAAGAGAATATGCGTTATTTTAACGTCATGATGCTTGGGCCCACACAGCCTCCTTATAAAGGTAAGTACATAAAAGGGGTATTTTCGTCATTTTGGTTTCAATATCATTAATTTCCATTGCTGCTATAGGGTGTCTATAAGTTGGCATAATTCTTACCCGAAGAGTACCCAATGGCTGCTCCAAAGGTAAAGATTTAATTAAATTTTTCACCTTCTCAGCTTTATCTCTAAAACACTCACCCTTAACAGGTTCAATTCCTAACCAAAATTTACCATGCCAACATTGATAAGGTTTGTAAATTGTAATTACTTCTTTATATCTTGTGAATTTACGTTTTTACCCTCGTAATAGTACTTCCTTTTATACCGTTAGCTTGGAAGAATATGCTTGGATATTCTCAAAGATAAGTGGACCCCTGCTCTTCAGATCAGGACAGTACTTCTAAGGTACTATTTCAAAATTTCAAACCATGGTTTCGGAATTAAATTTTTTTTAAAATTAATAAATGTTTACTAATTTTAGCATTCAAGCACTTTTAAGTGCTCCAAATCCGGATGATCCATTTTCGGAAAATATAGCAAAGCATTGGAAAACTAATGAAGCTGGAGCTGTTGGAACAGGTAATTTATATGCAAAAAAAAAAATCTTAATTATTTAAATTTAAACTGAAGTTTGGTTTATATGTTACATTGTAGCAAAAGAATGGACGCGTTTATATGCAAGTGGCGCGTAAAGTTGTGGAAAATTGTTGCTTTCATAAATAACAAACATAACTTGCAATGTATTTTATATCTACTGTTTGATGGATAACAGAAGAATTGATGTTACATAAACTAAATTTCTGTTTCAAGATTGTTCTTAGTTTGGATCATGTTCTAAAGTGTATACTTAAATGAGTTGCTTTTATAATGTTGGGGTAATTTGAGAATGTCTAAACTTGTTTTCAAATTTTGTTCATTATAGTTTCTTTAGTTCATCAAAGCTTTGTTTTGTTCTTTTGAGTATTCTTTAGTCACCATCTTAATGGGACAAAGCCACCTTTAATGGAATGACACTAATACTCCTTGAGTATATCAAAGTTTCCTCCTCTAGTTGAACATTGTGTGTTTTTCTCTAGAGTATGCTCTATTACCCTACACATGTAATACTTTTAGTGGGACATCATAAACCTATGGAAATTAAAGGGATTTTTGTTTTGTTTTTCTTTAGTTTACGGGCTAATTTTCAGTTATCTACTAAAATTTATTGTTTGATACAAAGATAAAAAGAATCTTGCATATGTTAATATTTTAAAATTAATGATTTGTGAGAAAGAATTTATATGTATTCTAAAACGCTTATTCTTCTTGTTTATTCTTCTTGTGTGTCGTTTAAAAAGTTTAGAAACTTTTAAATTAAATTGTATATTAATAGAAATAATTTAATTGAGATGTAAAATCGTGTATAAGAATTCAATTAGTAGCAGAATAAAGCAGTTTGGTTATAAAAAGTGTGATATGTATAAATGTTCGATGATCAAGTTATAACATTTTCTTAACTATTATAAATAAATCTATTTGTAGGGTAATTAGTGTATTGTTTAAACTACATGTGTTACTCGAAATATAAATTAATTGTTTAAAAATTTGAATTTAAAAATATTACATGAAATTAATATAATAATAGAGTTTTATGGTATATTTTAATATTAGCTATATCAAAATAAAAATATTGATCCAAAACCAATTTAAGACAATATTATATTCTTTTCACATAATTTAGTTATAACATGGTCTATAACATCAATTAAAAATAAAAATATAATTAAATCTTTCCAAAATATTGTTCTTTTATTGTAGTCTTCGATTATTTGATTCTTTTTTCTTTTTTTTTCATACATAGGAGGCTTTAAAAGCCGTTAAGAACAAGTATTACATAGTGAAACCAAAGAAATTATTCCCTACTCTAGTACAGTTCTAGCGGTTGCGTAACCGCTTCTATCTCTAGTAATTAGTTTCCACAGGTATTCTGGTGGATATGGAATGATCACCGGTTACGTGTTCGTCCATGCCCCTTCTCTTGCTAGTCTATCGGCGCATTGATTAGCTTCTCGGAAAACATGCATTATTTCAATTTTAGGAAAATCGCGAAGTAGTGACCAACAGTCTCTTAATATCGAAACGTAAGGACTACCTAAGTTCCCACCGCCCTTCACTAGCGCGTGGAACTTCCTCGGGTCCAACTCAAAGTGAGTAGAGCTCCCACCGCCCTTCACTAGCGCGTGGAGCTCCTCCGAATCTGTTTCAATATCAATCTCTGTATATCCCTTATTAACAACCCATTTCAGACCAAAATGTAGCGCAAACAATTCCGATGTAAACGGGGAATCAACAAGACAAGAACCAATAAATCCGGAGATGTATGTACCATGTTTATCTCTTATTAATCCGCCAATGCCCGCTACCTTTTTTATCGCGAAAAAGCTACCATCAATATTGAGTTTTAGCCGAGAGGTAGGCTTAACCCAACTGACCATGATATTCTTAGCAATTTTGACTATTCCACCCTATATCCCTTTACCCCAAGCAAGAATAAAATTGCGAGCAAGGGATAGAATCTCGTTTTTTAGTTCTAGAAAGTGGGGAATTTTCTCCGATTCATTGAATATAAATGCATTTCTCGTATTCCATATTACCCAAATTGCAGCCACGAACACATATGGCCAATCTAGACCCGCCACACGAGCCTTAGAACGAAGGTGCGAGTCAGCCCAAGTCTTTATTGCCCCTGTGTTGACCTTCGAATGCCTGTTTTGGTGCTCCAGGGGATTATCGCATGTTGTAGCAGCAGTTCCAGGTGCTGTAGCAGCTTGGAATCTATTCTGCAACCACGTTTGGTTCACAATCTGTAACTCCTTGTTGTCATTAAGCTGCAGCTTTGAAGAGATACTCCCTCCATGCTCCTGTCCAGCTGCCGCGCCCATAGTTCCTGCTCCAGCTGTCGGATCAGTTTCCCACGCGAGCCGTCCATTTGATTCTTTTCTTTGATACAAGAAAAAAAGATTATCTTTTAACAAACTACAATTTTTTTCACGTGATTGTTCTCTATG
Source organism: Nemophila menziesii (assembly GCA_029959085.1). Lineage (NCBI taxonomy): Eukaryota > Viridiplantae > Streptophyta > Magnoliopsida > Boraginales > Hydrophyllaceae > Nemophila > Nemophila menziesii. The sequence goes on along the minus strand of JARWIR010000064.1, from coordinate 3,406,713 downwards.
ATTTATCTAATTCTTCCTCTTTTATTTGAATCTGAAATATAAATTTACATTTACATCTTTTGGATTTTAGCTACACTTCGAACGATTTTGTTATGCATAATCCTTTTCATGACACTGAGAGAAGCATAGATCCATAGATCCAGTAAAGTAAATGAAGAGTACCCATATGGACAACATATATGAGTTCAACATCAATTGAAAAAACAGGAAACACTAACTGTATCATACTGTTTTGTCATGGGACGTACCATCATTCTTCATTTGTCCTTTGTTGTTTGTTTTGGGACAGAATCATTTCCCCTTAGTCTTCCTTCACACATCTACCATATCTAGGATAAGGATCATGGTGTGCCTAGTTGCTTCCTTGATCCCTAACAAAATTCCTAGGACAATGGTAGAATTGTCCCGCAATTACATTTGCAAAGGGGTCACTAGCAGGGAGGTTGAGGGGAGAAGTGCAAGTAGAACCAATATTATTATGGTTATGTTAAGATCTCCTTTTAGTCCTCTAGAGGGACCATTTCTTTCTCTGTAATTCATACTTCCATTTTCAAAAAATCCATTACCCCCTATTGTTGATAATTCTGGCACCTAAAATTCTATTTTCATTTGTTCCATCTTCTAGCTAGTTTTAGCTCAAATTTATAATAATTTTTCAAATTATTTCCTTCAAATTGTCCTTTAAATGCAATTAGAGAAAAGTTATAACATTATAATATTAATCTATTTGTTATAATTTAATAATGTAGTTTGCTGACGGTTTTAAGCTGCATATTTTTTTCATTTGTAGAAGGTCAAATTGCACAATTGACCCATGTGTTATGTAAAATAGCAGAATATACTCAGAAAACTTTTATTTGCTAGGGAGGGGGCAGCCCCCATTTTTATTTTGAGTTAATATCATGATAGGTCCCTGTATTACTGATTAGATGCAGGATAGGTCCCTATACTATGCGAATCTTTTATAATAATTACAGTACTGGTCCCTAATATTATGCAAAATAATCTATATTCCACAATCACAATGTCCAAATTTGGGGGGACAAGTGAATATTTTCAAATTCAAATAACGATCTGAAGCTTTGATGCATAAGTGCAGCCCCTGGGATAAGTGCGTCTCCAACAAAAGAGAATATGCGTTATTTTAATTTCATGATGTTTGGGCCCACAAAGTCTCCTTATACCTTATAAAGGTAAGTACATAAGAGGGGTATTTTCGTCATTTTGGTTTCAATATCCTTAATTTCCTTAATTTCCTTTGCTGCTATGGGAGGTGTCTTTAAGTTGGAATTATTCTTACCTGAAGAGTATACAATGGCTACTCCAAAGGTAAATAATTAATTAACTTTTTTACCTTCTCAACTTTATCTCTAAAAGACTCGCCCTTAACAGCTTCGATTCCTTACCAAAATTTACCATCCCAACATTGATAAGGTTTGTAAATTGAAATTACTTCTTTATATCTTCTGAATTTGCGTTTTTACCCTTGTAATAATACTTCCTTTTATACCCTTAGCTTGGAAGAATATTCTTAGATATTCTCAAAGATAAGTGGAGTCCTGCTCTTCAGATCTGCTCTTCAGATCAGGACAGTACTTTTAAGGTACTATTTCAAAGTTCAAACCATAGTTTCGTAATTAAAATATTGTTTTATTTTAATTAATGAATGTTTACTAATTTTAGCATTCAAGCACTTTTAAGTGCTCCAAATCCGATGATCCATTTTCGGAAAATATAGCAAAGCATTGGAAAACTAATGAAGCTGAAGCTGTTGAAACAGGTATTTTATATGCAAAAGATTAAAAAAATATTTTAATTATTTGAATTTAACTAAAGTTTGGTTTATATGTTACATTGTAGCGAAATAATGGACGCGTTTATATGCAAGTGGTGCATAAAGTTGTGGAAAATTGTTAATTTCATATATAACAAACATAACATGCAATGTATTTTATCTGTGGATAACAGAAGAATTGTATTTGAAATAAATGTTACATAAACTAAAATTTCTGTTTCAAGATTGTTCTTAGTTTGGATAATATGTTCTTAAGTGTATACTTATATGAGTTGCTTTTATAATGTTGGGGTAATTCGAGAATGTCTAAACTTGTTTTCAAATTTTGTTCATTATAGCTTCTTTAGTTCATCAAAGTCCTTTTTAGTATTCTTTAGTCACCATCTTAATGTTATAAAACCACCTTTAATGGGATGAGATTAATACTCTTTTAAGTACATCAAAGTTTTCTTTAGTTGAACATTGTGTGTTTTCCTCTAAAGTATGTTCTACTACCCTCCTACCCATGTAATATTTTTAGTAGGATATCATAAAAGCTATGAAAATTAAAGGGATTTTTGTTTTTCTCCTCTTTGATTCATTGGCTAATTTTTAGTTATCTACTAAAATTCATTGTTAGATACAAAGAAAATAAATGCGTAGATATATTATATTATAAAATTAAGGGACATGTGGTTTTAAGGGTTCATTTACAAACAAAGAAAATAAATGCGTAGATATATTATATTATAAAATTAAGGAACATGTGGTTTTAAGGGTTCATGACTTCTTCATTTACAAACTAAAACTCAGTCCTAACTATCCAAGCATCCATTGAAACTTAAGTAAAAAAAGAAAAAAAGCCCAAAATATCTTCACCCCCCTCCCCACTTATTCACGGTGGGCCCAAGTAATCAAAACAAAAACACAATTAAGGTTTTTGAAATCAAAACACTCCCTTCTCTTTGTTCTCTCTCCTCTCTTTTTTCTATGTGATTCCTTTTTCTTGGCCATTTGTCTCTCGCGCACAAGAAAACCATTCTCCAACATCACCAAAGCTCTCTCCCGCACAAGAAAACCGTTCACCACTATCTAACCTTCACAAGAAAGTTTCGCCTGAAAACCGCCATGGAACTTGCTCACTCTCGCCGTCTGAAAACCACTCACTACTATCTATGCTACACAAGAAACCTTCACCTTCTTTTCTCCACATTTTTTTATCCCGCCGATTCTCTGCACAAGAAAACCGTCCACCCTTGCCTCCACCTTCGCCGCTTCTCTGCACAAGCAACCCGCCTCCACCTTAGCCGCTCCCCTACACAAGACATCTGCCGATGTGGCCCATTCTGGTCTCACATTTTTCTACCGCCGTGTACCTCTCTCCGCCGGAGCAAAACATAAAAAAGAGATCTCTTCAGATCCGTTCACTTTTTTTATATACTCAGATTTCTTTTTTTATTTGTTTTTTCGTCTAACTAGTAGGGTATGGCCACTGGGGTCTGGCTACCAACGTCTGGCTAATAGGGTACGCCATTGATGGTGAAGAGATACTTTTTGTTTTTTTGTTCATATGCGAGTGTGAAGGGATTATCGTATTGTTTTTTGTTCGGTGAAGAGATTCTTTTTGTTTTTTGTTCCTATGCGAGAGCGAAGGTGAAGAGATAACTGGGCTTGGGTACATCCCCTAGGGTACAACTTCAAAGGTTAAAAAAATGTATGTTACTGTTTTTGTTCGAATGGTAGAGTGAATAAATTATGTTGGGTAAGGGTACGACCCCTTGAGCTTGGGTTTTTTGGGTACGGGTACTTGATTTACGGGCTACGACATGGAAAAAATTGAAGACTTAGACAAGGAAAAAATTGAAGACTTGGACATGGACAAAAACCAATTAGTTTTATAACTAAATGCTATTAGGACTTGTAATAAAATTATAAACAAATCACTAAAATATCATTTAAAACGACATAGGTATGTACCCCCTTGGAAAACAGCTAAATACTTAAAAAAAGTATGAGGGTACAAGGTCCATTAAAAAATTAAAAATTAGATTTAGGTATGTATCCTCAGTATAATAAAAATAAAAAAAATAGAAAAAAGTATAAATGTAACGAAATCAACCAGAAATTTAGTTTAGGTCTTTAATAGGAATTTTATTTAGTCTTTAAAAAGTTATTTAGTATTATTTTAGGCTTCAATTTGTAAATTCCTCTAAAATTAATGATTTTTGATGAATAATTTTTATATATTCAACACCTTGATTTTTGCAAGTGTAGTTTAAAAAAGTTTGGAGCAAACTTTTAGGTTAAATTTGATAGTAGTAGAAATAATTTATATTAAAAATTAACAAAAATCATAAAAAGAAATTATTTAATTGAAAAGTAAAATTGTGTATAAGAATGCAATTAGTAGCTGAATAAAAAAGTTTGGAAGCTTTTAGATTAAATTGTATATTAATAGAAATGATTTATATTAAAAATTAACAAAAATCATGAAAAAGTTATTTAATTGAAATGTAAAATTGTGTAAAACTGTGTAAAAAATGCAATTAGTAGCCGAATAAAATAGTTTGGAGTGTTAAAAACTAAAAAAAAAAGAAGATAAAATATAGGGAAGAACATTTTCTTGTATGTTAACATCATGAACTAACTCTATTACAATGAAAGAGTCTTCTATTTATAGGGAAAGAATGATTCTTCATTTGCCACATTAAGAACATATAAATAGGATGACCTTTGGCCTTTGAAAATTCACCTTTATTAAAGTAAACTATTCATAATACTCCCCCTTGGATGTCCATCTATTAGAACACATGTCTCGTTAAAACCTTGCCAAGAAAACCCTGTGGGATAAAAACTTGGTCGAAGGGAATACAATACATATAGATGGAACTAATCATATTGAAACGCTGCCTCGTTAAAACCTTTCCAAGAAAACCCATTAGGACAAAATTTGGATGAAGGGAAAAGAGTACAGTCTTGTTTACGCTCCCCCTGATGTTGGCAAGAGATCTTTGAATTGTCGTATTTCAATATTGTGGACTACTTCGTGAATATTGTGGTTGACCTACTTATTGAGTGATTGTATCTGTTGAGTGTCAATATCCACATTATTATGTAGCTCATGTGTGTAGGAGACTTTGGTGAAATATGTTTTGTTTTGACTCCTTTGATGCAACCATTCTAATTATGTGTGGTACAAGCAATAGTATCCTCATACAATACCATCAATATATTCTTGTTGAAGATATACCACACTTCTTTTGAGCATGTTGAATAATCTACTTAAATAAATATTTCATACCTCCCCCCTCCTTGGATATTCACTAAAAGATATGCCTCATTAAAACCTTATCAAGAAAACTCATTGGGACAAAACTTGATGAAGGGAAGAGAGTACCTAATCCTTAGGGGTTATGATACGTATTCAGTTTGTCTTGTTAATACCTTACCAAGAAAACCCAATGGGAAAACCGTGGTGAAAGAAAAAGAATGCAGAATTCAGTATATTCTCCCCCTCATTACGACATTACATATTTCTAAATATATTTGTACCTTGATGTAGTCATTAATGAAACTTTAATTAGTAAATCTTCTGGATTTTCATTTGAGGGTATCTAGTGATAGTAATATCATTTTCTTGATAAATATAAATTATATATACTTTACGAAAACATACCAGCAAAGCAAACTCTAAAACATTATTATGATTTTCAACCTCAGGTGGAGTTATGATCTCCACCACGCTGATTCCAATACACATTGGAAGACGTAGCATTTTTTTAGGAAATGCAGTTTTATACACTATAATGAATAATTTAGCTTGAGAATACAATATTTAGTCGTATTAAACCCTACCAGTTTTGTTTACATATCAATTTTCAAGAGATTGAATAATTCAACAATCGTTACAAGGAATGCAATTCCATCCACTACATGGAATGGTTTTGAGCCAGAGAATGTGATTTTATACAATCAAATTTTGTCACCACAATGATTATTTTGATATGCATTTGAAAGTTATTGCATTCGTTTAGGGAATGTAATTTTATCACTTCAGGGAATAGTATTATGTAAATGGAACATGAATTATGATTATATCAATAATTCATTACTTTGCTTCTTAAGAGACAAATAATATCATAATATTTTGTAAAACCTTTATTCGCGCTATAGCTACTTCGGAAGTATATGCGTGATTTGATACAAGGAGACGTATATTTGTTCCACTCGATAATATTACATTTGCCAGTTTGAAATCCTCACTTAATTTAGTAGTACCTGAAATTGTACTAACATATATTTTTGTCCAATTTATTAACAAATTATTAACCTGTCCAAATGGTAACACTATAAACATTCATAAGGGAGATTGCAGGTTCAAAACCTTTATCATGCAAATCTTGCATAAATTATCGCAAAAGTTGGTTCACTTCATAAAATTATTTGGTTCAACTTTTCTCCTCCTAATTTTATGTATCTTTTATGAATGAAATCATTGTGTTACATATGACACAATTCGATTCTTAAAAATTAATGATATCTATATGAGTTTTTTTTATCACCTTTAAGACTTTAAAAATCCATATAGGTTTCGAGTCTTAAGAATTTAATCCAAATTTCACCCTTTAAAAATTCGACCTACGCTTCTAACCTTTAGATTTTTTTTCTTTACAAGTTAAATTTTGTTCATCAATTCTTTTGTGAATCTTATAACAAAATTGATATGGGTTTCAAACTTTTAAAATTTGATCTAGGTTTAGCCTTTAAATAATTTATTTTTATTTTCTGGCATATAAAATTTGTGATAGGTTTCCGGCAATAAATTGAGTTCTAGGCTTCGGGCCTACAATTTTTGGTACATGCTCCCGATAATATAAATTTTTATTTAGGCTTCGGGCCTATAAACTGTAGAATGTGAATAATATATAACAAAATGTAGAATTGTAGAGTATATTATTCAAAAATTACTGGTATAAGACAAATAAATGTATAGCCTAGCGGTTATACCCAAATACCCGACTATCTAAAGTCTCAAGTTCAAATCCTCCATACTTCTCAAAGTTATACCAATTCTAATTTTTTTTCAATTTCGAGATGATAAATAAATCTACACATAGCATCATTTATATTTATCAAAATTGAGATTTTGAGTCTACACCATTAATTTTTAGTTTCGAGGTTTTGAATTTTATTAAGGGTTCGAGCCCTTTAAAATAAATAATTAGCTTTAGGCTTTCTAAAAATGCATATAGGCTTCAGGCCTTTAAATTTCAGTATATGGTTTTGGCATATAAAATTTTGTATTAGGCTTTGTACCTATAAATTGAAGACGTTTCATATGTTACTCCATATGATATAATTTTCGGTTTTTATAGCGTTAGTTTTCAATCTTTTTAAAGCTTCGGGCATATATTTTATTTCCTAGGCTTCGGGCCTATTATATAAAATTTAAGCTTCGGGCAATATACGATTATTTTTCCATACTTTGGGTATTGTAGACTTCTAACTTAAAAATACATCTTAGTTTCATTTTAGTGTACCTGAAATTTTTAAGTGACAAATTTCCTGAAAATTAACTTTGGCAAAAACTATGTGTTTTTTTTATTACATTGGAGACCCAAACATGGATCGTGTTACGAAAATACAGCCACTAGTCTATTACATTATTCAGTAACCCAGACTCATATATCAATCTAGGCAACTTAAAGCCCATTCGGTCCTTCGTGAGAAGGCCCCAAATACCATCTGGTGGGTCCTCAAAAAACATAAAATCCTCTTCAGACCTCCTTCCCTTTTTAGCTAACCAAACATGCATTAGCTTCCCTATAGACATTTCTCAACTGAAAATCCTTATTTCTATCTAAAATTGAACGAACTTGCATGATCCAATGTGACCCAGGCCCTCTCCAATTCGTTGCATTAAGAATTAGCTCAATCAATTCCTTTGAATACACCTCGACCATCACATCTTGAAAGCCCAATCTCTCCACTTGTTTGAGACCCTCGCAAAGTGCTATGAGCTCCACAAGAATCAGAGAATTTAGATGCACCTTCATAATAAAACCACCAAGCCAATCTCCGTTACCATCTCTCACGAGACCGCCACCTCCACCTCCCCGTCCTCCACTAATAAAGCTTCCATCCGTGTTAAGTTTGACTCCTCTAATAGGTTTTGACCACCCAACCAAAGATACAACAGATTTCTTTGACACGGAAAGCCCAGGTAAGTGTCCCTACGCTTTCGTGATTCCAATAGCTATAAACCTTGCTTTCCTTACTATAGCCGCTTCGTTGATTGGTGCAACTCCATTGAACACCACCTCATTTCTTTGTTTCCAAATAGTGTCTAGTAATGCACCGAAGAACACTCCCCATCGAACACCATCGAAATATATATTACTGGAGATATCTTTGATCCACCAAGCTTTATCTTCCGCCGTCAATTCCACGTTCCAAACCTGCTGAGCTGCTCCATCCGAGTCTTGCGCCGCCTGCAGCCTTCTCTGACCCGCCGCCATATCACTCTCCTCCGTCCTGTCAGCAATCTGGATTCCTAGCGCCGAAACATCAGGCCTGCTGCTGGAGTAGCAGCTACTGCCCCTGTCTTGTCCTGAGTATATGTCGTCCCTGTTCATCAAATCAGGTCCCAGGGACCTATTATGCAAATAAAAAAGATCAGTTTCCAAACCCAACCCCCCACCCCAATAATCACCTCCAAAAACCGAAACAGAACCGGGGTTATAAAGAGATACCTCCTCCTCCCTCCTATGATTTAACACCTCGCGTTTAACCATGTCCCAGACCCGTCTTATCTTTACACATTTTCGAAACAAATGGATTGCCGATTCCACTTCTGTCTCGTAAAGCGGACATGATACCGGCACATTCATACCTCGCCTAGCTAAGTTTCCTCTAGTTGCTAACCTTTCCCGGACCGCTCGCCACAAGAACACTCTAGTCCGTTGTGTAGACTTTAGCCCTATGTTGTAGATATCGCCGCCTAGGCGCGCCTAGGCGTCAACTCCCCCCTCAACCGCTTACGCCTAGTAAAAATGCTAGGCATTTTTGCCCAACGCCTTAGTCACCGTGGAAGAGGCGCCTAGGCACCGATTAATGGTAAAAACTTGCCGCCTAGGCCCTCCATTAAATTTATTTTACTCTTGGAAATTCTTGAATTGATATTATAACTCTAATTTTAGTATTTTTCATATTTAATATAGTGGTGTTAGATGAATTTTATGACTTAAATAGATAAAATTATCATAATTATACACGCGTATTACTATATATATAAAATTACATAGCAGGATTCAAAACCGCGTAATCCCGCCTAGGCCCCGCGTAGTCCCTCCTAGGCGCTAGGCCCCAGTCGACCGCCTAGGCCGCGGAACCGAGATCTACAGCATAGCTTTAGCCCCCAAATTTTCTTCCATATATATGCCATACTAGTATCGAAAGACCTACTCCCCCACCCTACTGATCTTACCGAAAAAACGCCATTAGCTTCCGATAACCATGACACCAAATCATTCATAGATTCTTCTCCACCCAATCTTGACTCCGCGATTTCTAATAATTTCGATGGTGGAAGGAAATTCTGAAAGGCCTCCCATTCCCAAGTGCCATCCGCTCTCATGTAATCACAATCTCTCTTCGTCAATTCACTAGTTTCAAAGATCCCTATGACATGTTCAATAAGGGGAGAGTCTCCTATCCAAACATCACACCAAAATGCCACCATCTCCCCATTGTGTACCACCCACTTTGAGCCCCTTCTTATCACCTCTAACCCCTCCACAATTGCTCGACACATCCTCGAATCATTTTGCTTGTTCAAATATTGCATTGGCGGCCCCTTGAAATATTTTTCTCTCATGACCCTAGTCCATAGGGTAGAAGAATCATGTATTAATTTCCACCCTATCTTACCCAAAAGAGATTTGTTCATATCCTCCGCATACTTGAACCCCAACCCACCAGCTTCTTTAGGACTACAAATATCGCTCCAGGCCACCCAATTAATACACCTCTGATTCTCCGAAGAACCCCAAATAAAATCCCGTCTAATCCAATCAATTTCTTCACACACGTAACTAGGTAACTTCTCAACTTGCATGATATACATAGGCGCCGCACTAAGGACTGGTTGGGCTAGTGTAATCCTTCCTGCTAACGATAATGTATTTCCCTTCCACTTCGCCAACTTTCCTCGAATGTCATTCAAGAACTCACCAAAGAAACCTCTCGGACGCCTTCCCGAAAGAATATTAACACCCAAATATTTACCAATCCCATCACTTCTTTGGTATCCGCTCCTCATCGAGATATCCGCCTCCACATTCTCCTCTACATTTTTGGAGAAATAGATTATCGATTTTTCTTTGCTAACTGTCTGTCCCGCCTCCCTACAAAATATATCAAGTGATTCCTGCAATAACATAAAACTATCAACAGACGCCTCTGCAAATAAAATCAAATCACCCGCAAAGAAGATATGTGAAATAGGAGACCCCCCATGGACAAATGAATAATGGCTTCCAAGACCCATTTCGCACCAACTCTTGAATAAGTAGAGAAAGCCTCTCCATACAAATGACAAATAGATATGGTGACACGGGGTCGCCTTGCCTAATTCCTCGCTTAGGCTTAATTGATTCAAGTGGTGCTCCTCTCCATAAGACACTAAGCTCATTATCCTCCATCCCCGAAATAATTACTGACACCCACATAGGTGGTACTCCAAGAAGCTCTAATGATTCTCGAATGAAAACCCATTTTAACTTATCATACGCCTTGGCTAAGTCAACTTTAATTGCCATATACCCTCTCTTTCCCTTCGCGTGCCGCATCACAAAGTCTACCTTGCTTACAAGAACAACATTATCAATAGTTGATCTATTCGGTAAAAAGCTACTTTGGTAAGGTCCAATGTTCTTAGCTAATAGAGGCCGCAACCTATTAACCAATACTTTCATACAAATCTTGTAACAAACATTGATCAAACTAATGGGTCGAAACTGTGTAATAAACTCCGGATTTCCTATCTTTGGAATCAAATGAATTAGTGTACCTAACACCTCCTTAGGGAATCTCCCTACTCCCAACGCATCTCTAATCATAACACAAACAGATGGTCCTACTAAATCCCAACACCGTTGATAGAAACCCGCTGTGAACCCATCCGGACCCGGCGCCTTATGAGGTGACATTTGAAAAACAGCAAGGCGGACTTCTTCATCTACTACCACTCCACCTAACCCCTCAATGTCGCTAACATCAAATCTCCGCGGAGGAGGAAGTCCTCCTAAAGTAGGGGAACAAACTTCATGAGAAAAAAGACCCTCGAAGAAACCTCTAACCCAAACCTTCTCCATCTCCATATCCTCAATCTATATCTGATTATCGTCTCGAATACGCACCTCCTCTATTTTCTTCTTTTTCATTTGAGCCGCACAATGATAAAATCTCGTATTGCGCTCCCCGGAGTTAACCCATTCGGTGTGCGCTCAACCAACCTCGCCTCTAATCGTACCAATGAAGAATTATATGAAGTCTGAATCGCCTTCTGAATACCCGCAATCCGTGCTATTAACTGTCGCTTCTTACGAAAAATATCCCCAAAAAACTCAAACTTCCATACCTCTAGCTCCTGTCTTAAAATTGCGATATTATCACTAAGACTCCTTCCTATCGCCAGCAATTTTTTCTCAACTAAATCTCTAAAATCCTTATGATAACACCACGCAGATTCGAAACGAAAACGCTTCAAGCCAGGGGGCCTTACCGAATGTGAAATCAGTGAAACTAAAATAGGCGCATGATCCGAATGCACTCGAGGAAGATGTAAGACCTTCGAATCGCTAAACTCCTCGAACCACAAATGATTACCATAAGCTCTATCCAGGCGCTTGAGGATACAAACCCCGGACCTCCACGAATCGCTCCATGTAAACCTAGGTCCCACGAATCCCATATCCTCTAGTCCACACTGGTCCCTCCACCTTTCAAATTTTACCATACCTCGATTCATACCTTCCACACCTCCAACTTGGTCCTCTGTTAACCCTATCTGATTAAAATCCCCTACCACAAGCCAAGGTTCCCTAATCTGATTTGACGCCACCTCAAGTGAGTCCCATAAAGAGTCACGAATCCAACACTTCGGGCTCGCGTAAACTGCGGAAAGCAACCAGGAAACACATGAGTCTCTAGAAATTCTTAAATTAATTACCTGATTGCTAGCCGATAGCAATTGAACGGATACAGAAGTTTAGTTCCAAAGAACCCATATTCCATCAGCAAAACCAACTGCGTCTACTCGAATAGATTTCTCCATTCGAAGAGATTTGATTATATTAGTCGCTTCAACACCAGATGCTTTGGTCTCCACCACAATCGCAATTATGGGGTTTATGTCTATCCGCTAAATCACGGAAAGCGCGTCTAAATCCATCGCTATTAGCCCCCCTACAATTCCAAAATAAAACGTTAACTGCATGATTAGCCATTGACCAACTTCCCCTATTAATTATGTTAGCTGTATTATTCATAAAAAATTATTCTTGTCATGACAAAAAACAATTAAGCAAAACAACTTATTATTAAAAAGAAAAATAATTCAAACACAAATTAAAAGAGAAAGAGACTCCCCTAAGAATTCAGGAGTTCCCTTTGCCTCATTGATCCAATATGGGCCCCATCCGAGTTTAGCAATTGTTTTTGCTGATCTTGTATTTCACCACCAGCAATCTCGCATGGCTGCTCGCTACACTTCTCCACAGCTGCCGGCAAGATCTCCAGCGGTACCCGATCAGAACCAGGTGGATCCGCCAGGTTACTGATCTCGATTGGTGGACCTGATCCGAAGGCGGCGCTTGTAGTCTGAGTAACTTCCACCTGCATAAAGTCCTCCCCTTGGTCCACTTGTGTTAATACATTAGTCTCTGCATTTTTCTGGAGCTCAACATTAGTTTTACTCCCTGAAGTTTCAAGATTTGCAAAAAGGTCCCTGTGAATAACTTCCTCTGTAATATCACTAATATCCTTATGACACCCAATTTCTTTACCACTATTAATATCCGGATTCGCTAATGTTCTATCCACTCTAAGACCCTCCTGACGTTCCGAATTAAGCTCCTTATCCGCCCCGCTATTAGCTTTAGTTCCCGTTTTCGCGTTCTTTTTCCCTTTCCGACTCATCATAGGACCAAAAGACTCACCATCTACTACACTTTGTTTCTCATTATTAAAAAAACCCCCTTCTAGCGTATTTGATGAAATCTCAATTACTCCATGTTTTACCTCTTTTACCCCTGGAGCTGGTTGTTTTTCGATTATTTGTCCCACGGTTACTCCCTCCTCCCCACTCTTATCGCCACTACCACTAGGATCCTCGCTTCCCAACCCTGCTAGAATTTCATACCTTGATCCAATTGCCCGTTCACTAGCGGTTCCATTCTTTTTTTTAATAGGCGTAGCTGCTTGTTTCTTGTTACCCCCACCATTATATTTCTGATTTGGTTTCTGAGCTAGTCCACCACCATTATTTCGCGGCCTTCCTCTGGTTCGGTCTACTGTCATCCATTCCCCATACATTGGCGCCCTCTTGTCCACCCCCTTCTCCGCCTCTCTTATCGGCACATCTACACTCACGCCCTCTTTTTAATTCTTGCTACCCTCCGATTGAGCCCCACATTCATCCTTAATGTGGCCGAATTTACCGCAAAGAAAACAAATGCGATGAAGTCCCTCGTATTCCACCTTCTGGAGGTGATTCTGGATTCTTATAATAGGTACAAGTGGCTTATCAAGTTCAATCTCAACAGCTATTCGAGCAAAATTACCTCTAGCTCGTGACTTTGTGAACGGATCAATTCGGACCATTTTCCCAATTAAATTACCTATAGCTGTTAAAATTTCTTCGGTATAGTTCATTAATGGTAGCCAAGGTAACCTTACCCAAACTGTTGTCCTAAGAACCGGGGCGTCCTGCGGCATAAAATACGGGTCCCACGGCCTCACTATTAGATATCGATCAAGTACCAACCAAGGGCCCCCATTCAAAACCCGTTCGTAATCCTCTGGGTTACTGAGTTGAGCCATAAAATACCCAAAACCCACTTCAACTAGGTCCATATGCGCTTTCGGGGACCAAATTTGCATTAACTTATTCAGCAAATACCTGAAACCTACATTATAGCCAAGTAATCTCAAGATTAGCGTATTATTCCATACCTTGCACCCTCGCTTCTTTTGTTCAGCCGTCCGGATTAATTGAGGGTAAGTGGTATCGGTTAATGGAATATCATCTTCCATTAGGAACTCATCCAGACCCCTTGATTGCTCCGAGTGGCTGGTATTGTTGACTCGCCCTACCATGCCAGTAAAGCCTTCTCTTTGGTCACCTCCTTCTCCTGATCCAAATTTAACAGTATCTAAAAATGACAAAACATTACCTTTACTTACCTCCCCCGCGATGGCCAACTTCAAGCGCGGTGCATCCTCCCTAGTCATCCCCGGAACAACATTTTCTGCAGCAGGTTTTAAGCAAGCAATAGAGGGAGATAGAGAAATCATACTTGAAGTCGAAAGAGGGCCCTCCTCGGTGGCGAGGTGTGGGGTTGCATTTTGCAGGCCATTTTGTTCCTCCATTATAGCATCAGCACTATTTAAATCAGCGTGGAAAGTAGGATTTTCGATCATTATAGCAGTTGCAGATACTATTTTCTCCGTCTCGGAACTCATAGAACCTCCAAGCACAGCCGTTGTCTGCATCACCTCTTGGGAGTCATTATCCAGCCTTACCATTTGTTCATTCGAGGCCGGTGATAACTCGTCTCTGTCCATGAAATCCAGTGCACGTTTGAGTTTTCGTTGCTGCGCTGCATTCACTCCCTCGCCGGCAATTACCAACGCTCGAGACATGTCCTCAGTCTGATCAACCTCGCCAAACATCTTAAGGCGTTTCGAAGACAACCGTTTAACGGAGTTTTCTTTCTCCTTGGTACGAGTGATTCTGCTTGAAGGAGTGGCTGGAAGTGATGCAGAAGAGAGGAGCCCGGTCTTATTGCGTCTTGTTTTATTTCCGGTGGAAGAATCCGGCGGTTGTGGTGGCGGAATCCCAGGGCCGGTCCTGTAGTAAAGCAAAAGACGCGGCCGCTTAGGGCCTCCGATTTTTTTACCCTTTTAGGGGCCCCCGATCATCTAAATATATTATGTGTGTGTATATATATATATCCTCGATTTAAATAATTATGTCGATGTAGTATGATTAGTTTGGTGGTAAAGTTTTATGTTATCATTTATGAAGTCTAGAGTTCAAACCATTAGTATTAGTAATATTTTATTTTTATTTATTTAAAGGGCCCCTTTTTGTGAGTTTGCTTAGGGCTCCCAAAATGTCAGGGCCGGCCCTGCGGAATCCGCCCCCTCCCCTCCATTTTTGACCGTTACTACCAACCAAGAAGGAAGGCAAAAGTAACGAAGGAAGTAAATCTGATTCACAAAGGAAAGAAAACTTAAAAAAGGAAAAGAGAAAAGGTCAGCACCACCACAGGTCTAGAGAGAAAAAATAGAGCACAACATGTTACGTTTATTTACTGGTTTTTGCCAAGCTTTTTCTGCACAGGTTCTCTGTTCTGCCTTGGTAAACTCCTGCTCATGAATTATTGGTACTTTCGACAGTGGGTTTTAATCCAGTTTTTTATCGTGTGTTCTTGTGGTGTTTTTGTTCTTTGGGTGGTTCTTAGCTACTGTGTTTTTCCCCCACTAGTTGATGGTGGCTCTTCACTCTTGGCCTGCCATACCTTTGCAATTGATTCAAACGAGGTGAGATTTGGGTGTTTGCCGTTCGCACAAGTTTTATTTTGTTGGGGTTTCTCATGTATGGTTAGGTTGGCCAAATGTGTTTGTTTGGGACTGATGAACAGACTAAGTTCTCCTTTGTTTTTCCTTTTGTGGTGTTACTGTGACATATCATCTGAGATTTTATCCGCGCTTGGCGTCTTTGTTTCATCTAGAGAATTACATCTTTCCTCGGCCCCTTTCCTCACCCTTGATTGTGGTGATATTTTATTGAGGTTTGGATTAGCTCGTGACTTTGTTCTGGAAGAATTTTCCAACCTCAGCTCGGTGGCTGTCACTCGGGCATTTTTCTTTGGTTTCGTTACTGTTGGTTTTAGTTTGGCTTGGCTCGTGGGAAAGGTTCTTGGTAGCTCTCAGGTGGATTTGATGAAGGAGCAAGGTGCATCAACGATGTGTTGTTACTTAGTTTTCACTTTATGTATTGTTTTAGTTTTTATTTACGTGTATGCTGTAATATGTTCCAGATTTGTTTTCATGTCTGGTAGATATTTATCTTAATATATTATTATGTTTGAACAAAAAAAAAAATTGTTACTTTGCTTCCATTGATCCGCTTTTTTATTTTTTGTCAACTTCTTCCAATGATGCGTGTGGCATCAATAATAATACTGGTTCTTATCGAAAAGATTTTTATCAATTCCTTTGTAATCCTTTGATCATAACGCTTGTAGGCATTAAAAGAAACTTCTTAGCCTTGAAATAAAAAAATTGAGCCGCCGCTTGAGATACAACTTTTAACACAATGGCTAAAACCTTTAATCATCGACAATATAAATTTTTTTTAGCTCAATTTTATTAAAGTAATAACTGATTTATCTGCTTAAATAATATTATAATATTGTATAAGATGCAATGTAAATTTATATAATATTTATCAATTATAATAGAAAAACCTTATATTACTTTTTTTTATTTTCTTTGTGAAAATATATATATATATAAATTAGAACAATATAATCATCCCTGGAAATATTTTTTCTTGATTCGATTGGCAAAGACTCGTGCTGATAACGTATTATAAACTAGGATAGTATAAGCTAAACTAGATAGAGAAATATGGAGAGAGTTAATAACATTATAAACTAAAGAAGAAGAAGACAAAAATGAAAAGAGAATTATATTATTCTTGTATTTCAAAATCATGAATTAACTGTATCACAATGAAAGGTCTTTTATTTATAGAGAAAGAATTCTCCTTCACTTGCCATATTAAGAAGATATAAATGAAATGACATTTACTCTTTGGACATCCACCTTTATTACGGTTAACAATTCATAATATGGAGCAAACTTTTTGATTAAATTGTATATTAATAGAAATAATTTATATTAAAGATTAACAAAAATCATGAAAAAATTATTTAATTGAAATGTAAAATTGTGTAAAAAAATGCAATTAGTAGCCGAATAAAAAAATCGTGGCTTAAGAAAGTTTGATACGTTCGATAATCATGCTATAATATTTTCTTAGCTATTATAGATAACTCTATTTATAGGATAATTAAAGTATTGTTTAAATTGCATATTAACCTGACATCTCATTTTTATTTGAAATAAAAATTAATTGTCTGAAAATTTAAACTTCAAAAATATTACATGATATTAATATAATAAATATAAAATTATGTTATATTTTATATCAACTATATCAAATAAAAATAGGGGTTATTGTTGAAAACATCCTCATTAAACTCTCTAATTGTTTTTTATGCCTTCAATAATCTTATTTATAAAAAAATGCCTAATAAAGTAATTATTTATAGAAAACATCCCCTTTATATTTTCTATACCTTTACTAATTCCATCACATGAGCGCGTCCGTGAAATTTTTTTAAAATCGTCATAACTAATTCAAAAAAAATCAGAAAATTTAAAAAAAAATATTTTTGAATAAATCTAATTAATATTTACGTTTATGAATTTTTTTTGATTTTTTTTGAATTTTTTCGAATTTTTTTAATTTTTTTTTTCACAGATGTTTTAAACCATGAAATAAACATGAAATTCCATGTTTTAAACATGAATTTCGTGTCTGCGAAAAAAAAATTAAAAAAATCAAAAAATTCAGAAAATTCCGAAAAAAATCATAGACGTAAATATTAATTTGATTTATCCAAATATAATTTTTTTGATTTTTTTGATTTTTTTTGAATTAGTTATGACGATTTTAAAAAAAATTCACGGACGCGCGCGTGTTTATTAGTTTTTTTTCTTATTTTTTAATTGTTAATTATAAGAGTAATTTGGGATAGGGCTGTTTTCAATAAATATTTTTTTCTAGACACCTTTTTCTAAATAAGTTTTTTAATAGGCATCAATCAACAATTGACTCATAAAAATATTGATTAACCAGTTAGGATTTGTTCACCAGTCAGGACCTTGGTCATTCAATCTAGTGGTGCAGGTTCGAACCGAGTCAACGACTCCAAGTTCAAAGTGACTCTCCTATGTAACAAAAAGAAAAAATTAATCCAAAACAACCTTAAGACAATCTTAGGCCTTGTTTGGTTTGTGAAAACATTTTCTATTTTTGTTTTTAGAATATTCTCAGAAAATAATTTTCATTTTCCATTTTCAATATCTTCAGAAAATATGAAAAACGTCGATTTGACGTTCTCCAGTATAGCATTTTCTTCATTTAATTTTTCAAAAAAATGTTTTCATTTTTCTCTAGCCAAACGCGTTTTTATTAGTATTTTAAAAAAATTTAGAAAACGAAAACAGAAAATATTCACTATTTTCACAAATGAAATGGGGCCTTATATTCCTCACATAATTTAGCTATAACATTGCCGGTAATATCAATTAAAAAAAAATATATAATTGAATCCTTCCAAAATGTTCTTCTTTTATTGTAATCTTTGGTTATTTGATTCCTTTCTTGACACAAGAAAAAAAGGTGTGTTCTCTTAACAAACTACGATTTTGTTTTTCACTTGATTTGTTCTCTATGATCTATCTAATTCTTCCTTTTTTATTTGAATCTTAAATATAAATTAACATCCTTTGAATTTTAGATACGCTTCAAGCGAATTTGTTTTGCACAATCCTTTTCTTGATACTGAGAGAAGCACAGATCCAGTAAAGTAAATGAGGAGCAGCCATATGGACAACATATCTAAGTTCAAACATCAATTGAAAAAATAGGAAACACCAACTGTATCATACCGTTTTGTCATGGGAGAGCTAACTCATTGACAAAACGTATCATCATTCTTTATTTGTCCTTTGTGGTTTGATTTGGGACAGAACCATTTTCCCTCAGTCTTCCTTCACACATCATCACATATTTCCTTTCACAACTACTTTTCTCGTATTAAAGTAACTCTTCAGCTTGGGTTGATGACATATCTGAGTAATCTTTCCCCTCAGCTCCAAAGGATCTACTTGCATTAAAACACATCTACCATATCCAGGATAGGGATCATAGTGTGCCTAGTTGCTTCCTTGACCCCTAACAAAATTCCTAGGCCAAGGGTAGAACTGTCTCGCAATTACATTTGCAATGTGTCACTGGCAGGGAAGTTGAGGAGAGACGTGCAAATAGAACCAATATTATTATGGTTATGTTGATATCTCTTTTTGGTCCCTTAAAGGGACCAATATTACCCCCTATTGTTGATAATTCTGGCACCCAAAATTCCATTTTCATTTGTTCCATCTTCCAGCTAGTTTTTAGCTCAACTTAATATTAATTTTCAAATTATTTCCTTCAAATTGTCCTTTAAATTCAATTGGAGAAAAGATATAACATTATAATATTAATCTATTTGTTATAATTTAATAATGTAGTTTGCTGATGTTTTTAAGCTGCATATTTTGCTCATTTGTAGAAGGTCAAATTGCACAATTGACCCCTGTGTTATGTAAAATAGCAGAATATACTTAAGAATTTTTTATTGGGTAGGGGAGCAAAGGGGCACCCCCAATTTTCATTTGAGTTAATATCACTATGGGTCCATATATTATTGATTAGATGCAGGATAGGTCCCTATACTATGCAAATCTTTTATAATAATTACACTACTGGTCCCTAATATTATGCAAAACAACCTATATTCCATAATCACAATGTCCAAATTTGGGGGGACAAGTGAATATTTTCAAATTCAAATAACGATTTGTTGTTTTAATGCATAAGTGCAGCCCCTGGGATAAGTGCATCTCCATCAGAAGAGAATATGCGTTATTTTAACATCATGATGCTTGGGCCCACACAGTCTCCTTATAAAGGTAAGTACATAAAAGGGGTATTTTCGTCATTTTGGTTTCAATATCCTTGATTTCCATTGCTGCTATAGGGGAGGTGTCTATAAGTTGGAATAATTCTTACCCGAAGAGTACCCAATGGCTGCTCCAAAGGTAAAGATTTAATTAAATTTTTTACCTTCTCAGCTTTATCTCTAAAACACTCACCCTTAACAGGTTCGATTCCTAACCTGCCAACATTGATAAGGTTTGTAAATTGTAATTACTTCTTTATATCTTGTGAATTTACGTTTTTACCCTCGTAATAGTACTTCCTTTTATACCCTTAGCTTGGAAGAATATGCTTGGATATTCTCAAAGATAAGTGGAGTCCTGCTCTTCAGATCAGAATAGTACTTTTAAGGTACTATTTCAAAGTTCAGACCATGGTTTGCAGAATTAAAATATTGATTTTTTTTTAAAAAAAATTAATGAATTTTTATTAACTTTTAGCATTCAAGCACTTTTAAGTGCTCCAAACCCGGATGATCCACTTTTGGAAAATATAGCAAAGAATTGGAAAACTAATGAAGTTGAAGCTGTTGAAACAGGTAATTTAAAGAATTAAAAAAATCTTAATTATTTTAATTTAAACTAAAGTTTGGTTTATATGTTACATTGTAGCGAAAGAATGGACGCGTTTATATGCAAGTGGTGCGCAAAGTTGTGGAAAATTGTTGTTTTCATAAATAACAAACATAACTTGCAATGTATTTTATATCTACTGTTTGATGGATAACAGAAGAATTGATGTTACATAAACTGAATTTCTGTTAATGTTCCAAGATAATTCTTAGTTTGGATCATGTTATAAAATGTATACTTAAATGAGTTGCTTTTATAATATTGGGTTATTTGAGAATGTCTAAACTTGTTTCTGTTTTTGTTCATTATAGCTTCTTCATTTCATCAAAGCTTTGTTTTGTTCTTTTGAACATTCTTTAGTCACAATCTTAATGGTACAAAACCACCTTTAATGGGATGAGATTAATACTCTTTGAGTACATCAAAGTTTTCTCTAAGTTGAACATTGTGTGTTTTCCATTAAAGTATGCTTTACTACCCGACACATGTAATATTTTTAGGACATCATTGAAGCTACGAAAATTAAAAGGATTTTTGTGTTGTTTTTTTGTTAGATTTATTGGCTAATTTTTAGTTATCTACTAAAATATATTGTTAGATACAAAGATACAAAAGTATCCTACATACGTTATATTATAAAATTAAGGGACAATGAGGTTTTAAGGTCCCATAACTTCTTCATTCACAAACTAAAGCACAGTCCTAACAACCCATTCATCCTGGCTAATGGTCTGTTCCGGACGACCGGTTCTTAGCGGACTTGGGCCTTATCGGTCCGGTCCAGCTTACCGGTTTCGGTTAGGACCGGTTCTCGAATGGAGGAAGCTGAAAACCGAACCGATAAAGAAACCGGCTCTACTGGGTCCGGTTCTGCCCGGTCTAGTTCTTGGCGGTTCCAAACCGTTGATGAGGCAGTCAAAGGCTTAGCAATTCTTCTGGTATCTCTACTCTATTCCTTTCAGAATTGTACAAGACTATAACACTGCTAATTAAGCTTTCCCTTGTACTATTTTTGTGGCCATGATAATGTGTGATTTTAGCATTTAAATACATCCTCTTTTCCTTTGCAGACACAAAAACGAGTACTTCCCCATAACGCTCATCAACTGATTCTCTTTGCAGTAAGTTATGATTAAATACTGAAAAGATTTGTTTAATCCAATTAGCATAAATATGAAAAAATCAGGGAGTATAGAGAACAATTCCCATAATTGCATCACCAATCTTCAACCCAAATTGATAAATTCATCCACTGAAAACATTAAATTCACCCATGTACAAGATAAAAAGATAATTAAAGATCATAAATTATTCTAATTGCTACAAAATAGACAAGATTTGAGCCTATTTGATAATCAAATACTTACCATTAAGGGATGAATCGATGAAGATCAAGATTACCAAAACCAAAAACCCATCGTATTTGATGATCAAATACCAACCAAAAAACTAATACAATACATAGTAAATAGTATACTATATAATTTAGATGAATTGGGTAGGAGGAAAATACTTTTTGAGGCAAAAAAAAAAACCAACTTTATAATTTAAATCCAAACCAGAAAAAAATACTTTATAAGGCCAAATTCTAATTTTCTAGTTGGGGTTTTGACATTTTTACCCTTACTCAGCTTAATTCGTTAGTGGTACAGCCCCATAGGTACGGACCAATGACATTTATTTTATTTGATTAAAAACAATATTGCAGCTTCAAAGCTAATGAGGTTTTATATTTATTCTTTTTTTAATTAATTTGTTAGTGTTTTATTGAGTTTATATGATATGGTAGTGTGTTATTGAGTTTATATAATATATGGGGCTGGCCCCGTATTGAACAAAACCACTTAGGGCTGGCCCTTGGAGGAAAATTAATGGCCCATCACAAAACAACAAGCAAATAAACAAATACCCCTTTTGTTTTATAAAACTGCTAAAAAAATACATGGGCTACAATATATTTAATAGGGCTGTACCCATTATGAACAAACCAACACTATGCTACCATAATGGGCCAGTCCCATTACCAACAAAAAATACATAGGGCTGACCCCATTTAGGCAATCACAGAATAAACAAACAGCTCAAAAAACAGATTTGGGTCTCCTTTGTAATCTATGAACTAAAAACAAAAAAAACAAAAAAAAAAGCAAAATCAGCAGATTTGGTTTCCTCCCTCGTTGCATCATCGGAGCTGACCCTTCAACCTCACCAGAAGTTGCTTGTGGGGCTGGGCCCATTACTCGTATGGGAACTATGGGGCTGGACCCGTATCAGGTTTGATTAATGGGGCTGGACCCCTATCAGGTTTGATTAATGGGGCTGGACCCATATTAGGTTGGGCTTCATATGGATGTAAGGGTATGTTTGGATTAAGGAGGGATTATTTATTAAAGGATAGGAAGGGAGAGTATAACAAGGGAATGGAAAGGAGAGCCTTTAATCTTGTTTGGATTGAATAAAAAGAGAAGGGGGGATTTTATTAAAGGATAACATTTATCCGGTGTTTGGATTAGAAGAATAATGGGAGGAAGGGATTCTTTTTATAACTAAATGACTCACATACCCCTATTAAAACATTTTATAAAGAAAGAATAAGGGTAAATTAGACATTACACCGTAATAAAAGAATCCTTCCTTCCTAATCCCACCGAATTGGAGGGATTGAATATATGGGTTCGTAAGGGATTGCAAGTATCCTTTAATAACCTATCCCCTCTACTTATTTCCAAAACAAACAAGGGATGGGATTGTCATTATCCTTTAATACAATCCCATCCCTTCTAATCCCTCCATCCAAATATACCCTAAGGCTTGTGTTGTACCAACTCATGGGGCTAGACCCGTATCGACAGTGGTGAGGCTGCACCGCTGATGTACCCACAGCGCTGATCTTCAAGGGGGTTGTACCCACGGCGCTGATCTTCAAGAGGGTTGTACCCACAACGCTGATCTTCAAGAGGGCTGTACTCACGACGCTGATCTTCAAGAGTAGTGTACCCACGACGTTGATCTTCAACAGTGCTGTACCCACGGTCTGGAAACAAAAACACGAAGGAATTCGATGGTGGCCTTAAACGGAGCGGGGGCTTGAATGGTCTGGCCCCATCATGACCAACCCTTCTGAGGTCTGGCCCACCAAGACAGAACACGAAAGGCAAACACTGGGGCTGTACCTGTCGCACGAAACAAAAACACAGAACACAAAAACTGCTGTTATGATGATGATGATGGTGAGGGGCGATGGTGCAGTTGTAATCTATTAACTTCGTGATGAGGCGGTGGTGCAGATCTCGAACACGGGAGCGCGAGCAGCGGCGTTGGTGGTGCGAGTAAACGGGCTTCCATCTGGGCCTCCATCTGGGCTTCGATCTGGGCTTGGATTTCAGAGATTTGCGAATCAGCACCGGTTGTTGGTGGTGCTGGCTTCTGTTGATGAGCACGATGGTCGAGCTGTGCTGGAGAATGTTTGGTGGGCTCCGATCTGATGGCGATGAAGTGAATGATAGGTATCGGAGATCTAGGCTTTTGTTTCGGTAGGAAGAAGACAGAGAGGGAAGTGGGAGCAGAGGCAAGGCGATGGTGCTGGTGATGGTGGGAAGGGAAGCCGAGATGATGGTGGCAGTGATGTTGTTGGTGGTTAACGACGGTGAGGAGAGGGTGGGGGCGGTGGTTTGGGTAGTTACAGAGAGAGAATGGAGGAAATAGAGAGAGAATGGAGGGGGATAGAAAATGGGATTGGGGATCGTGGTTCTTAATAGGAATAGATTTTGGTTTTTCATCTTTCCAATGGTTAGCAATGGATGGGAGGGTAATTTAGGTATCTTTAGGCTATTAGTTAGTTTGTAATGGGTTTAGTTTGTATAGGCTTTAAATTATAAACTGAATATGGCGCTAGGCTTCTACAAATAAATGGCCCATTAGGTAGAGGATTAGAGTTCAATCCAAAATGGGGAGAAGGGTTTCATGGTTTTGCAGAGAGAGAGAGAGAGCCACAGATAAAGTAATGTGATAATGGGTGGGGTGTGGGGTGGGTAAATGAATTAATTGGGTTTGTTGAATAAAGTAATTGTCGGTGGAATATTAAAAAAATAAAGTCTTAGCGGTTCGGACCTGTCTAAACAATAGATTATTTTTTTACAGGAACCGAGCCGTTAACTTCTTCACCGTTTCGTTGCGGTTCTGGACCGCTATCACTACCGGTTCGGTCCGGTTTCGAAACCGGCCGGTCGGGTCCGGTCAGGTGGACCGGAGAACCGGATCTGATAGCCGGGCAGACTACCCATTGAAACCTAAGTTTAGAAAAAAACCACCGTAAAATTTAAGGCGGAGACTAAAAAATAAAAAATAAACACAATTATAGTTTTTGAAATCAAAACACTCCACTCCTTTTGTTCTCTCTCTTCTTTCACTTTTTTCCTCTTCCCTCTCTCTTGGTCGTTCGTATCTCTTGCGCAAGAAAACCATTCTCCAGCATCACCAAAACTCTCTCATGCACAAAAAAACCGTTCACCACCATCTCTCCTTCATAAGAAAGCTTCGCCTGAAAACACCCACGGACCTTGCTAACTCCCGCCGTCTGAAAACCGATGCTCACTACCATCTCCGCTGCACAAGAAACCTTCACCATCTCTCTTCCACGTTTTTTATCAGATCCCGCCGCTTCTCTGCACAAGAAACCCGTCCACCCTTGCCTCCACCTTCGCCGCTTCTCTTCACAAGAAATCCACCTCTACCTTAGTCGCTCTTGTACACAAGAAACCCGCGGCCGTAGCCCATTCTGGTCTCACCTTCCTACCAGCGCTCTCCACCTTGTACCTCTCTGCGCCGGAGCTGAACACAAAAAAGAGATCTCTTCAGTTCCGTTCACTTTTTCTTTTCTTTTTTTGTTTTTATTTAGATTTTTTTTTGTTTTTTTGTTCTAACTAGTAGGGTCTAGCCATTCACTTTTTACTTTATTTTTTATTTTTATTTTCTTTTTGTATTTGTTTTTTGGTCTAACTAGTAGGGTCTGGCTATTAGCGGCTGGATAATAGGGTTCAGCTTTGATGGTGAAGAGATACTTTTTTTTTTTTTTTTGTTCCTATGCGAGTGTGAAGGGATTATCTTATTGTTCTTTGTTCCAATGTTAGAGTGAAGAGATTTTTTTGTTTTTTTCTCTATGTGAGAGTGAAGGTAAAGAGATAACTGGGCTTGGGTACAACCCCTAGAGTACAACTTCTAAGATTGAAAAATATATGTTAGTGGTTTTTGTTCGAATGGTACAGTGAATAAGTTAAGTTGTGTACGGCTATAGCCCCTTGGGCCTAGCAACTTGGGTATGGATTTTTTGGGTACGGGTACTTGGGTTATACGCTACGAGATGGAAAAAAATCGATACAGGCCTTTCTAGACTTGGACATGGACAAAAACCAATTAGTTTTATACTTAAATGCTATTAGGACTTGTAATGCAATTATTAAAAAAATCACTAAAATATCATTTAAAAAATAGCATAGGTATGTACCCTCTTAAATAATAGGTATGTACCTAAATAATAGTACGAGGGTAAAAGGGTTAATTAAAAAATTAAAATTTTAAAAATTAAAATTTAAAAAATTAAAATTAAAAGTTAGATTTTGGTATCTACACTGGGTATAATTAAAATAAAAAAAATAGAAAAATATATAACAGTAACTAATTCAACCAGAAATTTAGTATAAGTGTTTAATAGGAAATTTATATTTAGTTCGACTTTAAAAAATATTTTAGTATTATTTTAAGTCTAAATTTATAGATCTTTCTAAAATCAACTATTTGTGAGGAAGAAATTTTATGTATTCAATTGCCATATTTTGTGTTTTTGTAGTTTAAAAAGTTAAGACCAAACTTTTAAATTATTTGTATATTAGCAGAAATAATTTATATTGAAAATTAACACAAATTATGAAAAATTTATTTAATTGAAATGTAAAATTGTGTATAAGAATGTAATCAGTAGTCGAAGAAAAAAGTTTTGGTTAAAAAAAGTTTGATATGTATGAATATTCAATAATCATGCTGTAATATTTTCTGAACTATTATAAATAAATTTATTTGTAGGGTAATTAGAGTATGGTTTAAACTACATATTAACATGACATCTTGTTCGAAATAAAATTAATTGTCTAAAAATTTGAATTTTAAAAATATTGCATGAAATTAATTTATAATAATAGAATTTTATAGTATATTGTAATATTAACTATATCAAAATAAAAATATTAATACAAAACAACCTTAAGACAATATTATATTCCTCTCATATAATTTAGTTATAACTTTGTCTATAATATTAATTCAAAATAAAAAATTAATTGAATATTTTCAAAATGTTCTTCTTTTATTGTAATCTTCTGTTATTTGATTCTTTTCTTGACACAAGAAAAAAAATTACACACAAATTACGACTTTTTTCTTGGGATTTGTTTTCTATGATCTATCTAATTCTTCCTCTTTTATTTGAATCTTAAATATAAATTTACATCCTTTGAATTTTAGCTACATTTTGAGCGAATTTGTTTTGCATAATGCTATTCTTGACACTAAGAAAAGCATAAATCTAATAAAGTAAACGAGGAGCACCTATATGGACGACATATCTAAGTTCAAAATCAATTTAAAAAATAAGAAACACCAACTGTATCATACTGTTTTGTCATTGGAGAGCTAATCCATTGCAAAAACGTATCATCATTCTTCAATTGTCCTTTGTGGTTTGTTTTGGGACAGAACCATTTTCCCTCAGTCTTCCTTCACACATCATCGCTTATTTCCTTTTACAACTACTTTTCTCGTACCAAAGTAACTCTTCAGCCACTGAGTGATATTGAGTATCTTGCTCCAAAGGATCTACTTGCATTTAAACACATCTACCATATCCAAGATAAGGATCATGGTGTGCCTAGTTGCTTCCTTGACCCCTAGCAAAATTCCTAGGCCAAGGGTTGAATTGTCCCACAATTACATTTGCAAAGGGGTCACTAGTAGCAAGGAAGTTGAGGAGAGCAGTGCAAATAGAACCAATATTATTATGGTTATGTTAAGATCTCTTTTTAGTCCTCTAGAGGGGGACCATTTCTTTCTCTGTAATTCATACTTCCATCTTCAAAAAATCCATTACCCCCTATTGTTGATAACTCTGGCACCCAAAATTCTATTTTCATTTGTTCCTTCTTCCAGCTAGTTTTTAGCTCAAATTATTAATAATTTTTCAAATTATTTCCTTTAAATTGTCCTTTAAATGCAATTGGAGAAAAAAATATAACATTACAATATTAATCTATTTGTTATAATTTAATAATGTAGTTTGCTGACGTTTTTAAGCTGCATATTTTGCTCATTTGTAGAAGGTCAAATTGCACAATTGACCCCTGTGTTATGTAAAATAGCAGAATATACTCAGGAATTTTTTCTTGGGATTTGTTTTCTATGATCTATCTAATTCTTCCTCTTTTATTTGAATCTTAAATATAAATTTACATCCTTTGAATTTTAGCTACATTTTGAGCGAATTTGTTTTGCATAATGCTATTCTTGACACTAAGAAAAGCATAAATCTAATAAAGTAAACGAGGAGCACCTATATGGACGACATATCTAAGTTCAAAATCAATTTAAAAAATAAGAAACACCAACTGTATCATACTGTTTTGTCATTGGAGAGCTAATCCATTGCAAAAACGTATCATCATTCTTCAATTGTCCTTTGTGGTTTGTTTTGGGACAGAACCATTTTCCCTCAGTCTTCCTTCATACATCATCGCTTATTTCCTTTTACAACTACTTTTCTCGTACCAAAGTAACTCTTCAGCCACTGAGTGATATTGAGTATCTTGCTCCAAAGGATCTACTTGCATTTAAACACATCTACCATATCCAAGATAAGGATCATGGTGTGCCTAGTTGCTTCCTTGACCCCTAACAAAATTCCTAGGCCAAGGGTTGAATTGTCCCACAATTACATTTGCAAAGGGGTCACTAGTAGCAAGGAAGTTGAGGAGAGCAGTGCAAATAGAACCAATATTATTATGGTTATGTTAAGATCTCTTTTTAGTCCTCTAGAGGGGGACCATTTCTTTCTCTGTAATTCATACTTCCATCTTCAAAAAATCCATTACCCCCTATTGTTGATAACTCTGGCACCCAAAATTCTATTTTCATTTGTTCCTTCTTCCAGCTAGTTTTTAGCTCAAATTATTAATAATTTTTCAAATTATTTCCTTTAAATTGTCCTTTAAATGCAATTGGAGAAAAAAATATAACATTACAATATTAATCTATTTGTTATAATTTAATAATGTAGTTTGCTGACGTTTTTAAGCTGCATATTTTGCTCATTTGTAGAAGGTCAAATTGCACAATTGACCCCTGTGTTATGTAAAATAGCAGAATATACTCAGGAATTTTTTCTTGGGATTTGTTTTCTATGATCTATCTAATTCTTCCTCTTTTATTTGAATCTTAAATATAAATTTACATCCTTTGAATTTTAGCTACATTTTGAGCGAATTTGTTTTGCATAATGCTATTCTTGACACTAAGAAAAGCATAAATCTAATAAAGTAAACGAGGAGCACCTATATGGACGACATATCTAAGTTCAAAATCAATTTAAAAAATAAGAAACACCAACTGTATCATACTGTTTTGTCATTGGAGAGCTAATCCATTGCAAAAATGTATCATCATTCTTCAATTGTCCTTTGTGGTTTGTTTTGGGACAGAACCATTTTCCCTCAGTCTTCCTTCACACATCATCGCTTATTTCCTTTTACAACTACTTTTCTCGTACCAAAGTAACTCTTCAGCCACTGAGTGATATTGAGTATCTTGCTCCAAAGGATCTACTTGCATTTAAACACATCTACCATATCCAAGATAAGGATCATGGTGTGCCTAGTTGCTTCCTTGACCCCTAACAAAATTCCTAGGCCAAGGGTTGAATTGTCCCACAATTACATTTGCAAAGGGGTCACTAGTAGCAAGGAAGTTGAGGAGAGCAGTGCAAATAGAACCAATATTATTATGGTTATGTTAAGATCTCTTTTTAGTCCTCTAGAGGGGGACCATTTCTTTCTCTGTAATTCATACTTCCATCTTCAAAAAATCCATTACCCCCTATTGTTGATAACTCTGGCACCCAAAATTCTATTTTCATTTGTTCCTTCTTCCAGCTAGTTTTTAGCTCAAATTATTAATAATTTTTCAAATTATTTCCTTTAAATTGTCCTTTAAATGCAATTGGAGAAAAAAATATAACATTACAATATTAATCTATTTGTTATAATTTAATAATGTAGTTTGCTGACGTTTTTAAGCTGCATATTTTGCTCATTTGTAGAAGGTCAAATTGCACAATTGACCCCTGTGTTATGTAAAATAGCAGAATATACTCAGGAATTTTTTATTGGATAGGGGAGCAAAGGGACACCACCAATATTATTTTGATTTAATATCACTATAGGTCCCTATATCATTGATTAGATGCAGGATAGGTCCCTAGACTTAGCGAATAATTTAGAATAATTACACTACTGGTCCCTAATATTATGCAAAATAACCTATATTCCATAATCACAATGTACAAATTTTGGGGGACAGGTGAATATTTTCAAATTTAAACAACGATCTGTTGTTTTAATGCATAAGTGCAGCGCCTGGGATTGGTGCATCTCTATCAGAAGAGAATATGCGTTATTTCAACGTTGTGATTCTAGGGCCCACACAATCTCCTTATGAAGGTATATATGAAAGGGGTATTTTCGTCATTATGCTTTCAATGTCCTTAATTTCCATTGCTACTATATGAGGTGTTTTTAAGTTGGAATTTTTCTTACCGAAGAGCACCCAATGGCTGCTCCAAAGATAGATATTTAATTAACTTTTAATCTTCTCAGCTTAATATCTAAAACACTCACCCTTAACAGGTTCGATTCCTTACCAAAATTTACCCTCCCAACATTGATAAGGTTTGTAAATTGTATTTACTTCAGTATATCTTGTGAATTTACGTTTTTACCCTCTTAATAATACTTCCTTTTATACCCTTAGCTTGGAAGAATATGCCTTGATATTCTCAAGGATAAATGGAATCCTGTTCTTCAAATCAGAACAGTACTTTTAAGGTACTATTTCAAAATTTCAAACCATGGTTTCGGAATTAAAATATTGTTTTTTTAAAAATTAATGAATGTTTACTAATATTAGCATTCAAGCATTGTTAAGTGCTCCAAACCTGGATGATCCACTTTCGAAAAATATAGCAAAACATTGGAAAACTAATGAAGCTGAAGTTGTTGATTTTCAACAGGTAATTTATATGCAAAAAAAATATTAATTGTTTTAATTTAAACTAAAGTTTGGTTTATATGTTACATTGTAGCGAAAGAATGGACGCATTTATATGCAAGTGGATGCGTAAAGTTGTGGAAAATTGTTGCTTTCATAAATAAAAAACATAACTTGCAATGTATTTTATTTGATGAATAACAGAAGAATTGATGTTACATATACTGAATTTCTGTTAATGTCTCAAGATTGTTCTTAGTTTGGATAATATGTTTTAAAGCATATACTTAAATGAGTTGCTTTTATAATATTGGGTTATTTGAGAATGTCTAAACTTGTTTTGTATTTGTTCATTATAGCTTCTTCAGTTCATCAAAGCTTTGTTTTGTTCTTTTGAACATTCTTTAGTCACCATCTTAATGGGACAAAACCACCTTTAATGGGATGAGATTTAAACTCTTTGAGTACATCAATGTTTTCTCTAGTTTTTTTAGTCGAAAGTTGAGATATATTGAAAAACCTAAAACACGGTTACACCTCAACCTATACCACAAGTGTCAAAGTAACCTCTAAGAAGTTTAGCTAATTGGGGTGGTGGAAAGTTATTCCAAAAGCCAAACAAATTGCAAAGTAACTTTTGTTTGGTCACCTAATCAGTTGTCCTGTTTTTTGATTTCATTGCAAGAAAGATCTTAATATTATACTTCACTTTACAAAAAATGATATTTTTAACCAATAATCTAGTAGAGATAGAGTGTTTGTTTTTAAAATTGATTTAGTTAACAAAGACTATCATTTTCTATTTCTACAGAACCATGACTATATCTAGTTTCTACTTTATAGGCGGCTTGTATTCCCCTCGCTTCCGCTTCAATGAATGAATGGTTTTTTATTTCTTTCGCAAAACCTTCAAGCATTATACTTGTAGAGTCCCTAAGGATACACACAAAAGCAGCTGAGTTAGTTTTAACATTAACTGAGGCATCATAGTTATTTTTATAACTACCAACTCTAGGAGGT
This sequence comes from Nemophila menziesii, assembly GCA_029959085.1. Lineage (NCBI taxonomy): Eukaryota > Viridiplantae > Streptophyta > Magnoliopsida > Boraginales > Hydrophyllaceae > Nemophila > Nemophila menziesii. Next base: position 3,374,918 of record JARWIR010000064.1, on the reverse strand, counting down.
TTTCAATTATAGTTCTTATCAGTCTCAGAGGCTTCACTACCCCTTAGACCTGATATAATAACTTGTCCTTCAATATACAGATCAGAATTTGAATTCAAGTAAGAATTTGCATTTGCCTCAGTAGTTTTCTCAAAGGCTTTACAAAATATATCATAGGCAATAAGGAACTTTTGTACTGTATTCAAAGGATTTGAGGTCATTTCTTTCAATATAAATTCATTTCTGTCTTTTAAAATATTCAAAGCAATAAAAAAAAGCCAATTCACCTATCAACCTTGAGTGATCCTTCTTCTTTTTACTGCTCAATCTCACAAATTGAATTCATTTTTTAACACTACTAGAAGATTCCGTAAGAGAGTTAAAACTCAGTGGACTAGCAAACCAAACTGCCCTAGCCCAAGAACATGGAAAAAGAGATGTTCAGTTGATTCGACCTTTTCTCCACAAATATCACAAAGAGGAAAATCAACTGATTTCCTTTTAAACATATTTTCATTTGTTGTTAGTCCATTATTACAGCATCTCTAAATAAAATTTTTAACTTTTGGCATTACTTTACTATGCCAGATAAATTTCCAATCTTTTTCATCCAAAGAGAATGATGATTCACCCGTTTTTTTCTCTTTAAGTTTTTCTACCCTTTGTTGAGCCTTCCAAAGTGTATTATAACATTCCTTAACTGTGACCTCTCTATTTTTGGAGAAAGCCCCAAATGGGTGTCAAAATAGAAGAGATTAGGAATGTATAAATCACAAATGATTGCTGCATTTAGTGGTTGAATAACTCATAAATCAGTTATGTATTCTATTTCTTTTGCCCAGTAATAAACAGTTCTGAGACATAAAGTAATTGGCAATCAGGAGGTTTTATAAGCACTTTAACATTTGGGATTCTTTAGTGCCCGTTTGGGATTGATTATTTTAAAGCTAAAAGCGCTTTTTGATTAAAATTAAAATATTTATAAAAAATATTAAAAAATATTTTGACATCTAAAATCACTTTAAGTGATTATTTTAATAATCACTAATCTAGTGCTTTTTTTAAAAGTGATTTTTAGAGTCTAAAATATTGTTATGGATCTAAAATCACTTTAAGTGATTATTTTAAAAAGCAATCCCAAACGGGAACTTAATCTTCCTAAAGTTTATTAGTTTTACCATCCCCAACAGTCCAATAAAGGTCATTTTTAAAAGAAATGTCTACCAGATGATAAATTCTTCCACCCCCAAGAGCAATTACTAGTCACCAAAGCATTTAAAAATGTAGTCTTTAAAAAATATTTTCCCTTCAAAATTTTAAATAAAAGAGAATTTTCATTTAAAAAAACCTTTTAAGCATTAGACGTAAGTAATGCTATGTTTTGAGTACGAAAATCTTTGAATCCAATCCTACCACCATCTTCTGAATTCATCAAAGTTTGCCACTTAATCCAGTGGCATCTATTTTCCCCTTGATTATCCCAATAAAAATTTAAAATCTAAGGAGTCAGATGATTAGTAAGTTTTTTTGAACGTTAAAGGGACTTGTGTGTTGTTATTGGCTAATTTTAGTTATGTACTAAATTTATTGCGAGATTCAAAGATAAAAAATATTATTTCATATGTTATATATAAAATTAATTTTTCTTTGTTCAAAAGCTTTTTTTCCACTAAATAACAAAAACTATTACAAACTACTCTAAAAAATTCCAACAATTCTAATTCATCCAATTCTACCAATTTTAAGATATTTTTTTTTTGTTATTGCCACTTGTCTTCTGTTTGGTTACAAAAAATTTTGACTAAATTTTTAAATAAAATTATATATATTAATAGAAATAATTTATATTATAAATTAACAAAAAATCATAAGAATGACGAAATTTTTTATTTGATTGTAATCTAAAATTTGTATTTAAGAATGCAATTAGTAGCATAATCAAGAAGTTTGGGTTAAAAAATGATTGATATGTATCAAAGTTCAAGATCACGCTATAATATTTTCTTTACTATTAGGAACAAATCTATTTGTAAGGTTATTAAAGTATTGCTTAAACAACTTATTGATTTGACACCTTGAAATAAAGATTAGTTGTCTAAAAATCTAAATTTTAATAGAAAATTAATGAATTAATATGTAATAATAAAATTTTATGGTATATTTTAGTTAAGAAATTAATATACATATCAACTATATCAAAATAAAAATATAGGTAAAAAACAACCTCAAAGTAATAATATTGGAGTTTTTTTATTTGTAACTTAATATAAAAAAAATCACAACAAACTTATATGAAAAAAAATTACAAAACTAACCTAAGACGCACCTTTACTGTTCAGCCCATTAATTTTAATCTAAAGACACTCCTCAAAGGAGCGCTTTTACTTTGAAAAAAAAATGGCCAACTATCTCTGGCACATCAAAGTTTAGATCAGCAGCTTTCCTCTAATTTACCGTGGAAAATACTTTGCAAAGTAATGAATATCCATCCATCTCCGGGTATATTATGTTATAAACCTCTTGTTTATTTATTGTTGACTTTCAATTTTTATCTTCTTTACTTTAAAAATTGTGCATTTTACTCACTTGTAGGCTGATCAAAAAAAATGTATCCATAAAAATATTGTTTGTTATTCAAACTTCATCATGATGTTAATTATTAATATAGTGATTCTGTTACTTACAAGATTTTTCTTCCTGATACAAAGAAAATTTAAGATTGTGGAACAAACCGAATACATTTGATGTGCTTCATATGACTCGAATTATGAAGCCACGTTAAGTTTGAAGATCTACGTAATCCTATATTTTTTATGTATGATTTCTCTTTTTTTCATCAATTTAATTGATGTAAATTTTTCACTTCATTATAAAAAGCAAACATTCTTTTGTATGAATTACATGCTTTCTCATGTATTCAAAAAAAAATTACATACTTTCAATTTAAACTGCAGGATTTTATAGTTTATATTTTTTTATTTAACTCTAACTTATTATTTAAATAGTTTATGTTTATATATTTTTTATTTTTCATGTGTTTTAATTTTATATTTATTGGATAATATATTTTAAAGTGGGTTAAATACGTAATTATGTCATAAAAATATAAATTTATCTTGGTTACATGTTATTTAGTTTAAATCCCATTAAATTAGATTTGTCGTCCATCATGTTTTTTTATTTGCTCTCGTCATTTTAACTTTTATAATCTTAGTTAATATAAGAGAAAAAAATGCAATTGTTTTTCATAGTAAAATATGTGTTTAGCTTACAAAGGTGTAAGAACTTACTTACATTATTAAGTTTGGTGGGGTTTATCCCACCAAAATAGTATTTGCCGCCTAACATGCTTTTTTCTCTAGTTTTCACCATTTTAACTGTTATAGTCTTGTTTGTTTATATGTGATGTATTAATTTATGTATGTATTTTTGTATGTTCTTGTGTTTTGTGGTTTATGTTGTAGAAGATCAATAGTATTGGTCGAATTGATACACATGAATCATAATGCTTTGTAGTTTATGCTTTGTAGCAATATTTTCTTTTTATTTTTTAAAGTATATTATACGTCATCTAGTCAAGAAAACAGGTAAAAATATATTAACCATTTGGAGGTTCAATCTTTGGCCTTATTATAGAACAATCGATTTTGGTGGAAAAATTCCACCAAAAGAGTTATTGTCGTTTTAAATTTTTTTATTGTTTTGGTATTGGATTTTTCATTAAATACTATATTTTTTGTTACTCATTTTGAAGTATCTCATATGACATTTACATAATACTCCAATAAAACATATTCAAATACGTATGAGTTTCAATTCGGGGCTTATCGCATAACATACTATTTAGGTGGAATTTATCCCAGCAATATGACAAACAACAAATTTCATTATATATATACTATTGGATCTCACATTTACGAATAACTAAATTTGAACATTCAACAAAGAGTAATGATATTTGTCACCCTTTTTGTATCACCTTTTTATCACCTCCTACGTGTATGCCTATATGTACCAATGAATTGATTTCTCTATCCTATTTAATTTTTCTCTATCTTCTATTCAAGGAAATCAAAACATATATATAGAAGGGTGATAAAAAGGTGACATGAAAAGGGGTGACATATATCATTACTCTTCAACAAATAGAATAATTCAATAATATCATTCATTATACAAAAAATAATCCAACAAATGATTTTTTTAACTAACAAATAAATCATTAATTGGATTAAAAATCTCTTATTTGAAACCTACCCTTCCTTGTTTGTATGTTTCAATGTTTTTTTGTGTTGTTTGGGCTTTGTTTTATCGTCTTGCGCACCCCTTTCCTCGCATGTGATGCCAGTAGGAGCAAGTAGTCCGGTTATGGCTGGCAAGCTCGCAATATGTGCAAGCGTCACCCAAACTCCGTTCATGATTCGATAGAGGGATCACACGGAAAACATGTTAATTCTGAATTTATATTTTCGTGAGGTAAATCCCACAAAAAAACAGGTTACATCACAAAAAGCATGCAACCCAACCAACTACATTCTCCCACCACATTTTTCGTGGGATATATTCCACCACAAACATCACATGGCTCAATCTGCAAGAAACTCGATACATTATATTTTTAAAAATCAGGATTTTGGTGAGATATATATCGCCATAAGTAATAGTTCCTACTTTGCGATTTGTACCAATCTCTGCTCCCACCCAAAATTTTGATGTGAATTGATTCACGGGAAACATACACATATTTTTCATCGCTTGGGCGTCAATTCCCTTCTTTTCCTTCGCACCTCCTTTACTACCTACTTTCTCACCCCCTTTTTATCAACTTTCTCTTTCCTTTTTGGACCCGCTTACCATCTTGCACTTTCTGATTTTATGATTTGAAGAATTGGTGTCGCCTAGGGTGTGATAAAAATAAGATAAATAAAGTCTAGAAAACTACGCACTCTCACCCTAGACAGACACAGTACTGCAAGTATTACAGGACGTATGCAAGTTTTAGTTAATAAGTTGAGTTTGTTCTCAGGGACTTAAGTGTGTTATACACGTGGGTAGGAATAACGAGTAAAAGTAAATACTTAAAAGACAATAAATTAAAAGCAATAGATTTCGAAATTAAGAATTAAACTAAGAAAATAAAGACAATAAAATAAATATGAAGAATATGAGATGAGAAGTATAGCTTAGGTTTTACTAGTATGCACTAATCCTTCTAATTCTTTCTATTAGATCTAGTTTATAAGGGAGAATATTAGCTCTTGTATACTACGTCAGGATTCTAAATTCCCATACCTTAGACCTTGAGAGCGACTAAGGGGGCTACGACACAACCAAGACGTGGTTTCAAATAGGGTTATCAAGCGCTACCAAGGCCCTAAGCAAACACTTCAATCAATTGGTGATATGGTGATTAAAACAAACCCTAATGACTATCTAGTTAGAATCATGTTTTGTCAGAACTAATATCGACACTAGATGTTATGTGGTGGTTCAATAGTTAAACACCCAGCTAAGGAGACCATCTAACTACTATTAACACAATCCTAAAGTGATCAGTTCTAGGAAAGACGATAAATCAAACCACATAAACAAATATAAAGTAAGAAGCTAATATCAGATTAAAACATGTAATTCCCAAAGAAACTTAGATAGAAGAATTATAATTCATATATTATACATGATGCAAAACCCAAGCTACGGGAAGTTTAGTTCATACCTGATGGAAATAAACTAAAAGAAATTACAAAAGATATCATCTTACTCTCTACAATGACTAAGAATTAATTATAAGGTTTTGAACTAAGCAATGATGATTTACAAGTGATATAAGGGTGTATTTATATGTGTTTAGAAGACTTAATTCGTTTTCTTTGACTCCTAGCCCAACTCAAATTCGTATGGAAATAAAGATAAACACTGCTGGACCGTTTTGAGCATATCTTCTTCGTTATTGGTCAGTTTTTGCTCCATAATATACCAAAAGAATCCTCACAGAATTATCTACGTCCCTTGGAGAGGAAATTACCAAAATCGGCTTCCTTGTAGGAGAAATCATCACTTCTTTAGGCGTGTGATGCAGAATCTCATGTTTAGGCAGCTTTTCCTTTTCCATATTTTTAGCTTTTGTTTCCTTATCTCCAATTTCCATGCTAATCTCTTTCCATATCTTGTAGTCTTTGACTTGGACTCTAATTACTCTTCATAATTATCTTTAAAGCTTCACACTAAATAAACAATTAAATCCAATATGCTCTAAAAATAATAATTCACTAAATTAAGACTCAAAACAGGAAAGTGCACTATTTCTCAAGAAAATCGATTAGAAAGACTTCTAAATCACTAAAAATGATGTCTCATCCTAATATAAATCTATCACAAATGAGGAGACATCAAGAACCCACCCTCTAAGCTATTAGATAGAGGCCCAATTATCGCATGTAAAGGTGGTCCACTTTCTTTTCTTGCACCTGTATCACCCATGACCACCCCTCGCACATTTATATTACCAACCGGCTCAAGTACCCCGGCCTTGGGATAGCCGTTACTTTCCCAGGATGTCAAAGACGCAAGCGCTTTAAATCTAGAACTAGTAGCATTCTCAGTCACTGGTACCATATTCTGCTTAGTCGGAGTCAGCGCTCCTTTTCTCGTTCCAACACTTTCGCCCTTTGGGATCATTTTGTTTTGCTGTGCACCTAGACAACAGGCCTTTACCCCTGACTACGGTCATTTATTCCCCATACATTGAACTCAAATTGGTCATTAATGTCTCCCTTTTTTGTGATAAATATATGACCTTAGGAGACATCATTTTAGGTATAACTTGGACTTATTAGATAAACTTTTGAGCTTATTTTATCATATTGCATTTTTTTCCCCTCAAAATTATATTATTTGCATTTTTAGAGCTTTTGTGCGTTAATTCGTTTGTTTTAAAATGAATTTGTTAGGTACATGGATGCCATGGAGCACCGAGATGAGGAGGAAAAGTAAAATTTAAAGTCTTAGATCAAGAGGAGAGGTCAAAAGAGAGAAAGTACCACTCAAAGAGTTGAAGAAAAGCATAAGAATTTGGATAGCTGTTACTTCTTGCTGATTTCGAGACAAAACGTTACTAATTCAGGTCTGATGATTCAAAGGAAAAAGTTGCGCCTCTAAGTTTGCTCGAATTGAGGACTAGAATCAGGTGATTTGGACTTAAGACACAAAATTTACGGCTGTTTTACTGGAGTGTGTTCAGTAGTTATGGGATTTACTAATTGGACTTGGGTCTTAATCACTTCATTAGGCCCAAGTTAAACCTAAATCGGTTTTTAATCTCTATATAATCTCCTTTAGAGCTCATTATTCAGCACCTCTCAATTAAACTTAAAATTACATCATCTTTAGAAAGAGTGTCAAGAGGCCGAAGCAAGAGCATGAGCTAGAGAATCCATTTCTCTCCAACAATAGTTCTTTTCATTCCTCTATTTAGGTTCTTTATCTTATTTATGTTTTAGGAATTATGTATGCTTTTAATTTATTTATTGTTTTTACTTTGAACATGAGCTAAATTCATTAGTACTTGAAAATCGCAATTATGGGTTAAGCCCTAATTCATTTAATTGATGGTTTTTTCCGATTTCGGGATTACTTAATTTAATTTAAGTTGGGTATTTTGTATTAACTATTATCGCATGCTTATTTACTATTTTTATTCTGGCCAATTAGAAATAGGGTTGAGTAATTAGGCTATTCACTACGTGGCAAGTGATCGTCTTGACGCCACAGGTGTTTAATTACGGACCCTAGGTAATAGACGCATGGTATTCGTCAATGATCCTGACGGGCTTGACTAACCACACAACCAATTGGGTAAAAGACTTCAACATCCGAAAGTAGCTTATAATCGCCCTGACGGGGTTTGTAATACAGTAGGATAGCTCCTAAGTCTACCCTGACGGGAGTCAGGAGATAGTAGATTCCTGACTAATACAAAAATACCAACTTAGTACTTAAATTGAAGCATTAATTATATGAATTTAGGTGGATCCCTTGAGAGACACAAGTATATTTCTCATCTTTGCGTTCACATCTTTTAGTTGTTAATTTATTTCCTTTTTGTTAATCTTTAGTTGTTTATTTAATTGCGTCTAGTAGTTTAATATTCAAAACCAAACAAAAATCCTTTATATTTTACTTTATGTAGTTGCAATTAATAGTACTTTTTGATAAACACTTGAATTATACCAGTTCAATCCCTGAGAATGAAATACCGTTTATCTAATTATTATTTGGACGACCCGTACACTTATGGTTAGTAGGTTCTGTTATTTATTGTTTTATTTTATCACACCCCAGGACCCACCAGTCACACTACTCTTACATGTTACAATCGACTTACTGATCACGACACTATCATTCTCATTACTTGTCATTCTCTTTGAATCAGGACAATCCCCTTTCATGTGTCTATATTTTCCACAATTACAGCAAATCAGATGGAGACCCTGATACTCCACTTTTTACAAATGGTCTTGAATTCTAATATTCGGTAGTAAAGCTTGTCAAGATCAATTTCTACCGCGATTCTCGCAAAATTACTCCTCACGCGCGACTTGGTAATCGAATGGACTTTGATCTACCCAGAGTATAATTTATTAACGGTAACCACGGTAATTGGACCCAAATTGTCATTTTAGATATAGGAGTGTCTTGAGGCATAATATACGGGTCCCAGGCCCGAACTATAAGATATCTATCAAGTATCATCCAAGGTCGTCCACTGGGAGCCTTATCATAATCCACTGAAATTATAAATTGTGCCATAAAATAGTCAAATCCTACCTCTACTAGGTCTATAGGTGCTTTCGAGTCCAAAAATTTAATTAACTTATTTAACAAGCATTTAAACCCAACATTATAACCCAATAAGCGAATAATGAGCGAGCGTTGCCATATCTTACATTCTTTGCGTTTTTGCTCGATATTAGTTGCGGATATGTGGTATCGCTAAACGGGATATCGTCAACCATATTTAATCTATCAAAGCTCACCCCTGATTCCTCATTATTCGAATGACCCTTGACACCACTATCATTTGCTGGTTCACCATTCTTGTCTGCAATCTTTCCAAGATTCGAAATCTCCGAGGCTCATCACGAATAACTTATATGTATGACCATAAACGTCCACCAGCCTCCTCCATAGCAATGGTAGTCTCAGTCACGTTTGGAATTTTGACTGCCGAATCTTCGTTAGCTTTACCTGAACCACTATTGACAACAACTTCAATTAAAGACAAAGGGATAGTCCCATTACCTGACGAATTTTGTACTTGGCGACGAGACTGGTCTATCCGCTGCAATGTTTCCATTGGCGCCCCATTAGAATCAATCAAGCGTACCTATTCCTCTAATGAAAAGGTGGGATTCTCAATCACCTTTGTCATCTCCAAAGAAAGCTCTATCCTTAATCACCACCATGTTTCGATTATCACAGAAGTAGTAGTACCTCAAACAGAATGCATAAGTCATCGCGATCCGCATAATTGAGCGCACGTTTTGAGAAATGGCTCCGCAGCAGTATCCTTATTTTGGCACCGCACCAGTATCACGTTTCTTCAACGCCTCTCTAGGGCTTCGTTCTTGCGAAATGGCTGATGTCTATGAGAAGGTTCAAAGCCTCTTGGTGGAAAGCCTCTTTGCACTATTCGATTTATCTTTTGGATCACTGGTTTTTGGGTGTTATGAACCTGGAGGCGGTGGTGGCCGCCTCTTCTCATCCATGGAGGTGACCGTTAGTTACACTTGTGGAAGGTAAGTTTTGAACAGAAAAGGAAATAAAGCCGTTCAAAAAAGGAAAAAGAAAGAAAAAAGGCTAAAGAATTAATGCCAGAATAATAAACTAGCGACGTGATTTACTATGTAAGAATGTTAACATGACTGAGTAGTTAACAAAGGAGAAAAAGTTCACTAGTTTTTTACCGTAAAATAGTAAAATATGAAGGTGTAAAAATTATTTTTAGTTTTCACCAATTTTACTACTATAGTCTTGTTTGTCTATATGTAATGTATTAATTTATGTATGCATTTTTGTATGTTTGTGTGTTTTGTGGTTTATTTCAGTGTTTAGAAGATTTAAGGTATTGGTCGAATTCAAGATGGTTCGAGTCCTAGGTCTCACGCGAGATGGAACTTTGCAAGAATCGTAGTTGAAATTGAGCTAGATAAACCCCTTATATTAAATATATGAATACAAAATCATTTGTAAAAAGTAGACTATGAAGGATTACACCTTATATGTTTTAGTTGTTGAAAGTTTGGGCATGTGAAAAGGGATTGTGCTAGTTCTAATGGCCTTGCGGGTATCGAGAATGGTAATGTTACGCGAAGCAGACCGGTTGAGGCGGTTAATAGTGGGGTGAGCACACCTACCCCCGTCGAGGTAAAGGTTATCTACGTAGATGGGGGTTTTCAACAAAACAGAATAAACCAGAAGGGGGCTAATGTAGGGACGATGACTCCGAGTAAAAAGAAAACAGCTCCTTTGACTGATAATGGGTCCAGGATTGAAGTCGAAAGTAGTGGAAGTGGTCAACAAGAAATGGGTGCAGATGTACCAGTGGGGAGAATTGAACTTACTGAAAGTTTGCAAGCTGGTCAAGCGGCTGGGGGTAGGAGTGAGCCACCGCAACATGCTGTGATCGACTCTATGACGAACACTTTAGAGTGGGGTTTCAACACGGCCAAGCAAAAGGCCTCTGATGGTGAATTAGTGGGTCCGCCTCCAGAACATAAAGAACGAAACGGAAAAAAGGGAGCCTGGAAAACTGGTAATGAAGGGGAGATGAGGGATGATTGGAATCGTGATTTGTTTCGATAAGTTGTGTTAACAAGGGGCGTAATGTGCTTCAAGGAGCGGAAAATTTGGAGCGAAATGGGCAAGGAAAGAGTTCAGACTTCAGAGAGATGGGCTGTTATGGGAGCTAAAATACTAGGTGATGGTGGGAGGAAGGTCGCCTCCATGAGTGGAGAAAAACAGATCAGTACCTTAAAACAAAGTAAGAAGCTTGTGACCAGGGCCTAAAGTGCAATTTCAGAAGTTTGGGGCATGTAATGTAACTTCGGTAGATACTGATGCAGCAAAGGAGGGTATGAATTTAATGGCTTTAGATGCGATACAAGAGTCAAGCCGAGATTATACAACTGATTTCCATCAGCAAGTGGGGAAGGGCTCACTGGCAACAAAACTGCTGGAGGGCGCATTAGGGCTGGAGACGGCTTGGAATTGGGGACCGGACAGACAGATCAGCAGGTTGAATAGTGTAATTTGCTTCACAAAGATAAGTGGAGGAGCGTTAGTTAGCACTTACAGAATTCTTTGTGAATAAACTAGACATGCCGGATTTTAAGGATTTTCATTTGAATGATTCACAAGATCAATTATCGTCTCAGCTAGGCGAGGATTTGAAGGATTTCCAAGATCAATTGGGGACCGGACACACATATGGACTATGACAATGGTGGGACTGTTTAGGGGTCCTAATTGAAATTTTCCTTTGGGTTACTGAGGGACCTGGGGTTGTTTTCTTTACTCTTTATTTATATATTTTTATGTCGGATACAATAAATAGTAACTTCGCAGGGAATTGGTCTGCGACTAGTCGCCCGATAAATATATTATATTGGAATTGTAGAGGTGCTAATAGTGTAGGGTTTTAGACGTGCATTTCGAGATCTTAATGCGCCCCATAAACCTCTTCTCGCGATTGTGGAGACTATGCAACAGGGTCGGAAGCAATAGGGATCATCAAGTCTCTTCGAATCAATAAGTCAATTAGAGTTCAGGTAGTTTGTTTCTCTGGAATAATTTGGTAAAGTTTGGTTTATATGTTACATTGTAGCGAAAGAATGGCCGCTTTTATATGCAAGTGGTGCACAAAGTTTTGGAATATTATTGCTTTCATAAATAACAAACATAACGTGCAAGGTATTTTATCTCTATTGTCTGATGAATTGCGTTCGATATTGATGTTACATAAACTAAATTTTTGTTAATGTTTCAAGAATGGTCTTATTTTGGATCATATGTTCTAAAGTGTATACTTAAATGAGTTGCTTTTATAATGTTGGGGTAATTCGAGAATGTCTAAACTTGTTTCTATTTTTGTTTATTGTAGCTTCTTTAGTTCGTCAAAGCTTTGTTTTGTTTTCTTGAGCATTCTTTAGTCACCATCTTAATAGGACAAAACGACCTTTAATGGCATGACACTAATACTCCTTGAGTGCATGAAAGTTGTCTGTAGTTGAACATTGTGTGTTTTCCCTAAACTATGCTCTACTACCCTACCCATGTAATACTTTTAATAGGACATCATGGAAGCTTTGAAAATTAAAGGGATTTATGTGTTTTTTTTTTTTTTTACTTATTGGCTAATTTTTACTTATGTACTAAAATTTATGGGTCAATGACCCAAAAAATCAAAATAATATTATACTTGCCCCAAAGAATCATCCATTAACTTACTATTATAAGATTACATGTTTACCCTTACACCATAAGAACTATTCCCGTCAAGGACGATTCCCGTCACGGACGATTCCCGTCAAGCACGATTCCCGTCAAGGACGATTCCCGTCAAGGACGATTCCCGTCAAGCACGATTCCCGTCACGGACGATTCACGTCAAGGACGATTCCCGTCAAGGACGATTCCCGTCAAGGACGGTTCCCGTCACGGACGATTCCCGTCACGCACTATTCCCGTCACGGACGATTCCCGTCACCGACGAATCCCGCCAACGCGACGAATCCCGTCATTATGCATATAAATCCCATCACTAGTTGTATTGAATTCCACCAATATTTTGACAAAAAAATCCCACCAATACAACTATATCTCATCAACTAACGTATAAAATCACATGACACATATAAATCCCATCACTAGTTGTATTGAATTCCACCAATATTTTGACAAAAAAAATCCCACCTATACAACTATATCTCATCAACTAACGTATAAAATCACATAACGCATATATATCCCATCACTAGTTGTATTGAATTCCACCAATATTTTGACAAAAAAAAATCCCACCAATACAAACTATATTCCATCAACTAACGTATAAAATCCCATGACAAAATATAAATCCCACCAATAATACAGCTATATGTTCCATGTAATATATAAGCCATCAGCATCATGAATACAAATATGAAGAGAATCTCCACATAATACCAAAACAGCTCCACTATTTGAGAGGTAAGTAGCATCGTTATCATAGATTAATAAGTGACCCCAAAGATCACATTCAGTAGCAGCTAAATAATCCTCAAAGATGATAAAAGAATTAAGAGCCCTGGAGTGGGATATTACTGTAACTCGCACAAAAAATATAAATTGCGATTTGGTCCTTGAGATAGTAGACCCCAAACCAGCAATTATTAATTCAAGAAAATTTGCTATAATTGAAATAAACGCCAATCTCCAGAATTTTATAAAATTGAAATATAGTCCCTGAAGTAAAGGGGACCATAGAATAGCTATCCTTCGCACAAAAGCGGAAACAAGAGCTAATACCTTGAACCCAAGATGATTCACCGTGGTTCATAAAAGTCATATTGATATAAAAAATATCAAAGCAGCTACATTCTTCTTGAAAAAGAATAATTTGCAAAATAGAGCTATAAATAGCAACTCCAGATAAATGAAGCTTAAAGTGAAATAAAGCTTCACATAGCTTATCTTGAGCATCAGTAGAATTATTTAAAAGTGCTGCCATTAATCCAAGACATGTTGATAATTGTGTAGAACTACCATAAGTTCCTCTTACATAAGCTGGTGAAATCTATTCAAAAGATAGTTCCTGAAGATTTCGAAACTACCTCAACAAATTCCTGAGTTAATTGCTCTTTAAGTCCCTAAATTATGCAAATACATGCACTATATGACCCTTTATAATGCAAAACTGCATTGCAGGTCCCTATATTTTGCAAATAATGCACATAGTACAGGTCCCTATATGCAAAAAAAGTCCCTATTCAATTAGTTTCGGAACCTTCAAACATTGATTTGTAAATTTCAAATATTTGTTTTTTATTATCAATAAATAATGAATTTTCTATAGGATTAATTGCATCATTAGTCATGTCTTAAGTGAAATAAAAAAATATATTAAGTTATTTCAAAGATAGCAAATATACCACAGTTTCGAAACAGAGTGTTTGCATAACATATGGACAAATGATGCAATTAAACCCAATTTCAATAATAAATAAAAAAATGACTCGGATTCAGAATTCATACATTTAATGGCGTTGGTTATGTACAAAGAAATGAGTATTATAATTCTTTTATAAATGTTGCAATTAACGCTTTTATAAATGGGTAATGGAGATTATAATTCTTTCTAAATCAATTAATTTAAGAACCAAAACCAGCGGAGATAGTGCTATCATACTAATCTCATCATCAAAGCAAAATGTAACCAAAATTATATAAAAAATTAAAATTAGGAACTCACCTGATTTCTAATTTCTAGGGCACGACTGTAAAACTCGACAGTTTAACCGTAATTACTGTCTTTGGTGGCTTTGCAGCCTTTCACCGTCCAGTCATCTGTGTGGTGGTCGGGTCGAAGGCGGAAGAAGAAAGAGAAGGAAAGAGAGAAAGGAAGAGGAAAGAGAAGGAAAGAGAAAAAGGTTGCAGGCGTTTAAAAGTTTTAGTCTTTTTTAATTTTTGTTTATATACGAATGGCTGCTAGCCTACTTTTTAAAATAAGGGTAGTTTAGTCAAATATGCCATTAAATAATTAAGTTCATGATTTTATTGGGCAGATTTTTTTGTCTTGATTTAATTGGGCATAAAAAATTATTAGTTTGATTTTTTGGGTCATTTTCCCAAAATTTATAGCTAGATTCAAAGATAAAAAAAATTACATATTATAAAATTAACTAGGTAAAACCCGTGTCTGAAGACACTGAAGAAAAAAATACGGGTTCTAAGGGTGAAGGTCAAGGTTAAAGTTAGGGTTAAGGTTGTTCTTTTTTTGCTCATCAAGAAGAAAGTTAGCTTAGAGTTAAGGTTGATGTTAAGGTTAAGGTTAGGGTTAAGGTTTAGGTCAACGTTAAGGATATGGTTAATTTTAAGGTTAAAGTTAAGGTTAAAGTTAAGGGTTAAGGTTAAAGTTAAGGGTTAAGGTTAAAGTTTAAGTCAAGGTTAAGGTTAAATTTAATTTTAAGATTAAGATTAAGTTAGAGTTAAGGTTTAAGATTAAACATTTAATGTTTAACGAAATTCCAGGGTTAAGGTCGAATATTAGCGCGATGATTCTTCATCTGTTTAAGGTTAAGGTTAAGGTTACTGTTAAGATGAAAGGCAAGGTTAAGGTTCAAAGTTAAAGGTTTAAAGGTTAAGGTAAATTTAAAGGATAAATGTTAAGGTTAGGGTTAGAATTAAAGTTAAGGTTAAGGTTAAGATTAAGGTTAAGGTATAAAGTTTAAAGTTCAAAGTTTAAGGTTTAAGGTTCAAGGTTAAGGTTAAGTTTTAACTTCAAGGTTAAGATTATGGTTAAGGTTTAGATTTAAGTTAATATGAAGATGAAGGTAAAGGTTAAGGCTTGAGATTTAAGGGTTGAGGTTAAGGGTTTAAGGGTTAAGAGTTACGGTTAAAGTTAAGGTTAAGTGAAGATGATGATAAGGCTTTAAGGTTTAAGGTTCAAGGTCAAGGTTTAAGGTTCAAGGTCAAGGTTTAAGGTTAAGGTTAAGGTTAATGTTAAGGTTAAGGTAAGGTAAGGTTAAGGTTAAGGTTAAGGTTAAGAGTAAAGGTAAGGTTAAGGTTAAGGTTAAGATTAAGGTTAAGGTTAAGGTTAAGGTTACGGTTAAGGTTGAGGTTAAGGTTAAGGTTAAGGTTAAGGTTTGGGTTTGGTTTTGGGATGGGTTAAGGCTAAGGTTAAGGTTAAGGTTAAGGTTAATGTTAAGGTTAATGTTAAGGTTAAGGTTTGGGTTTGGGTTAAGGTTAAGGTTAAGGTTAAGGTTTGGGTTTGGGTTTGGGTTTGGGTTTGGGTTAAGGTTAAGGTTAAGGTTAAGGTTAAGGTTAAGGTTAAGGTTAAGTTTAAGGTTAAGGTTAAGGTTAAGGTTAAGGTTAAGGTTAAGGTTAAGGTTAAGGTTAAGGTTAAGGTTAAGGTTAAGGTTAAGGTTAAGGTTAAGGTTAAGGTTAAGGTTAAGGTTAAGGTTAAGGTTAAGGTTAAGGTTAAGGTTAAGGTTAAGGTTAAGGTTAAGGTTAAGGTTAAGGTTAAGGTTAAGGTTAAGGTTAAGGTTAAGGTTAAGGTTAAGGTTAAGGTTAAGGTTAAGGTTAAGGTTAAGGTTAAGGTTAAGGTTAAGGTTAAGGTTAAGGTTAAGGTTAAGGTTAAGGTTAAGGTTAAGGTTAAGGTTAAGGTTAAGGTTAAGGTTAAGGTTAAGGTTAAGGTTAAGGTTAAGGTTAAGGTTAAGGTTAAGGTTAAGGTTAAGGTTAAGGTTAAGGTTAAGGTTAAGGTTAAGGTTAAGGTTAAGGTTAAGGTTAAGGTTAAGGTTAAGGTTAAGGTTAAGGTTAAGGTTGATAGTTAAGGTTAAGGTTAAGGTTGATAGTTAAGGGTCTAAGGTTATAGATATGAGAAAAATTAGAGATTTTTGAGTAGTAATATGAGAAGTTAGGTACATTCTGATTTATTATATAAATGTTATAAATTTATATTAAATGTAAAGAGTGATCTAAGGGATTTTTTTTATTTTTTTTTTTAAGTAAATAAGAATTAATTAATGGTATTATAAAGGTCCAAATCGGATTTTCCCAATTGTTCTTAAGTGTTTCAAGATATTATTATTATCATTATTGTTATTTTTAACTCCACCATATATTTCATTATTATTTTCCTTCATTGGCTTTTCAAAAAATCGTGTAGGTTAATACATTGCTCCCATATTTCCAATTTAAAATTTTTTCTATTAAAAGATCAATGTGGTTTTTATATAGATATAATAATTGAGAAAATAAAAAATAAATTTTTTTAAGATATTTATGAGAAGAATAAAAGAATTATGAGAGAAATTAGAGATTTTTGAGTAGTAATATGAGAAATTAGGTACATTCTGCTTTATTATATAAAAATTATAAATTAAATATAAAGAATGATTTAAGGTTTATTGTTTTATGTTTCTTTATTAAGTAATTAATAGGTGGGGCCAAAAACAATCCTGGCCACCACTTATGTTTGGCTAGAATCGATCCTGGCCACCACTTATCAAAAAACCTTGTAATATAATATAGATGTTATGTGAAGAAGAATTCATTCTGTAATCAACTCCCTCCTTTACCGGTTTTGCAGTTTAAAAAGTTTAGAATAATAAATTATATTATATATTTGTAGAAATAATTTATATTATTAACAAAAATTCATAATAATCATGAAAAATATTATTTAATTGAGATGTAAAATTGTGTGTAAGAATGCAAGAATGACGAAATTTGGGTTAGAATAAAGTTTGATATGTATGGATGTTCGAAAATCATATTATATAATTTTCTTTACCGTTATGAATATATCGATTTATAAAATAATTAGAGTATTGTTTAAACAACCCATTAACATGACATCTCGTTTTTATTGAAAATAAAAATTATTTATCTAAAAAAATTTAACTTAAAAAACATTACATGAATTTAATATAATAATAGAATTCTATGATATATCTTAACTATATAATATATCTTTGTGAATGGTGAAATATGTGGTGAAAACTTTGAATCTAATAAGTATTTGTTCTTTGAGTATGGGGTTGTTAAAAGTATCTGAGACGATATGAGAAAATGGTTAGGTATTGAAAGAGAGATGAATACTATATTAAGCGCTCTCAAATTGATTAAAAAGATTAAGACTTGGGAAATTGGAGGAAAAAACATGGAGAATTGCATTTGCCGCGACTATTTATCATATATGGCGGATGAGGAATAGTCTTGCAATGAATGGTGAAACCCCCTCAAAAGAAAGAGTGTTAAAGAAGATTAAAGTATTTACATTTTCTATTTTATTTGCGTTGCAACCCCATCGTACTTTCAAAGATGATAGTGGATTTACGTATGTCTCTCGAAACAATTAGACTAGCAAATAGATAGTAACTACTCCCTCCATTCCTAAAAGGTTGTCATATTTGTTTTTTCGCACAAACTAAGTAATATATCCATGTGATTACCAAAATACCCTTCGTAAAGTATCTTGATATCTTGAATATTTATTGGGAACATATCTTATAATATATAATTAGGGGTAAAATTGATATAAAGAAACAAAAAGTGTCTTGATTTTTTAAAGTGACAACCTTTTTGAAACAACTATTTTTAGTATAAGTGACAACCTTTTAGGAACGGAAGGAGTACCTTAAACTTTCGAGCATAGGTAGGTTAGTTTTGTATCGTGCACAATTTCTCCTATATTTTAATAAAATCGTTTACCTAACCAAAAAAATATTAATATCTTATATCAGCTATATCAAAATAAAAATAAATATTTAAAACACCCTCAAAACAATATTATATCCCTCTCACATAATTTAGTCATAACATTGAAAATAAAAATATGATTAGATCTTTTCAAAATGTCCTTTTTTTTATCACATATTGTATACAAGTTAGAATGAAAAAAATTAGTTTATACATTGCTTTTCGTTTTCTTATCTTAGCTTATAACACGTTATCAGTACGATCTCTGCTCTATATATAAAATTAATTAAAAAGCGAGTGAAAAAGAAATACTGCATACAACTTTGATTTCTCAAGCGGTAACAAGAGGCTCTCATGAGAAGTAACATCAGTTTGACCGGCGCACTATTGACAGTTACAAGAAAAAAAATAGGAGAGTTTATTTTAGAGATAATTACACTAGGGGTCTTGAAGACACCACCCTCTTCGAGTTAGCACCCCCACCTAGAGCCTCTTCTTACTAAAGACCTCAGCAACTTTTTAACACATGAACCCCAAAACCCCGATTACTAGACTACCCCTCTTTTGTTTTTTCTACACCTATATATACTAATTATTCCTATTTCTAATTTCATTCACATTATAATTCAGCTCATTATTATCTCACCTCCCCCCTCACCTATTTCTCTCTCCTCCCCCATCTCCCAAACCGCCACCACCAATCTCCTCCCCCATCTCCCAAACCGCCACCACCAATCTCCTCCTCCATGAGAACAACCACCACAACCACCATCTCCATCCTCCCGTATCTCTCTCTCTCCCCCCCCCCCAGCTCCCAAACCGCCTCCCTTTCGCGCTCGTGACCAGCGAGGCACTGCTGGAGAAGCCGAGGTGATATCTCGATCCGTTCGCGCAACCCTAGAAGCAGCTTCGTTGCTTCGCTGCCAAGATCCATTCGCCAAGCTGTGTTCGTGACTACCTTGCCCCTGCTGTGTTGGATCTCGCGATTCCATGGCTACTCCATGGTGGTGGTGCTGCAGGGTCGAAGCTCCTGCTATGTTCGAAGCTCGCCGGAGATTTGCTGTGTTCGAAGCTCGCCGGAGATTTCCATGGTTACTGCTGCTGCATTCCTCGCGGTGATGTTCGAAGATGGTTCGAGTGGTGCAGTCACGCGCTGGTTCGAGTGGTGCAGTCACGTGGTGGTACAGATCTGTGAGCTCGCCGGAGATTTGCTGTGTTCGAAGCTCGCCGGAGATGGAAGCAGCGCCGGAGTTTACAGCCTGTGTTTCGCCGGAATGTGCAGCTTCCCTCTTCGCTGCTTCGTTGGAGCTCAGACGGTTCGATGATGGGGTCGCTGCTTTGAGCTTTTTTTTTTTTTTTTTTTTTTAGTAGGTTGACCAGATCTAGATCTGGTCAAACCAGATAATGTAATTTTTTGAATATTTGAATAAATACTCACTATTTTTATTGTAGCTCATTGTTTTTTTAATTTACTCTCTAATTGCTTAAAATACTCACCAATTTTGTCAGAGTACTCCGACTATTTCATAGAGTACTCCGACTATTTCATAGAGTACTCCGACTTTTTTATTTAGAGTATACGTTAAATTCCTTTAATTCTCGGAATACTCTGTGTTTTTCTCGGAGTACTCTGTATTTTTCTCGGAGTACTCTGTGTTTTTCTCGGAGTACTCTGTGTTTTATCGGAATACTCTGTGTTTTTTCCGGTGACCGGTGACTGTTGGTCGGAGGTCGGTGGTCGGAGGTCGGTGGTGGTGGTGGTGGTCGGTGGCCGGTGGCAGGAGGTCGGAGATGGGTGGTAGGTGGGTAGGTGGTAGGTGGGTAGTGGTAGAGGAGAGAGAAACAGTGACATCACTTTTTTGTCTTTTAGTGTTAGTAAGGGTAGGAAAGACTATTGTCAAAAATGAGGTCCCTAAGAATAACAACTTTCAAGACACTACTCTATAGAGAAAAAATAGTGCTCCTAAGACCCTATAGATAATTCACCCTTTATTTTAGGATTTTGTAGAAGTTTTACTTCTGGTCTTATGAGCCAAATGAACAGGTAATTTTTTTTCGTCTAAATTGCTTTCTTAAATTTCTATGGTTTACTCTTGTAAAATAAGGAGATTTCGTTACTCAATATTAAATTCTAGAGAAGTCCTTGTGCTTGTGTTGGTGGCTAGTAATTTAATCTCTCTCATCATATAAAACTAAAAAGCATTTAGGCTACTAAATTATTTTCTACTAATCTATCTAGATATGCAGTATTATGTTGATGAGTGGAACAACCATGTAACATGTACGTAATTTTACTTATGTTTCGATCATATCCATTCAAATATATATAGTATAGAAAAGTTGGTGTGATATCCTTATGCGAAGAATATGCGATGTGTATGAGATAAAAAAGAGTAATGATATATGTCACCTTTTTTCATGTCGTCTTTTTATCTCCCTTCTATATATATGTTTTGATTTCCTTGAATAGAAAATAGAGAAAAATTAAATAGGATAGAGAAATCAATTCATTGGTGCATACATGTAGGAGGTGATAAAAGGGTGATACAAAAAGGGTGACAAATATCATTACTTGATAAAAAAAGAAACCAAACTTTATGGAGATGGTCATTTAAAAAAAAAAATACGGATGCAGCTGAAATTTATTAGTATACGGTAAGTATATTTTTAATGAAATAAAATTTTGGTTAATAAGTATTCCAAATGAATACAAGTTATAAATTTTTGTCTCGTTTTATATCACGAAAATGTTTCTAAAGTAATAATATGGTAAACCACTTTTCATTCCCCGAATGGAATGAAAATCACATTTCTTAAAATGAATACAACTGATTTTATATCTATGAAAATTGGTCAGGTGTTGGCAATAAATAAGTGGCTTAAACATTGTATTTCCTATCTATAATCATTTTTGGAAGTAAATGAAAATGCATTTCTGGAAGAAAATGCAACTTTTTCCAATATATAAGAGAAGGGAACCATATTTACCATGAAGAAAACATGAGTTATGTCGGTGAATTTTCAAATAGAATAATCAAGTTTTATTAACTTCATTTGTAATTATAAGATTGTATATTGATAATCTTTATAACTCGATTTGGTATTGTAATTTTATGATTATATTATTTTAATTAAATTTCATTCTCTAAAGTGAATATAATTATATTCCCTGAAGTGAATAAACGGTTTTTATTTTTTATAAAAGTCGTTTCATAAAATGAAACTATATTCCTTGAAGAAAATAAAATATTCATATGTTTAGGATTGAAATTATGGTGACCTGGACTCCAGAAGAGGCTAAAGTCGTGGAAAGAATAATGTATGGTCTCATAGTAGTCTTAATACTACTAAGGAAAATAACCATAACCACTAGAAGTGGAAAAATATCGGTAAGGCACTAAAAACAAAATCGTAACAAAAAGATGATACCCGTATGAAAAAAAAATATCTGCTTTATCTCTATTGAGAGAAATGGAATCAAAGAAAAAGATACCAATGACTTATTTGGTGCCGAAGTCAAAATCTTGAATACCCGATCAGAATGGGAGCGGAAATAATTTAATGAATATAATTTTTGAAGTTTAACTATGAGAAAAAATTGTACTATTCAATTATGAATATGTACAAGAATCGTATATATTTCTCTAGATGGCATGTATAACTAGTAGTCCACGTGCAATATCTTTCATAAAATACGCTCTTTGCATTTGCTTATCCATTAAATTTTTATGTTATAGCTATCAAATTAAATAAAGTATTCTAGACGAATACGTTTTGGAAAATTTCATCTCAAACTTTCTAAACCACGATTATATTCCTGGAATAATAATATGTGAGTAAAGGGTTTTCCCAATATTATGGAGTAGAATTTTATATGCTTGTAAACGAGAAAAATAATAGATTATTGATTTAAAATCACGGTTCGTGCTCCACTGGCTAAGTTTTATTTCTCGAGATGAATGGAGTTACATCCCTAAATTGAATATAACAACTTTTATCTATAAAATAGATTTGATGGTCACAAAAGTCGAATGAATTAAATATAATATTTTCTGACTAAAATTATTCCCTAAAGTCAATGATATTGTATTTCCTGAAGAAAATACAACATTTTCCAAATTGTTTGGAATTTACGTAATAATGATCCATACTTTGGTCGAGATTGAGGTTATTAAAGAATCAACACTTAATTCATTAGTAGTATGAATACTATAAAGAATAAAATTCTTACCACCAAAAGTGGAATAATAAGAAATTTCACAAAAGGGAAAAATCACAAAAAAAAAGTCATCATGAGATTTCACGATAGATACTATCGTATAGTGGAAATATATATTGATCGCATACCCGTCGTATGTTAAACTATTTGGTCGATCTAATTGAAAGATTTGGGTGTCGAGAAGTTATGTTACCTTGTGGTACAAAAATAAAATAAACAGGCAGTTTATGTTTTTAAAGTAAATATTGGATAAAGTTACTAAAGTTAAGGATATTCGCCGAGATGAATGTTTTGTATAAACCATATATATCAGTAACAATATATATCTTTTCATTATTTCCTGAAAGTCACACAAGAAGTGTGTATTGGAAAATTTTCCTGCTATTTCTTCGGGGTTGTATTATATACATATTCGAGCAGTCGAGGCTTACATTGTACAAAAGCAATGATAGTATCTTGGCCCGAGTCGTGATTAAAAGAGAGAAAAACCTTGTCATCATTGTCTTTATCCTTCAGAAAAACTCCAAACACATTCTCATTAGGGTCAATAGCTGATTCAAAATCAATTAAATCCTCTACCACCATCCTTTTGTTCTTCTCCACTTAAACCCTTTTGTCTCCTAGTTTTTTGTTTTCTTCCTTGAACCTGTCCTTGTCCATAATGCCGATTTTAGTACTTTTTCTCTCACCGAGCCTATCGAGCTCCCTTTTTTTTACTTAGAATTTGAAGCTTCCTTACTCTTGTCGTCCACGGCGGTGAAGATGAACAGGGTTTCTCTAACCTCTTATTTCTCAAAATCTCTTTCTATTCCATGAATCCATATACGGCCTTCTTGTTAACTTATTCTTAGTGTTACACTCTTCTTTCGTATTATCAAGACAATATATACACTACCAATCCTTCATACTTAAGCATCTTAGATAATCCTCTATTTCGGCTGATATTGAATGAGTAGACTGCACTTAGTGGTTGGAATATATCACATTCAATTCGAGATTTGATGTAGTTAACTTCCCTGAAAGAGGAAACTGGAGGAAGTTGAATTTCATGGACTTTACCATAAGGTTTTACAATCTGTAGTGCATTCTCTTCAGAAATATAATTACCATGTAAGCCATGAATTTGTACCTATAACTGAGTTAGTTTTGATCTCCTCTTCCTTGTTTACTGTTTGGGTTTCACTCGCGTACCATGACATTTTTTTGGCCAAATTCTATAGCCTTTTATTTAGGATAACCTGATGATCTTCTTTGTTGGAGCAAGTAATTAGGCAAGTGTTAAAGCCGAATTTTTCTTTAGTGATAGGCTCTTTCAAATCCCATGATTTGTTGATAGTTTTTCGCAAGAAATTAAAGATGATGGGGTTGTTGATTATATTTGTAGCCAAGATTTTTGGTTCCTCAAGAGTAACATAAACTGAGTTTTTGACTGGCTTAAGGATTAGTTTTTCCGTTTTTGATTTCTTTATGTTTAGTGTGTTTTGTTCCATGGTGAAGCTTAGGAAGAATGATTTTGATGGTGGTGGAAATAAAGCTAAGAGATCTCAGAGAAAGGAAAGGTAGGTGGGGAAAGGAGAAAGAGGTAGAAAAGAAGAGAAAGTGGATGCATACCATGCTATGAGATAGGTAGGGGGTTTTAAGGTGGTGGACGGTTAGCTTAGTGGTGGTGAAGGGGGGTGGTGGGGAGGGGGTGCTAGAGAGGATTCTGGCATCTCTCTTGTCCTCTAACTTATTATTTAAGTAGTTCATGTATATATATATCCGATCTTTTATGTGTTTTGAATTCATTTTTATTGTGAATATATTTGCAAAGTATGTTAAGTATATGCTTAGGCCACAAAAGTATAAATTTATCTAAGTTTCATGTTATGTAGTTTAAATCCCACCAAATTATGTTTGTCTCGCAACATGCTTTTCTCATTGGTTCTCATCATTTTGACTATTATAATCTTAGTTAACAAAGGAGAAAATAAATTCACTAATTTTTCACTTAAAAGTATTTGTTTAGCTCACAAAGGTGTAAATTCAGCTTACTTATATGTTAGAGTCATTTTAATATATAAAGTTATTTTAACTCAAGGTAAGATTTGATATCAAAATCTTTTAGTCATTGTATGAGTACTCTAACTAACAGAGAAACTTTCGATTTTAAATAATTTAGTTATGAGTGATTGTAGAATTTTAAAAGAAAATTATATATAAGTGTTATATTTAAATGAATAGTGAGATTTTAGATTAACAAAAAGTAAATCGTATTTAATATATCAAAATATTGAAATTCATCGCCCATTATATGACTTAATCTAATAATACTGTTGGTGATTTAAAAGAAATTTTATATCAGAAAATTTAGTGTCAGTTATCGTGACTAACTCAAACTAGTATGAATATGTGGTTGACTATTTTCTTTTCCTATGTGTTATGCAGATCAACTATTACAAAAATCTTGCAAAAAAAAATTTTAGAATCAAAGAAAGAGTGCCTCCCGTTGAGATTTCAACGATCAAGTTATTACTTGAACATGGATAAGGATCTTCAATGATAATGAATCTCGGAAGGGTAGAAGTATGGAGGGTATTTTGTTTATTATTTAAGGAGTGTGTATCTTAATGGTGAGCTATTTATAAACAAGGTATTCGATTTTTTGGTTCAGAATCCTACTAGGAATAGGATGGTGTGTGATATAGAATTCTAGTTCCAGTAGTCTTTTATATGTTGATGTCTCTATACTTCACTCTTATCATGTTGCGGTCGAAATTCAAGGAATCTAACTATATCCTTGTAATCTCATCTTATCTTCTTAGTTATTCCATATCTTCTCGCAGTCGTCGCCCTAAAAGTTAATTTATCCATTCATACGAGATCCCATAGGCCCAACTAGTGTCGAGAGTAAATTTCGCTTGTAAACCGCCTGACATGCCTTGTTACTCCTCGGTAGCTTGATTTTCATATCTTATCGACATATGTTCATGTTTCATGTTCACTATCTCTGCCGAGGTACACTCATGTTATATTAGCAATGATACTCCAACCAAGGGTAACTTTAGCCTATCATTTAAGAATTAAAGTTCTTTTAATGATACAAATTTATGAATATAAGTATTTACTAAATAAAATATAAAAAAAAATCTAAACTATTTGGAAAATGACCTACGGTTTAATACGAAGTCTAGCTAAGCCTGATTAACGGATTAACGGACTGGTTGAAATCGAGTCGGGACGATTTTAACCGAACCAAATCGGTCCAGTTCGATTGTAAATCCAAAGAATATCTAATTAGATTCAAATATGTAATATTTGCAAATTGACTTGGTAAAAATGGAAACAGGACTGGATTTGTTCATCTTTGTTCCACTATTTTTCTTTGAAACGGGTCGTCGAATTGCACGGTTTGATCCGGTTTAGGTTCACAAATAAATAAGGTTTCAGGTTTTTTAGAAACCAAATCGATAGAATCTCCCAACCGTTAACATCATATCCGAACCAGACATGATCGGCCATTTACCAGGCTGAAGTCTAGCCCTCTAAATCTCGTTTAGAGTCACATCTCACGTTTGTATATTAAGTTTATGGTCTTGATTCTCGATGGTAGTTTTTTTTTTTTTTTTGATGTATGGGTGTCCGGGCCAGCTTACGCGCACCACGACTAATCCCATAGGAAATATACACGCCTCCTCATGCATACTCCCACTTAATCAGAACTAGGTTACCCATGTTCAGGGAGGAGACTCGAACCATGCACCCCTTGCTTACCCCCTTTAAGGGCTCAAGAAATAACATAGCTGAGGGGATTCGAACCCTGTACCTCCTAGTTGAGAGACAGGATCCTGGCCACTGAGCTAGTCCCAGTGGTTCAATGGTAGTTTTTCTTAGTTTCGCTTTGTGTATCACATTTTTGTTCTATGGTCTTAATTTTCGGTTGTAATTTTGTTAGTTTCTAATAAAATACTCATTTATAAAAAGAAAGAAAATGTAATAACCATGTAAATATTGCACATAAAGAGATATAATTTCAGCAGGATCAAAGTCAAAAAAATGAGGAAAAATATGAAATGATCGTCTGAAAAGATTATTATATGTTGCACAACTTGCTTTCCCGGTCACGAATATTATTCACGAATAATAACTACAGACGTGCCCATACCTGGCTGCCACCTATATTAACATCATCTTCTATCTGTTTCTACAAAGAATCCTAAGCTATATAACTGAGTGTTTCATAAAACC
Source organism: Nemophila menziesii (assembly GCA_029959085.1). Taxonomy (NCBI): domain Eukaryota; kingdom Viridiplantae; phylum Streptophyta; class Magnoliopsida; order Boraginales; family Hydrophyllaceae; genus Nemophila; species Nemophila menziesii. Next base: position 3,348,034 of record JARWIR010000064.1, on the reverse strand, counting down.
CTCCTTCAATATAGTTAAATTTTTTGTTAAAGAAGTTGAGGGAGTTGGGGAAAACTTCACCAATAGATTTTATATTAACAAAAATAACTTATATTATATATATAATATTTATATAAAAAATCAAAGTAAAGAAACAATTTTAAAAAATTTGGAAAGGAGGAATATTTTGAAAAAATATTAAGAGAGGTCATAAGATAATAAAAAGAAAATTGTGAGGTGAAACTTTTTTTAGACTTAGAGGAGATCATATGAGTTAGTTATGCCCCAAGTGATAAAGGGACCATTAGAAACATTTACTTCTTAATTTATATTTTTTTTAATACATACGAGAGTCACTCGTAATTATTTTAACCATCAATAAAATTTGATCTCAAAGTCTTTTGGTATCTGCGAAATAGTCTAACCATTAGACCAACTATCGATCTTCTTAATTTATATTTCACTACCTAACATTATTATTATTGATTCAAGTATATTATCTAGAGTTTATAATATATTATACACTTGAAATTTATTAAGGTATGATTTGATTTCGTTGATCTTTAATGATTAAAACTAAAATATTCTATCAATTTAATTCTCATATAAAAAAAAATTCCAAAAACGGTATTTATCAATGCTCTCTAATAGAAAAATGCAAGAATAATAATTTAGTTATAAATGGTATATTTTATAGAATTTCAATTTGTATAAACTAGAAAAATGATATAAATAGTAATACAAAAAATAAGTACAAATAACATAAATAAATAAAATAACGTTACTTGTTGAAACTTCGATTGGATCCGATATTTTTAAGGTATACAGGTTACGTATTGGTATCTAGGTTTGTTGGTTTCAACCTCCAATATACAACGACAAAATTATTTCAAAGAAATGAGCATGCAAATTTTTCAGAAGTTCAAAAAATTTAATGATATTGTTTTTTCTCTCTTTCTCTTTAATAATTTTAGTATTTAATACTTTAAAAAATTGAAGAGTGATTGACTTATGTGGTCGTGTACACTATTTTTGTGGCATATAAGGAAGGTGTGTCTATCTTCTTTTTTCAAAAGATCACTGAAAGATTATGGATCAAAAATACCCCTGGAGCATACATTCAATTTTTTTATTTCAATTTTTTTCATTTTATTTTTTTCAGATTTCTCACTCTCTCCAAGCCATTTGCGCAGCTTTTTTAGATCCATTTTGCAGCATTTTGAGCTCCATTTTTGCACATTTCGAACTCCATTTCCGCAATACCTTCAACCTCTATTTTCGCAGCATTTTGAGCTCCATTTTTGCAACACCTTCAAGTCATTTTTACAATTCTCAGTGATTTTATGTTAATATGTAGTGATTTTGTGTAATGCTTAGTTATTTTATATTAAATGTAGTGATTTTGTGTAATACTTAGTGATTTTATGTTAATACATAGTGATTTTTTGTAATACTCAGTGATTTATACTTAGTGATACAATGTAATACTTAGCAGTTTTGCGTTATTACTTAGTGATTTTGTGTTAATATTAAGTGGTTTTAAATAATACTCAATGATTTCAAAAAAATGCTCGGTGGTTCCAAAAAATACTCAGTGGTTTCAAATAATACTCGGCATAATCACTACTTACAAAATTCACCAGTAAAATCATTACTCAGAGAATCCACCAGCACTCAAAGAATTCACCAGCAAAATCACTACTCAAAGAATTTACCAACAAAATAACTAGTCAGAGAATTCACCAGTTAAATCACTACTCAGAGAATTCACTAGCAAAATCGCTGATTACTTAGCAAAAAACATGTTAGGACTGGTCAATGTGTATGCTCAACAAAATCACTGAGTAGACAACTAAGTTCTTGATGGAACAGTAAAAACACAAAGTACTTAGCCATTCACCGAATATACTTACCAACATTACTAAGAATCGGAAAAACTTCACTAAGTATACTCTACAATTCACTGAGTATGCTCACCATAATTACTGAGTATTACATACAAGAATAATGAGTATATAGATTTGTACAAAAATTAATTGTATTAGTAAAATAATATTATAAAATAAAAAAGAATCTTGTTACATGTAATTACAAATAAACTAAAATACCATAACCCACTACAACGAATCTTGTGAAAGAGTTGTGACACATAAAATAAAGCTTGTGATCTGAAAAAGAACTTGTGAAAAAAAGCTTGCTAGAACGGTGATCCGCAAAGCCTCAAGCCTCTATTTCAACATGTAGATTATTTGCATAAGGCATTACATCAGCTGAATTTGAGGTTCCGATCTTCAATGGAGGCCGCCGGAATCATCGAATCTCCATTAATGGCGGAAAAAAAAATTAAAGCTAACATAGTGGACGTTGTCAGAATCGATGAATCTTCATTAATGGCGGAAGAAGCACCATTGTTGCTCCGTCTTGCAAGTTCTGGTCTCTGGTCTTGAAGCCATGGCTATTCTCGAAGGCTGCTAGGTTTTTTTTGGGTTAAGAAGGTTGTTGGGTTGGGGAGGGGAGAGGTAATATATCTTTTAGGGTTTTAAATTTTATATTTATAATTAAGTATATAGAGTAGTTGAAAAATAAATGGGTGTATGATCGGTAGTGGAAAAATAGGTTTTAAATAGCTTATAGTGTTAAAAAAATCTAATTGGCCTTTAGTAAGAAAAGTGGATTGGGTGGTGGTGCTTGGGTCATAAGGGGGTGTCAAGACCCGTTTGGTAATAACTTCAAAAATTGAATTAATCAAATGTTTGAGTTGGTAAACTACTATAGAAAATGAAGAGGTGGTTAGACATCCATTATAAATGGTTTCGACTTTAAAATTTTGAGTTGTATATTTTAAATAAAAAATTCGTTAGTTCATACAAAAATAATTATTGGGTCTGGCCCAGTAGTAATAGATCTTTAGTAATACACAATTAGGTCTAACCTAATAGTAAGAATTAAATTCTTCCTTTTCTTTTGTTCACCTTTAATATATATAAATGTATAAATAAATAAATACTTATTATTTATTTTCTCTAAAACTTCGTGACTCAATTCTCATTCAACTTTAAATAATTTTAACCAAGTTGATATATTACATTAGCCTTTACATTTAGATAAACGTATCAATCTAATCGTCCTCAACCCGTTCAATGATTTGCTAAAACCCATTTTACCAACAATTCCTACATGAATGGAAATTTACTAACCAAATATAAAAAAGTATGCATGAGAATGCTAAACACGAGAGACGTATAGAAGTACACTACATCGAGAGAGATAGCTTTTGGCCTTGAACTTTCTCTAGTAAGAGCCATCAGATTTACTTGCTAACCAATAAATGTGATGTCTTGAACGGATCAGTGTTTGTGTAAATCAAGTCAATAGAATATATATAGTATCCTTCTGAACATTATTTAGTTTTAACGCTTGTGTATATTTACGACCCTGGACAACTCCTAGTATTTCATGAATAATTGTCAGACAATTTTGCGGGTAATTCATATAGCTGGTATCTTGTCAAGAGTATTCTTCATCACTCTATTTTATGTATCTCTAATACAAGATCCATCAAACATTTAACTTATCCTTCAAGTTATAAGTTGCATTATCTACTTTGTACTAGCAATGGTTTGGGGAGATCTCCCCAGTCCCCACAATGTGTCCCACCGAGATGTAGTTTCATGATTCAGTTTTCCATTTGAAACTAGATTGTGGCATCTCCCCTATGCTAGGTAGGTTTCCCATTATGGAAATTTATTTTTCATAGGCTTAAGACCCATTCCCCTTGACAACACTCATACTTTCTATCTTTGTTGACCTTTGGTCAGTGGGTTTGTTATGTTATCCTTTGATCGAGTGTAACAATTGTGATAAATCTGTTTGGGAGCAGGTGTCTGGCAGTATTGTTTCTACAATGTATGTGAATATACTTATCATTATACATCTCGTTTGTTCCATAGCAATGGCACTTTGACTATCGTAGTATATGCATATAGTTAGCACAAGTTTTGGCCAATTGGGAATATCCTCTAAAAAAGTCTCAAAGTCACCCGGCTTCCTCGGCAGCTTTGTCCAAAGCCATAAACTCAAATCCCATGGTGGTCGTGTTAAGCAGGTTTTCTTAGTGGATTTCCATGACACCGTTGATGTATTTACCATGTAGAGAATCCACTTGTGGAGTTGGAGTCTGTAGATTTTGAATCTATGGAGTCTGATATCCAAGTTGTGTCATTGTATCCTTCTAATACAGTTGGATCATTTGTGTATAGAATTCATTCATTCATAGTGTATATGAGATAAACTAGAACTCCTACAATAGAAATCCAGTGGTTCTTACCCGGATTTTTTGTAAACCTACTTACATTGCTTACTACATTAGAAATATCTGCCTAGTACAGTTTTTAGGTACATGAGTCTCGCTATACCACAAGAGTATTCTAATTGGTTATTCATAACATTAGTGTTCTTAGCAAGATGTAAGCTTACATCAAAATGTGTCTTAACGATATTTGTGTCTCCATTAATGAATGTTTGTAATACTTTCTCAATAGATTTTGGCTGAGATAGTACTATACCTTCAGATGTTCTGAGACTCTTGATGTCCATAATAACATCTTCAAGGACTAATTATTTTATGTAAAATTTGGTTGAAATCATTTCTTGGTAGAGGTAATCACATCATTATTACTTCCATTGATAACCATATTGTCCACATATAAGCACACCATGACATATACTTTATCATTTTGTTACATAAACACATTTGTCACTTTCGTTTATCATGACTTTGTCAATTTTTTCATGCCATTTCTTTGGTGCCTGTTTTAGACCATATAGATATTTAACAAGTTTACGTACTTGTTTCTATTTACCTGGAATAATATAACCCTCGTGTTATTCCATGTATACCTCTTCGTTTAGGTCTTCATTTAGAAAATCTGTCTTTATATCCATTTGATAAATTTTGAGTTTGTATATCTAAGATATATCAATTAACATTCAAATGGATGATATTCTCGTGACTGGATAATATGTGTCAAAATAGTCAAGTCCTTCTTCTTGACTATAACCTTTCACAACAAGGTGGACCTTGTACATTACAATAGGTCCATTCATTTTCAATTTCTTTTTGAATATCCATTTGCATCTTAGAGGTTTACTCCCACGAGGGAGTTCCACCAATTCCCATGTATGGTTTTTAATTTTATAATCTATCTCGCTAGGCATCAGGATTTGACATAGACTCTTTGACTGTTCGATGTTTGTCATCTATCATACAAGGTATAAAGATAAGACTAAAGGACGTAGAGGTTCTCATCCTCTTATTTCTTATTGGTTATTACTTGTTTGGTAATGACTCTTGGTCTTGCTCTTTGGTTCGCCACGATTCTTGATCCTGCTCTTCTTGAATTACATCGTGTGTTCTTTTCAAAGAACCAAATTCATGTATATTTGTTTAAAAAATATGCAATAGATTCAATTACCGTATTGACGTGAATATCAATATGACAAGACTTGTGCATCGGGAACCTATATGCAGCACTATTGTGAGCATATCCAATAAATATGTAATAAATTATATTTTGTCCTATCTTAACCACTATGAGAGTTGGGATTTTTACCTTTTTCAGACATCCCCACACTTTTGTGTATTTGAAAGAAGGTCGTTCTCCTTTCCATAATTCATAAAGAGTTTTGTCAATCTTCTTGTATGGTACCTTTTTAAGGATGTGGTTTTTCGTAAGAAAATTCTCTCCCAAAAATTTATATGATAACCCTAATTTAATCAATAAAGTGTTCATCATTTCCTTCAATTCGATGATTTTTGCGTTCAGCAATCCTGTTTTGTTGAGGTGAATATAAAGTCGTGGTTTGACAGATAATATTTATTCGATGAAAAACTCCTCCAATGGAGACACGTATTTTCCTCTGGAATCTGTTCTATAATTCTTAATATTTTTACTTAGTTGATTTTCAAAGTCATTTTTGTATTGCTTAAATACTTCTAAAGCCTCATTCTTACTTCGAAGCAAGTATATTGGCACCACTTTGTGCAGTTGTCAATCAAAGTTATTAAGTACTTTTTCCCACACCTAGTTTGCACAAACTTTAAGTCGCATATGTCTCCTTGAATTAGCTCCAAAGGTACTGAACCCCATTCTATAGATTTAAATGAGGGTTTGGTTAACTTTGACTCAACACATACTTCATATTCATTTTGAGAAATGAAGTTTCATTTGGTAATAAGACGACATTTACTAACTTATTTATTGAATAAAAATTAACATTTCCTAATCTATCATGCATAAATTAGGTGAGCCGGGAATATGTACATAATTATAAATCCCAATTTTTCTTGGTTACAATTTTGGTTGGTACCACAGTCATTACATTCATCTTCCTACCCTTCCACTCAACTCTAAAAGGGAAGAGTTTTAGGGTATTAAATGGGGACTGGATGGGTTGTGAAGATAGATTCTCAAAACCACACGAGGCGGGGTGGGTGTGAAGTTAAGTATTTCCTACCCTACAAACTTCCCTACATGTAAATAATATATAATAAATATTATATATATTAGGTATCATATATAATATATTTATTATTCTATAAAAATTAATAGTTATAAAATCTAACGAAAAGTTAAAGGTTAAAACCCTAAATATGTAATGTGAATTTGAGCTTTGTGTGCCATAAATAATATTTTCTTACGGTGTAAGAAAGATAATAGGCGTCGTCTTCTTTCTAATAATTTTTTAATATGTATTTATCAAATACTTTAGATCGAAACCTTTACATAATCTTCAATAAAAAAATTATTTGTAGTGCCAACTTTTTTAATTGAATTATGTAATTGTCATATGATATAATGACTATATGAAAATTGATAGCATCTATTATTATTCTATTATTTTCAAAAGTATAAGATGTTTGTTCAATTTTTTTATTTTTGTCTTTTTTATTGGTCGGATACTACACAAAATCAAACCTTCCTCACTATCTTTAACAGATCCCTGTTCTACTGAACAAGTTACATAAAATTACACCAGTATGTCTGGCGTGTTTTGCAAGCCTATCGACACGCTCGTTAAGCCGCCTTGGAATATGCTTGAACGTAACTGAACCAAAAGATTTGTCCAGCTGATTGGTCTTTCTTAGAGTCGGATACATCTTTCAGCTTGCTACTGACAATCGCATGATACCTTGAATCAGTCAAGGTTGTTGGAGAAGATAGACTTCTCTTGTTTTGAAACACTTTGCACATTTCCACTACTTTCAGAACTGCTCGAGCTTCTCCCTCAATGATTGAATCACAGAAACTTGTTTTAGCGTGTTCAATTCTAACACAATCATGTTTATGTACATGTACAATTCCAATTTATGTGGGGTCATGTGGTTGGTTAAAAGACACATCACATATAAATGAAATTTCAGTAATTATGACATGGTCGTGATCCATAACTTGCTCGTGACCTTGATTTGATATTCCTGCTGTTTGTTGGATCTTTCAATCTATTCTAAATAATTCTCGCATAAAAATGATTGTTACTCCAATAACAATGTCTCCCTCTATCTGTGTATTTTCATGTATATACTTCATTTTCTCCTTCCATGTATTCCAAATAACCAGAAGACATATGTTGTGATGGTTCTTTTAGCCATCCCCATTCGGTATATGACTTTACAATATTTAGAGTCCAAGATCATATACCTATATTGTCATAATCTTGTATCCTAACTTGAAGCGTCCTTCATACCTAAAGAATCTGGCTGACTGGTTAGGTAAGTCAAAGATGTTCCATTGTTTCTTTTTTGTTTTGACACCAGGTGCACTCGCTGATATCTGTACATCTCCTTTTCTTAGATTTTCTATTGAAGGTATTGCATTGTTACACGTTTTCCATATGAAAATTCTAGCTTTAGTCGGTATATTAGCATTCCAAACGAACTTCCCTAATTCCGGCCTAATGGACTCGAAAAAAGATGTTGACTGGGATTCGTTGATGACGTGAGAGTTCGTGAGGATCTTATGTCTTGTTTTTGTAGTATATTCGACATTCGTAGAATAAGGCCAAATGATTTATCTTCAATATCAACTTTTATGATTTTTATTCGCTCTATCTTAGATATGATTGGTTGTGAAAAGATGTTATCCAACAATATATATTCCATTCATTAGTATCTTCTCTCCATAATTGTGAAACTATTCCCAAATCACAATCAGATGGGTTTTCCAAATTCCATTGCGTGTTCAATCATCGATCAGTCTATATATTATTATTATTTTCCATTTCTAATTTGATATATTCCATAAATTCTTTTAAAAATTCTACCTTCTAGAAAGCTTATCCAAGACCATGTACGATATTGCCTAAGTTTAATATTCATAAAATTGGATTTTGGATAGTAAATACCTTTAAGAAGTTTTGACGCAAAAGTATCTGAATTTCTGAGTATTCTTCATGCTTGCACCGCTAACAATGTCATGTTCATTCTTTTGAAATCTCTGAAACATAGGCCTCCAAAAAGTTATTTAATCGCCAATTTTTTCCATGCTAACTAGTGTATCCGGATCTGCTTTCTAGAGCTCCACCAAAAGTTGAAAATTCTTGATATTAATTTTTTGCAAAAAGAAAGAGGGACAATACTTACATTGTGTAAATTGGTATATCTTGAAGGACAACTTTAATAAGAACTTTTTTTCCATCATCTGACAATAATTGAGATTTTCAACCTTCGGTTTTCTTTAAAAAAAATTCAGCTATCCATGAGAGCGATTCAACTTTTGATCTTTTTTGAAATAATGGAATACCCAAATATTTTCTAAGATCATTAGTTTCATTTATTTGGATTAGCCTAGAGACTGATTCCTAGACTTCTTCTTGGGAATCTTGACTGAAACAAATTGAAGATTTTGTAAAGTTTATTCTCAAACCTGATCCAGCACAATAAATTGAAATGCAATCTTGAAATGTATGGATCTTGCTGTCATCGAGCATCAAGAAAAATAATGAATCATGCGCAAATAAAAAAATGAGTCAAAATAGAACAATCCTGGTAATTTGAATCCCCTTAATCATATTGCATGAAACCCTATTTTCTATTAAACCAATGAATGATTTTGTCGAAGTATAGAAAGAAAAGGTGACAATGGATCTTCATGCTGAAGACCTCTTCCCGGTCTAAAATTTCTTATTCTATCTCTGTTATAATTTACTTAAAACGAGATAGTATACAAGTCGCTATCCAAATAATCTATTTTTACAAATCCTAATTTTTTAAAACAAATAATATGAAATCCCAACATATTTATTTTTTATCAAAAAGTCCCAACGTATTTGATTATATGCTTTCGCAATGTTTGATTTGATTGTCATCATATATTTTGGTTTTCTTACTTTCTTTTCATATAAAATGACATCTCATGTGCTATAAATATATTATCATGAATGACCACGGATGACAACAGATTGGTTTTTTGCAAAAATATCAAAAACCTTATCCTAACGGTTTTAACCATCGGTTACACATTTCAAAACCATAACCGCATTATTCGGTTTCAGTTTTTTTAAACGGACTTACGGTTTTTAACCATAATCAAATGATAATTTAATAAATATATTAATTTTCATAAAATCAAACCACACATATGAGAAATATTTCAGAGATATATAAAATATTTTGTTGGTTTATTATTAAATTACATATTTATTATTTAGTTGGTTAAATCTAGTATTTGGATTTTGGTTTTAGAATTTTAATATATCTAATTTTAACTTGATTATTATAAAATATGAAAATATATATGATAATAATCGGTTTTCGGTTATTCGGTTTTATTTTTATCTAAGACCATAATCTAACGGTTTTAACCATCGGTTAAACTTTTCAAAACCATAACCTAATGGTTTTAACCATGGTTATATAATTTGGTTTTTTATCGATTCGGTTATTATCGGTTTCGATTTTTAACAGTAACCATTGTCATCCCTATGAATGACTTGTTCTTTGACAACGTTGTTTGTGTTGGTAAAATTATTTTATCCATATAAATTTGTAATTGATTAGGCAAAAAGACTGTAACAGTTTTGTATTTGAAATTTACATAAGAAATTGGTTTATAATTCCTTACCTTTTCATGTTTTCCTTTCGTAATTAGAATTATTAATGGAGGAATATACGTTTTTAGGCTTCAAATTCAAAAATGAGAATTTTAAAGGCCTAGTTAGATGTTATGTTTTTTAAAGGCCTAACTAGGAATTTTTCTAGCTTCTGCTTACATTTTTAGGGGGTACACACCCACTATTTTAACTTTTTAAATTACATTATAAGTCCTTGTTGAAATGCCATGGTTCTAATTTTCTTACGCATGGCCTGAGCGAATACCCCCTGAAAAATACAAAACAGTGGGTATATACCCCCTGAGAATGCAAAAAGGGGGTACCCAAATACCCACTATTTTTAATTACATATTGAGTCCCTATTGTTCAAAGTTAAATGTTCTTTATTCCTTGTTCAGTCAGTCCAAAGTGGTGGTGAGTCCAACGTGGTGGTGAAGAACCATAACCAGAAGAATAGTGGGTTTATTACCCACTAAAACATCACGATTACCCATTAAAACCGCACAAACCAGTGGGTATATACCCCCTAAAAATGAAAAAAATGGGTATTTACCCCCTGAATATACAGATTTGAAAATGCATCCACCTGCAAAAACAGAACAACATATAAAATAAATAATTAAAAAATTGAAACCCAACAAAGATCGATCTAGGCTGGTGGAACACGATCTCGACGGTGGAGGATCTGGACTGCGAAATGGGCTGCAAAATGGCCACAGTGGTGGTGGATCTGATCTCTAATGGAGAAGAAAGAGGTTGTATTGTGCAGAGAAGAAATGGGTTGCGAAATGTGTTGCGCAGTGCTCCCGGTGATGCTGCTACACGAACAGGACGACATGGTGGTGGGACGGCGACCTCTGGGTCGGCCAAATCTGGAGGTGGTGGTGGTTCTCTGGTGCAGCAGTTCTCTGGTGGTGGTGCAGTTTCGCGCAGGTCAGATCTATGAAGAAGTACATAAGGTGGCCCAGGTGGGAAGGTGGTGGTGATGGCGCGGCCACTGGGGGAAGGTGGGAAGGTGGTGGTGGTGGTGGCGCAGAAAAAGGTGTTCCATGGACGGTGGGTGGAGAGAGAAAAGGGGAGGGGATGGGTTGTTCTGCAATTATGTCGAGAAAGAAAGAAAAAGGGATAGGTTTTTATAGGTATTTTTTAGTTAGATTCTAACTATAATGACTAGAGGCCCTTAAACAAAAAAACAACATGTAAATTGGGCCTCTATGTATAATTTACCCATTATTAATGTGGCAATCAAATTTTGTCTTTGTCACGTTAATAAAATAGTTTCGAACGCCTAAGACAAAACTTAGCCACCGACTAAACACGACTTTTAGTTAGTCCGATTTCCCATTTGTTCCTCTGAGCTGCCAGTGAGTAGTGACCAGTGACCACACCGACAGTCTAAAATTATTGTGTCCATTCTATTGAAAATGTCTTATTTTTTTAGTCAACCAAAATGTTCAAACCACCCTTAAAATATATATTCTAATTTCTGGCATGAAAAAAGCCAAAATACGGTTGGCTTTGCAACTTTTATTAATTGACGTTTTATTGGAAAAAGAAATTGACGTTTTAAACAAATATATCCTTAGAATATCCTATTGAGAAAAATCAATTTATAATTCAAATTGAAAAGTAATTGTTTTAATATTAAAATTGTAACTCATAGTTTTCAAGAAAAACTTGGTCTTTTGTTGGCCTTTGTCCTTTGATTTTGGAAATCATCATCAATCAAAAAGAACCAATCAATTTAAAATGAATGTAATCGAACTTTTTGATGCTTCAAACAAAAATGTTACACAACATAAAACCTAAATATAAGATGTTTAGTTCGACATAAAAAAATCTTTACTTTAATTATATATAATCAATTAATAATATTAATCACTATCTTAAAATCTTTGATGTTTATCATTTTTTATTCAACAAAAAAACTATGTTTTCTTTGTTTAATAGTATAGAATAAAAAGGAAGTTTTCTTTTTTAATAAAAATGGTGGAGAGTAGCCATTTTAGCTCCACAATAGCTAAGGCCCTCCTAAGTAATTGGTTTTGTTTCCAAAAGACATTATATCTCAAACTAATTATGAAGGGACATAACGCAAGTAGTAATGCTTTTCACTTTCTAATTGCCGTTCAGCATATGCTTCCCTAATATCCTTTGTCAACACTTTTATTTTTCTTTTGCATACATCCAACACCAAATCATTGGCAATTTTGGGTATGGGTTGAGGTTAGTAAAATTAAATGCTTACATATGACCTTTTTGTACATACAATATACTAGAATACAAGGGACCTTCACAAGATCAGGGCTTGCTTTGGACTTAGCCACTCTAACCTATTTAATGACCAAACCCCATTTTCAATTTTTTCTTCACTATTTGACCAAGCTCACAACCATTCAATATTGACTAAGAAATAGTATTAATTATTAAATATACAATATTGACTTTCATGGGAAAATCTACTCAGGATTGAATAGTCATCATAGTTAAAGTGGTCAAAACAACAATCAATCATACGACCTCATGGTGCTTCATTCATTTGTCAACGCAAATCCCTAATCATCTATTAAGCTCCCTTCCAGGGATTTGAATGACAGTGTAAAGAAAACGTATTTCCAATATACAAGGATAATTTTAACTTGAACCAAAAAAATTTATATACATGTTATGTTAATTTTTGTAAAATACATATAAACGTTACACTACCGGATAAACCACTATCGACTTGTCAAAGTGATCGCTAGTGGTCATAAAAGTAGTCGTCAAGGTTTATTTTCACCCTTAGCGAAGGTTATTGGTCACTAAATATTGGTTGCTAGTGTCTCGTCTTTAGAGATACCTCTTTATTAAGAGACCATCATTGTAGCCGCTAAAGGTGTCACCTTTACCGACCACCGTACTTTTTGTTAAAGTTAAAAATCTTTCGCAACCACATAGTGCTCGCTAGTACTTATATACCTTTAGCAATCACACAATGTTCACTAGTACTTCTATACCTTTTGCGACCACTTAGTTGTCGATAATACTTTTATACCTTTTGCGACTTTACGGTGGTCCCTAGTAATTATATACCTTTTGCGGCCACTTGGTGGTTGCTAAAGGTTTATAAATAAATAAAATTAATTTTTAATTTATTCATTTACAGTTCTTTGTTATCACAGCTGCTAAACTCAAATTACGCCAAAAAGATATTAAATCTAAAATAATTAACAAAAAACGTCAAAAATGAACAATTAACAAAACCCACAAAAAATTAATAATTAACACATATAAGTTACTTTGAAATACAAAAAGATATTGATCAACATATACTACTAGTCTGTCTCGTATATATCTCTCTCAACGGCAATAAACTCATCATAACTATCTATATGCATCATCTGGTAGATATCAACCTCATTTGCGTACTCATCTTAAGTATCATCCAACTCTAACTCATCATCTCCTAATCTATTTTGGTCGACAATACCATTGAACGCATTCGGCGAAACAACAAACCCTGTAATCCACAGTGACACATTCTTCACCTTTCTCACACCAGATCCACTTAGCCACATTTATGACACAAAAATTATATTTCTACACTATACGGTTGAGACCGTTAGCCATATACTAGAATTCTACGGTTACAACTGAATCGCATGCTTTCTTCACCTTATAATGAAAAGATTATCGAGTTACACTATCTTGATTAATTCTTTGATTTTTAAAATATAATTTACCTTTTTTTGTATACATGGGTGTCCGAGCCAGTTTTGGCGCACCATGACTAATCCAATGGAAAATATATACGCCTCCCCATGCATACTCCAAGGTAATTCAGAACTAGGTTACCCATGTTTAGGGAGGGGATTCAAACCCTGTACCTCCTACATGAGAGACAAGGTTCTGGCCATTGAGCAGAGCCGGTCCTGTCGAATTTGAGGCCCTGGGCGAAAATTTTAAAATGGGCCTTCATATAGAAAAAAATAAATTTTTACTCATCTAAATTATAACTTAGAATTTAGAATGTTTGTACCTGTCAAATTGAAAAAAAAAATATTAAATAATTGTTAATTACTTAATACAGTAAAAAATTGTTCTCTGAAATCTGAATTCATCCGATTTTTTATGCTTACAATGGTAAAATAATGTCCTTTTTTACTATTGTATGGATTCATTGCATTATTAATTGATGAACCTGGAGATCTGAAGAAAAAAAACTTCTGCATATGTTTCTAAACAAATAACAATTTATACTGTGTTGTTCATTTTCGAAATCCAAACAAAAAAAAGTTAATTCGATGGCAAACAAAAACAAACCTTTGGCTTGAGCAGTTCATTACAGATAAAAACTTCCCCAAATGTACTGTCCAAACAAAACATAACTGAAAATCCAAAAAGTTTCAATTTTCAAAATTAAAATTAATAAATTTAACACTATCAAATTTTTCAGATTATACAAATTATAAAAGAAATTTGCAGCCATTAAAATATTAAAGTGGTATATTTATAAATTATAATATCCAATTATAAAATACCAATGAAATAAAAAAATAGTAGACAACAAAATTATTGATTATAATATAATTGGTCTCCATTAAATTTTAAAATTAATATATTTTATAGTTTTTAAATTATAATATAACAATAAAATAAAAAATGTAATTTAGAAATCAGAAATAAGTAAGATGAAAATGAAGTGTATTTTTTTTTTAATATTACTATGTTTATATATAGTAATTTTTTTGTTTGATAATGATTGTTTAAGTAATTAAGAATGAACCGGAAAAATATTTTTTAAAATTGGAATAAGATGTTGGAAATGAGAATTGAAATCTAGTAAGAAAGCACGTTGTCTAATAAATACAAAAATTGGGTTATATATGGACCTTTAACAATATATTTTATATAGAATATTATCCAAAAATGTGCCTTTGTAAATTTTGGGCCCTATGCAGTCGCCTCAGTTGCACCTGTTCAGGACCGGCTCTGCCATTGAGCTAACCCCGATGATTAAAATATATTTTACCTTATCCTAGAACCATCTTAAAATATACTTCAGTGAGTTTTTTCTACATTTGCATGATCATTTGCAACGCAGCCATCATTGAATTGTGCTCCTTAGAGTATAAAATACTTTTCTTACAAAATTAATAAGAATAAGAAAATAACAATGAATATGGATAATAAATAACGTACTTTATATAAACTTGAATCTTATCACAAGATCGTAGAATGTACCAAACAAGTCTGTCATGTTCGATTTGGGGATGATGAAAGAAGCTTTTTCTTCCGATCGGGTGAGATTGACTATTGAAAATCGATATTTCTCTTGGTTCCAGAAATGGATCTGTATATCTACCAGTATCATTAAACTTTAATTTTTTTCTCCTTGAGATAATGTGATATGAAAGTCAAAGCCTCTTCCACAACAAACCCCTTGGTTATCTAATCTTCCAGCATTGCCACATTTTGTATATACTCCTTTAACTTTTTCAAATAACACTCGAACAGGTACATCCAACGCATTTGGATTGATCTACCATGTAGCACTGTGTCGTACAAGTGAACGATTAGATGAATAATATTACAAAAAATTGGTGGAAGTATATTCTCAAGCCGGTATATTAGAATAATAACATCCATTTTCCCTTTTTTCCAATTTCTTGGATTATCAAAATCATATTGCAAACCATACATAAAATATTACAAAAAAACCATGATCATCACTAACCACTTTTTGCTCAAGCAATCCTGACACGCTAGCAACAAACAAGAACTGCATCATACTAGGTCAATTGTGGGATTTCATTCCGATGAGTTTTTCAGAATTAATCACAATATTATTTCTCAAACTTGACGCAAAACTATCGGAAAAATTTTAAGCCTTTAACCATGCAAGAAAATCTCCTCTCTTATCCGAACTCATTGCATACTTTTCTTTCAGATGCATCACAATACCTCTCGTATCCATAGTCAAACACAATTCCTCTTGAATGCCCACATATTTCAAATCCAGTCTCGCCTTCACGTTATCTTTATTAACCTTGTCGTCAAGACCTAAAATTATACCAAGTAAGCTATCACATGCATTCTATGTGCAATGCATAAAATCGATGTTGTGTTTTACCAATTTTTCCGACCAATAAGGTAACTCATAGAATATATTGTTCTTCTTCCAGTTAAATTGTTTAATACCTGCTATCCTAATTACCTTGCCACCAAAATCCTTATATTTTTTCAAAAACACAACGGTCAAACCTTCAAGTTGTGTTTGGATACGGATAGGACTATACTTCCTAAGAGGAGATCTTAAATGCTCTCCAGGTATAAAGTCGTGTTTTTCAAAAATGATGTGAAAATGATAACCATCGTGTGTGATTATTACAATATCCCTTTCTTAATTCAAATGGAAGGTGTAGAATCAATGCACTCCGGACACTCCTTGTAACCTTGACCAGACCAACCTAATGTGTATGATTTTGCTAGAAAATTAAATAAATGAATAAACTACCCAACCACGCAATACAAATACTTTATGTTTATGTGCATCATAAGTAGGGATGCATGGAACCCACGACATGTTCAACTCATCTATCATAAGCTAAAGGAAGACATCCAAACCTTCTGCGGTACAGCGCGGACCAGGAATCAACAACGTTAATATCAGCGTTGATTCTTTCATGCCTAACCATGGTGGTAAATTTAAAACAACTAGCATAACTGCACACATGCTATATGGATTGTTTTGTCCTAAAAATAGACAAATTCATCAGGTTCCAAGCACAAACAAACATTACAAGCCTCTATAGAAAACTTTGGATGATGCTTGTCAAAATCTTTCAACTAAGGCCATAACCTGAGTATTATATTTTCCCAGTCTTGTGCCAAATCATTTCTTTTGCAGTATGCCTCAATGCGTACAATTGATGTAATTTCAGGGTGATGGGAAAATAATGTTTTTTATGTGGCACTTTCTTCCCCTTCTTTGGGTCCCACCTTGATACCTTACAAATTGTACATGTCTCCTATAATTTATAATCACCTCGGCACAAAATATATTCGTCCAAACAAATATCAATTGTTTCGTAACCTGAACACAAACTCTTTAACTTCTTGTTAGAGTCTTCATACCAGGCGAGACAGGCATGTCCATCGGGGAAAGAAAGAGTCAACAACTTTAGGAGTTTTGTCAACAAAGTGTTTGTCCACTTACTTTCCCTTTATGTGCATCAATTTCGTAATAAAATTCAACGAACCCATATACGTAAAACCATGATACAACTCGGTATTAAGGTCTGCAACCAATTTATCAAAAGAACCTATGTAATTTCGTAGAACATTTTCGTCTACCATTTCCGTATCCAAATCATCTATCACATTTATCATCTCCTCATCTACAATATTCAATAGATCAATCGAACGCACGGTTTCAACTTCACCATGCAAAACCAAATTTTATATGTGAATAAAATTATTTCTCAAAATATCCGCCTTAGCCTCATGAATATTTATTTTACCATCATTTTTGCACCAAATTACTCAAAAATTTAATCATATTAGAACTTTCTATGTGTTGTGAAGCAAAATGTATAAAACTTTTCACACACTTGACAAACCCTAACGTAGTCTTTCTTTTCGATCTAATCCACTCTTTATCGCTAGACATGTCCATTTGGATTTAGCATCGTAAACAAAATAATTCGGATAATAAACTAATTTAGTGAATAAATTTGGAAATTATATTGACATTCAATGTAATATATACATGAATAAAAGAAACAAAATTGACATTCTATTTAATATAATAATTGATTAGCATAACAAGTTGGGATTAGTTCACTGGCTAGGGCCTTGATCATCCAATCTAGTGGTGCAGGTTCGAACCGAGTCAATGACTTCGATTCCAAAGTGGCTCTCCTATGTAACAAAAAAAATTGATTAGCATAACTCACACTAAATTAATCAATTTTACATTTATAATCCGTAAAACATTTTTCATAATTCACACAAAATTCTTAGATTATAGCAAATAATCATATATAATTACATATATTATATAACTACATCACTCAACATATTAAAAACCATAATATAAAGTATATTGAAACATGCAAGTTTTTATGAATGAAAAAGAGAAAAAATACCTAAATGAAAATGGTAGGGTGGATGGTGTAATTGGGTCACAACAAGATGGGTTGTGCTTGGTGGTGTTCGGTACGGAAGAGGGGCGTTGACGGCAAGCGGTGGCTCCACGGAGAGATTTTTCTGGAGGATTTTTTTTATTTTTTTGGGAAGTGGTTTACAAAAGGAGGGTGTAATGTTTGGGTTAGTTCCTGCCCAATCCGCTATATTTATCACGCAACCCTCTAACGACTGCCAGGGATGGTCGCTAAAGGTTATTTATTCCTCGCTTGAAAATCTTTTTTCCGACCACTTGGATAGTCTAGTTAATAATTTTTTTCCTTGTACATTTACCGATTACTTGGGTGATCACGGATAAATTTTGGGTTACTAGCGACCAAAAAGCAGTCTGTATTAAGTTTCTTGTGTTGTAAAAAACAAGTGTTAAGGACCAATGTCGTGGTCATTAATGGGTGACACGTTTCTAGCGGTCACTCCCGTGCCCGCCAAAAGTTTTAAAGATTTTTATAAATATTTTTTACAACCATCAGTAGTCGTCAGAACTTTACAACTAGCCACCATTATATTGGTCGTCGGTAGCAAGGTTGCTAGAAGAACTAATTACAGTTGTATTAATATAGATGAGGATATGACTATAGTATAGTATAATTAATTTTTTTAAATAATCTAATATCAGAATCTTATAGGCAATTTTTATATAATATAAAATTCTAGAGTAATTTAATTTCTACAGAATATAAAAATTTGGAAGCCTCGCCCTGAACTCTCTTAGTCCGCATATATAAAATCATGTGATCGAAGATCGTGGTCCTTTGATTGAAGGTCAATAACAATTGTGAGAGATCATGAGAATTTTCTTCTAATACGATCCAAAAAGTTTGTGGCCTTAATGCATGAGATATATGTGTATAACAATATAGAATATACCTAAAATATTCAAAGAATAATTTATATATATCAAAATAGTAATAATAAATACCATCTAAATTCATATTATTTATGATGTGGCATGATGCGAAAACAAATAAATTATCACTTTAAATGATATATATTATTATTCTATTAAAAATCTCATTTAAAGACAATAACCTTATTTAAATTTCAAAGAAACAACTAATAAATAGTTATCTAAATTGAAAAGAAGAAGAAAGTAAACAATCTTATCAACTTAATATTTACCTTCAATAAAATTAAGAGATATTAGCTAAATAAGTCTAAAAACCTAATAACCCACCTAAAAGATCTAAACTATTAAATTTATCCCATTCATACTTTTACTATAAACATGGTCATCAAATTATGTTCCATAAATATAGTAATTTAACAGATTCTTTCATATTTGCATAAATAGTAAATTCAATAATTAAAGCACAATATAATGGTAAGTTTGTTACCATTGCAAACTTTGTTACTATTATTCACGACTGTAAGGTTTACATCTAACCCGCTACTATCTCATTCTTCAGACGACATAACAAAACCAATCGAGCAAATAGTACTATATACATAACCTCTCATTCAAGCTGCTAATGTCTCATTTCATACCATCAACTATAACGGTTACACCACCATTTCAACACGAATGACCCATAACCCAACCATACTACGTACATAATTTCTCATATAATATCCAAACTCACACCACTGACTATCTACACCACACTGACACATTTACTCAAGCAACCCTACAAGGATGGTAACTCATGAACTACAAATAAATCAACATGTTGATCACCTACAGCATATAGTAACACACCATCAACTTTACACGGTTTGTCCTCCATCAACATTACACGCTTGTTTCTTTGTTTTCGCCATTGTTGCTTGATAAGGTCGCTAGGTTTTCGGTTCTTTGAAATGAGAGAGACGATGGGCTGCGTGTTTAAGTTATTGATTTAGTTTTGGTAATACTTTTACTTTTTGTTTAAAACTCTTGATTTCTCGGCATATAATTCGGGGATGTTGTTATGATAAGTCAAAAGTTCATTTAGTTGAGCTTTGGGGAATATTATTTCAAACGTTTATAATTAGTTTATTTCAATTTGTTTTGAGTTTATTTGACTGTTTGTATGTATTTGGGAAAGTTCATTTTGGTAAGTTAAGCAACATTAATTTGAACATAAGGACATATCAGACTTTTAGAATAGATTGGACTTGATAGGCAACTGTTAATGGTTCATGAATTTTATGAGTTAATGACCTTAAAATTAAAACCTTATTATCTACAAATAAAAATAAATATGGTGTAAAGCTTTTAGAACATTGCCTAGTCTTTTAGTACCAAGAATGTAAAGTGGACACATATACACGGTTAATGCTACATGGACCACCAAATAAGTGATATTAGAGTAAATTATTGCGTTACTTATACATTAAGACAAACTTTTGACTCAAAGACTCCCTCATTAATGAGATAGGTAACATTTTCAAACGTGTAAAGCTTCTTTTCCAAGCATAATTCTGTGATTGGATGATTAGTAGAGTTTTTCTCTTTTTAGACAATTGGATGATTAATAGAGTAACATAATATAGAAAGCAATCGAAATTGTTTTAAAATAAAAACATTTAACTTATCAAAAGATTCAGATTTTGTCATGTAAATAATTTTAATTGCAAAATATTTTATTTAAATTAATCATACAATTTCTCTATAAATATCATTACTCTATATTATATTATTTTAAATTGTAAAAAAATGTTCTATCATGCTCCTAGCCTGGATTATATCTTTGTGTTAAACAAAGTATAATAGGTCTTAGTGCTCGTTAAGTCGTGTACAATGCATATGGATCTTGGCAGGAATACAAATATATGAATGGATTACATTTTAAGTTAAAAAATGAGTAGTGGGTATCGAATTGTGAAAATAAAGAAACCATAGAAGGGAATAGTAATAATGAATTGTATCTACCCTTTAATTTAAAGACCCCACCCCATAAGACTGGAATCTTAATAATAATGACTAAGTTACCCGATTTAAAACCAAATATTACAGATCCAAGAATATTTATTGTGTGTGTCTTGGGGTGTTACAGCATTAACTCTTTGCTTTTAATGTCACACGTGGAATGATATAATTAAAATTAAAATCAAGGAAGCTCTAATAATTCAGACACTTCCAGCAATCTTCAGAAAAACACTCTGTAAATGGATGCATCTGAATTATAGTCTCGATTTAGGATCTGAATTATAAAAAAAGTTAAATAATTTTTTGAGCTAATAATATTTTCTTATTATAAATCTAGGCTACAAAGTCATTTGAAATATGATTTATTAAGTCACACTTCTTATTCATCACAGTTATTTTTAAACGAATTTTGTAACAGAAAATAAAGCCAAAAAATTATTAATTAAAGGACACCATATTATGAACTTTTGAATTTCATTTCCTACACAAAAAATGGTCCATAATTCAAGAATTGTCTATGATTTTTCTTCTTATATGTACTTTTTTTGTTTAAAAAATAATATTCAACATACTAAATATTATGATATCTCAAAAATATTATCTACTTAATATTAAAAAAAATTAAAAAAAATTTCTTTATTATTTTTATTAAAAAATTAAAATTTATATTTCTAATATATATTTAAAATATCAAAATACTTTATAAAAAATAAAATAAATTTATAATAGTGTAGCTAATAATTAAATTTTTTAATTTATGTAAAAAGTTACATTAGTTTTGAAACGAAAAGAGTATATAAAACAAGTTATGAAATCTGTGTGCTTAGTTCAAACTTAACATACTTGTCCAAAAAAAAAGGTTCAAACTTGACATGCCCAACGAATCGAGTAATTTCTTTAATTAGCTAAGAACACTTTTAAGCAATCAAGTTATAAAACTATGAGAAGTTAGATCACACGACACTTTCAAGCAAATTTCAATTACTTGAATTTCTCCTAGATTCAAACAAGCTATGAAATAATCCGAAGCTTTCAAGCAATCTTATATTTCTCCTACGAAACAATCTAGAATTTTATTGTAGAGTCAAACGAGTTACAAAATTATATAATATAATAAAAATGATAAATAAATATTTTATTGATAAATAAATGGTTGAGCAAAGAAAAAAACAATATCAATTACATGTTCATGATCTTTCACTAACCTTATAAATAAATAACCCACTAGACAATCCAATTTTTTTTTCCATCAATGGCCTCCAATATTTCTTGTATATATCCATCATATATATACATATACATCTAAAAGCCAAATCATACCCTCTCTCTCTCTCTCTCTTCATATTCTTCATCTTTAATACTACTAATTTATACCCAAAACGATTCATTTTTTCTCATGCACATAAAATGTCATACTAATTTCTTGATTTTCGGACCCAACATCAATAAGGAATGAAAAAATAAATGATTTCTGATTACGCTCTCTCTTCTTAATGGGGATTATTATGTATGTAGCAGGATCCAGCTCTTATATTATGTCACATGTAATTTGGTACAATTTTTTAGAGTAGTTTCCTTTTTTCTTTTTTCTTTTCTTCTAAATACTGTAATGCCTTACTGAAGACTCTAGAACCTCTGGACTAGGACAGATCATTTCCTTCACACGTGTCCCATTTTTATAGATCTTGAAAGTTGGCACGATTCTAACATTCTCAGCATTAGCTATCCCTGGGCTCTCTTCCACGTCCACCTTCAGTTAAAAATTCCGAAAATAGTTAAAAAATCTAGCATCGATATATTAGGTAAAAATATCGGTTAAAAAATAAAGCATTGATTTATACAAGACAAACTATATATGGGTACAAAATCAATTTAAATTATACTCCTATATATATATTTTTATATTAAAAAAATAAAAAAGAGAAATGGGTACTAAATCGGTTTAAAAATCGCATCGATATATATATATATATATAAAGATAAGAAAATACCTTGAGAAAATTAATTGAAGGGTAACGAGTACATAAAGTGTCCAAGAACGAAGAAATCTGCTTGCATTGAAGATTTGTGGCGGATTTAAAGTGAACAACCGAAGCAGCTGCAAAAGAATAGTTGTTATTAAGTAGAGGGGTAAATTGGTCTTTGAGCGAACAACATGTTTTAATTCTTTAGTCGATAGTATCGTAATAAAAAGGGTAAATACTAGAAAACGTATTCTGTCCTTTATCTTTGACTTTCTTGACTATGTACTAGTCTCTTTCCTTTGATTGAGTAATCCACTATACTCTAGGGGTTGAAACCTTGTGTACAAGACTAGATTAGTCTTTTAAATGTTATTTTCCTATTTCCTATTGACTCGTGGTATGCCACAAAATTATAATATTATAAATAGAAAGGACTAATGCGATCCTTTATTTAATTTTATTTTTCTACCAAAAAATCGAAGGCCACGGGATTAAAATGTCACATTTTTTTTAAGACCAAAAAATTGGAAAAACAAGGGATTAAAATGTTAAATTTGCAAGACAAAGGACTTACTTGGAGAAGAAATTGCAGCTCGAAACTGATCAATACCCAAAACTACCTCAACTTCCCCACCAAATTTCATATTGTACACTTCCTCCCCACGAGATTTCTTTAAAGAAACTTGAGCATGAAATAAATTTTCAGCAATCTCATTATCGTAAGGAAGTTCCTTTCTTAAAGCTTCGTAATCTCTTACAGATTCATTCCAACGCTCAAGCTATATAATTCACAACAAAATTATATTAAATTCAAATAAAATTTTATAATTAATTAATTTTAAATAAAAAAACATTACCTTGGTGTAACAAGCGGCTCTTCGAAGAAGGGCTTTAGTGTAATTAGGTTGTAGATAAAGGGCTTGATTACAATCTTCCAAAGAACGTTCCCATTGTCTAAGCTTAAACCAACAAGCTGCTCTATTACAATACAGAACTGAATTTAACGGGTCAAGTTTAAGACCTTCTGCATAAGCTGAACAAGCTTCGGTAAATCGTTCGGATTTAAATAAATCATTTCCGCGGGCCCGGGCCCGCGAAACCATTCTCAATTTGTTTAGTAAAGCCGAAACTTCCATGTTTCGTGGATCGATTTGTCCTGCTTTTTCTATAGCGGTTAACGCATTCTCAAACCTACAAAAATTCAAAAAAATTTAAAAAATGGGGATTTCTATTTTTTTTGAAGAAAAATAAAAAATTATACTTACCTTCCTTGTGTTAATTCAATTTGGCATCGAACAAAATAAGGATAAGCTTCGGAAAACATTCCGAAAAATTTACACGAAGAAGGAGATATTTCGAATTTAGCCATGTTTGAAAGGGTAATTATGGCATCATCTGTTTGGTGGAGCTTTAAAAGAGCTTCTGCTCGTGAAGCAAAAAGCTGTAATTTTTGAACAGTAAAAAAAAATAAGTTACTCTGTGTTTTGTTACTTCAAGAATGCAAAAAATTACCTGAGGAGAAGAATCTGCTCCTGAAGCAATGGCTAAATCACTTTCTCTTAACATGGTTCTCCAATCATTAATTCTTCTAGCATCGTAACATTTGTTTATGTGTCGCTCAATAGCTTGTAACTTTTGTAACTCGATTGGATCAGTTAGGTGTTTCCGAGCATTTTCCACCTGTCCTAGGCTGTAAAAACGTTAAAAAAAAAATTAATTAAGTGAACTAGATCTAGGTTAAGTATACAATGTTATGATCAATTGTAATGATTAGTTAGGACCAATATAGCATAAAGTTTAGATCTTTTTGTATAATTGATGGAGAAATAGCATAAAGATTGGATCTTTTTGTGTAATTGATAGTGATTTGGTGTAATGATATTAGAACTCACCTGAGGAATAAAGATCCTAATCGGTGATGTGCGCGTGAATATCCTGGATCGGATTTGATAGCTTCAAGACATTCTTGAACAGCTTCTACTAATCGTTTGAGACCCATTAAAGCGGCGGCTCTGTTACAATGGTAAGCTGCATTGGTCGGAGCTATAGCTATGGCTTTGTCGTAGAAATTTAACGCTTCGGAAAAGTTACCCTTTTTGTAATGTTCATTTCCTAATCTCTTTAAGTCTTCAGGATCAGTTGTGTTTTTGGGTATTCTTTTCATTGGTTCTCCTCCGACTACTAACCCTCGAGTTGCCATTCCAGCGCCGCTACTTCCGTGGTGGCCGGTGGTGGGAGCACCTCCACGCATTATGCTTCCATGGCCGTAATTGACGGTGCCGGAACCGAGAACTTCAGTTTTTGAGGTTCTGTTTGACATCATCCCGGTTTTGAGACCCTTCCCGGAAGGGCAGATGTTTCCGGCAGGTAAAACATTTGGTGCCGGAGAGTTGACTGCAGGGGAAGTAGTCCCTCCGCTAGGACCGCCAGAGTATATCAAGTGGTGGGACCCACATGAATTGGAACGGACGTGACGGCCACGGGTAGAGCCAGCGACAGAACGTGCACCGGTCGGAGAACTCTCAACTGAGCCAGATAGTTCACCGGAGTGGTTGTTTGACTCGGATCTTTTAGTCAAATGAGAATGAACTGGACCAGAAGTAGGCCCGTTGTTTCGGCCCGTAACGGATCCAGACGAACTTGATGAGCTGCTAGTGGTAGTCGTTGTAGTTGTAGTCGCGTTGTTGGTCCCACCGGGTTGACTCGAACGAGTCGTGCGTAGTGGCGAAACAGGTGAGCCGAGATCGAGTTCTCGAAAATCGGGCTTGTTCACATTCCCATCGTCTTCAATGGCATTCCTTAACTGATCCGGCAACGTTTTAAACCCAGAATGCGACATTCTTTCTCACACACACACCTCTCTCTTACTCTCTATAAAATATATGTGTATCTCTATATATGGTGTGTAAAAATGTAGGCTTTTTCGACTTGTTTATGGTTTTACCTTTCTGGGTTTAGCTTGAAAAAGCAGACCAGCAACAATGGAAGAAGAAAGACAGAGACTTTGAAGAAGAAGAAGACATATAGAGAGAGAGAGAAGAGAGAGGGAAAGAGATGGGGATCTCGTGATATAAAAGGAAGAAGCAAAGAATGAATGTGAAGTGCTAGAGAGAGAAAGAGAAAGAGATATTTCTAAGCAATTTTTTTGGCCTTTCACATGGAGCTTCACGAGAACAAAGCTTTTGCTTCTTTATCTCTATTTATGATTTTACTAAACACCTTTTTTATTTTTTCTTATTCTACTTCTTTTTTCTTTCTCGGGCTCTTTTTACTTGTCTTTTAAATGGAATATGTATGAATTGTGAAAAGGGTAAGAATAGAATAAGTATTCTTTTTTACATTTTATAGTAATTTTAAATTGGAAATTGTAGAAAATCGCTTTACATAAAGAAATGTAATTGAAATTGAAAGAAGAAAAATGCTAGAGTAAGACATAGCTGTCAGAAAACGCGTATTATCTAGACAGCTGTAAAGCGATGGTGCTCACGTAACGCGCAAACTTTTTGTGAATAAAGTAAAAAATAACCGATATGAATTGCGTGTTGAGAGCGTTCACGTATTCTGCTGGATTCTGCCGAAAAGGTGTAATGGAATTATATGAATTTCAGTTTGTGATATGAATGTGTTTGATGTAGTCAGGACAATTTTGCTGAAGATGTATATATCGTAATCTTTTTTAACTTCGTGTGTGATCTAGAGTTATGCACATTGTCTGGAAGTTTCTGTCGTATATGTAAATAGTATTTGTGTAAATAATACGTGGCATAAAGGATATATCTACACACAAAAGGGTAAAATATATTTTTCACCTTTCTCTTAAAACAAACTCATCAACCTCATTCTTATTTTTCATTGTTATAAAGTACCTAGTTTAATCCTAGAATTTTAGCAGCCTTTGCACGCTCCGGCTAAGGCAAGCATCGATATGGGATCGTATGCCCTGTTAACTTTATGGATGTCAATGTGAGAGTTAAGGGTGGGTTTACATATCTCCACATCCCGTTTCGAAAATAATCGAAGCCCCACAACCCACCTCGTCCCCATGTCTCTCTTCCCAACGCTCAGTCCTGTCCCGTTCCTTGATTTCTCGTGGGGTTAGGTTTTACCCATGGACTACGGGCCAAACCAACACAATAATACTAAAAAATAAAGATTACAAGTCAAATATTATAAAACTACAAAAAAATCAATTAAAGTATCAACATATGGGTTAGTACTTCAACAAAATACTGATGTAGTCTATAGGCCATGATACAAAAATGATTTAAATACTAGAGCAACTATGTTTAATTGCTTTGAAAATTCAATTTATTTATTAGTTGGGGTGGAACAAAAATTTATAATCATGATTATAAGATAATGCTACAATAAAAAAACTTAACTGAAAATTATGTAAAGATTTTGATCTAAAATAGTTGGTGAATACATATTAGAAAATCACTGAGAAGAAAACATTACCAACTATCTTCCTTGCAACTATAAGAAAATACTTTTTATGGCGCATAAGGCTCATA
The DNA here is from genome assembly GCA_029959085.1 of Nemophila menziesii. Classification (NCBI taxonomy): domain Eukaryota; kingdom Viridiplantae; phylum Streptophyta; class Magnoliopsida; order Boraginales; family Hydrophyllaceae; genus Nemophila; species Nemophila menziesii. The sequence continues at coordinate 3,320,432 of JARWIR010000064.1, read as the reverse complement.
TGTATACTACATATTTAGGGTCTTAACTTTGAACTTGTAGTTAGATTTTATAACTAAAAAGAATTACAATTGTAAATCTATGTGTGTATGTCAACCTGGCTACCAGACAGGTCCTACCGGTCCTACGGACCGAACCGAGAACGACGCTACATTGGAGATACGAACCAGACCGGACCGGTCCATGTCCTATCGATCCGATTTTTCCTATTAAAAAAAATCACTGGTAACAAACCGGACCGGACCGGAACCGGCCTGCTAAACTTTTATATATATATATATATATATATATATATATATATATATATTTAGCCCACATTCATATTTATCCCATCCCTTACCTATTTAGCCCATCCCTTATCAGCCCAGATTCATCAACCCTCCCTTTAGTCCACATTCATCAACCCTCCTTTTGTCCAATAATCACTCCATCCCTTTCGAATTCCACGCATCCATTTTGCCATTACAACGCTTACCCACCCAACTCTCTACCGACTAACATTCACTCCATCTAATTAATCTCTCAACTACTCCTTCTCTCTCGATCTAATCTATTGCCTAAGAAATTCTGTGATGATGTTGTTGGGAGATTATGTTGCTCTGGTGATCTTGTTCCTCATATGTGATGTCAATCAGAAGGGTGGGTTTCAGTTTTGGTAATAGGGATGTGTGTAAGTTTACATTAGATATTTGATATTTCTATATATATACAATTTCTGAATAAATATTGTGATTCTTATGTTAATTTTTCTTCTGCATGGATGAATTGATTAATGTTGTTGGTGAAATTGCGAATTTAAGTGAATAAAGATGGTTAAAGATGTGAAATTGCATGGGTAATGTTATTTCTAATCCCTACTATCTGCAAAAAATGATGTTAAAGTCCCTGATTGTTGGCCAAAATTGATAATTCGAATTTGTCCACTTTTACAGTCAGAATGTTTTGTATGGTATTGAGTGTGATAAATTTGTATAGAGTTATATCCAGATTTTCGAAAATAGTAGTTTGAGACCCCGTTTTACTGAAATTGATATTGAAATTTTCTATTGAGTATGAAATAGTAACTTTTGGTGCTTGATCTAGTTGAATTGTTATTGTCTTTTTGTGAGTTAGATTTGGAAATCTGTGAATATATGTCCCTATGTTCTATTGATTTGCGAATTGAAGTTGGTAAGATCAAGTAGTTGAAATGTGTTATGAATTGACGGGATTTTTAGAATTGACAGGTATAAAGTTTTGTAAAATGCAAATGAATCCCTATGTAATACAAAATTGATGAAAAAAATCCTATATATAAGATAACTATCTTTACTAATTTGCCCCAAAGTTTTCTTATATTGTATAATTGGACCCAAATCCGTTTAAAACATCTTTTTTTTTGTGTTTTTAATGATGAAAATATTTCTGAAAATTTATGAAATGGTCCTTAAACTAATTAGAGATGTTTTTTGTGGTTCAAAGTGTCCTTGTGCGGTTTTATGAATACTTTGCATAACTATTTTTACCCCTAAGTGTTTTATATTTGCAAAGTTTCATTTAATTACCAAGGAAATACATTATACTTTTCTACACATATAATTTGGGGCATAAGTTTTTGATTTGTTAAATAAGTAAGGGGTTTTTTGTACATTTTTTGAAAACTAAAAATGTTTTTTTTATTCTGAAAAGGTGAAGTGAGTTGTGGGATTATGAACTATTAGTTGTTACTTGTTACAATTAATGGTTAATGAAGTGGTGAAGTTCACTACATTGGTTGAATTGGTTTTAAAAAATTGCAACTTTAGTCCTTGTGTATCATGAAAAAGTGGGTTTTTAGTTCAAGAAAATGCAAATCATCCGCTTCTTTTATCAAAAATGATGATACACTTTTAAGTAATACATTCATTTATAACTCATATTCGAATAGCAAAAACCTATTTAATAAATCAATTTTTACAAATTAAAAAATATTACAACATTTATTAATTAAACTAAAGAAAAAAAACTGTTTGGAACCGGACCGGAACCGGAACCAGTTCCCTATAACGGTTCGGATCTCCCATTTATGCAATCGAGAACCGGACCGGTAGCGGTAGCACCGGTAAGCCGGATCGGACCGGACCGATAAGGCCAGGTCCGCTAAGGACCGGTCTGAACCAGTCCGGAACAGACCGATAGCCAGGCTGATGTGTATGCAGTATAACTAAAATATATTTCTTCTATATTTTATACATTGTGGGGAAGGTTCGCAGTGAGTGGAATGCTTATCCCCACAATCCACCCCATCCGACTCGGGATTCCAAAAATCTATCCCCATAACCTGCCCAAACTAACATTCAGTATCCTAAAATCCTCCCAATTTATAGTATGGTACGTGTGTCCCCATAAACCCGCGCCTCATACCTAGATTATGCATACAATATTAGTTAGTAAGCTTTTACCATATTAGAAATATACGCTAATATAAACAAAGTATGCATTTAACATTGATTGGTTATTACGTGTAATTCATTGTATATTTTATATACGCGTTGTATATCACCTATATATAATGGAATAAATATTAATCACAATTGTGAGTTTTGGTTGTCTCGTCTTTTGACATCTTATTTAATAGATTGAGACATTCTTTCTTGGTGGTTTTTGAGTTTAGACTTGTAATTTTTCCCATTATTATTTGTATTTTTAGTATTTACCTAATTTTAACTATTTACATATTTTTGGAACATTTAGAGGTATTTTGTGCTATATTAGGTGAAACTCATATGAATATGTGGGATTCAAAGATTAATTGATGAGGTAAGGAGTCGAAAAACAAAGAGGAACCTTCAAGGAATCGAGAAATGATCAAAAAGTAACCTGGACAGTCAAGAATCCTCTTGGAGCTCAATGAAGTTGTGTTTTACAAGTAGCCCGACAACTTCAAATCGAAGACACTGACGATCTGAGAAGAGTTAAAAATTGAATGATAGATTGTTGGAAAACTCTTGAAAAGAAGAACGCGTGAAAAAAATTGAGTGAGATTTGAATTTCTTATGAAAAAGTTGTGCTCGTTTTGGTGGCATGAAAGTTCCATAACTGTGCAAAACCAAAAATTTCAAGTGGGTGGAAGTTTTGTAGAGATATTGACCCATAAAGAAATACACGTGAAGTGAGACCCACAAAATTATGAGCATATATAATACTTTTACTCTCATCTTCTCTCATGATTCATTCAAGGAGCAAAATATAAGTAAGACAGAGCTTAGGCAAAAAGAAGAGAGTTTTTCATATCCTCAAGTTCTCTTCTTCAAATCTTCATCAAAATTTTAATACCAAAATTGTAACTTTCCTTTTTTTCTAGTACTATTCATTATATGCTTAATTCAACTTTATGATTATTTTTACATTTCTTATGAGATAATTATTGTTGCTTGGGATGCTTATGAGCCCCTAATTATTAATGAATAGGGTTGCTTAATTAAAGATTAAATATTCATGTTTCTCTTTATTTTGTAGACTTATATTGAATTGTTGATTCATTAGATTAGCCACGTAATTGATTGATCAGAATCCTTGAATTACAACCAGAAAAGGGGTTTATGGGTCCAAATGGGCGTCTAAGAGTGTATTTGTCCTATAGAATTAGATCATAGGTAAAAGCATAGTCACGATATGGATAGATGATTTAATCGTTTTAGGGTACCTATGTTCATCTGGAAGGAGCTTTGTTGCCTTGAGAGTATTATCTAATCACCTGGGAGGGGTTTAGAGTGATTTTTGAATCCATATTTGTGTTTAATTATCAATTCTTGCTCTCATTGAATATAAATTTCCCAATTAGAGTCCTTATGTGAAATAATCATCTCGGACTCGCTTTTCTCCTCTATATATTACAATATTGTAATTGAGTTCTTGTGATCTTGTTACTTGTTTTGCATTTTGATCTTTTATTATTGTAAGTTCTTACTTAATTCTAAACTCATTTTCCCCTTTAAATTCTCATAACGATTTACCAAAACCTAGCTAAAACACAACATTACTTTGTCAATCCCTTGGGACAGGGCCGGTCCTGACATTTTCGGGGCCCAAGGCAAACTTTAAAAAATGGGCCCCTCGAAAAAAATAACAAAGTATATAAAAAAATTAACATAAATTTAATTATTTAAAATATTACATAATTTAATATATATAACATAACACCATCATTATTTAAAAAATAATTTAGAAAAGAAAAAAACATAGCTGTGAATGCTACGATATTTCTAGAAGATATATAAAAAATAGGAGATCTTTTTAAAATAAAAATAACTGGTTTACTATTATTTCTGTTTTGAGTTGGGCTAAAATTGGATTACTTTAAATAAAAAATTATGTTTATATAAAAAAATTAAAGGGCCCAAAAATTATAAGAGTTGGGAGGGGGCCCAAGGCGGTGGCCTCCTCTCAGAACCGACTATGCCTTGGGAGGTGATCCTGACTCAAATCACTTTATTACTTACGACAATCCATACACTTTTGGAGAGACAATAAATTTTAATCTTTACATGGTATCATGAGCTTAGGTTAGTTTTCTGTTACAGTCCTTATTTCTCTAATAGTACCTCCCACCCCATCCCCTTCCTTAATAGGAAACATCACTTCTTTACCTTCTGTCCCGGCAGACCCTTCATCTTCACATTCCTCTTCCTTTTATCTTTTTTCAGCCATGTAGCTTCCTGATGTATCTATTTTTGTGACAAATAAATCCACAATAGAGACATTATTTTAAGAGTTTATTGGTCCTAAGTGGGGGATTTTTCCATATATTTTGTTATATTGCATTTTTCCTCCTTCTTTTGGACTATTTGCTGTTTATAGAGAATTTTGTACTTTAATGGTATGTTTAGTGTGTAGTTTAGGTACATGATTGATACAAGGGTCCAAAATGAAGAGAAGAAGTTCAAATATGAAGAGAAACTCCAAGTCGAAGCAAAAATGAAGCTAGAAGCCACTACGGGAAGTTAGCGCGATCATTGGGGTAGTTTTACACCGTAAAGATGGAGTCACCATGATATTTTGATGAAGAGTTCTGGACCTGATCACTAGTTAGTTGAAAATATTCTGAAGTCACGATCGTGTGGCAAGTGACGGAAGTCAATTCGGAGTTAAGATGAAGAAGTTATGCCAGAAAACGTTCTCGTGGTTCAAACTTGAGACCTGCTGCACTAAAAACGGGTTGGACCTTATATAACCTAATTTCCTAATGCTAAGGAAGAACCACACAAATTTGGAAACATATAAAAGTCTCAATTCAGCCAAAATATCATAATCCAAGAATTACATTTTATTACATTCATACGGGAGAAGACAGAAGAGCTGGAAGAGGGAAAAAGTAAGGGTTTGTCCATGAACCCTCCATTTCTACCTCAACCATTCATCGTTTCACCTTTCTTCCAACAGTAACTCTATCTTACTTTTAGTTTAAACGTGATTATGTCATTAGTTTAAATTAGTTTTGTCTTAATTTTTATTAATTAGATTATGAGCTAAAACTTTTATTGCTTGAGGATGTTAATGTAATGACTATTGTTTAGTTATTTGATGATGTTATTTCATTCGGGAAATATATTATTGTTTAATTGAATTGGGTTATCATTATTTATATTCCATTGTTCTTATATTTGCTTTTATTACTCATGTGCTCTGGCAAAGTAAGAGCCCTAGTAACTTAGGTACACCTGTTCGGGAGCGAGGTTACAGACTTAGTATTTGAACGCCTAGTGCCTTGGATGAGTGGGTTCCTTCCTCGCTAGTTAGTCTTTGTGTTTTGTGATTTAATACATCGGATAATTGGAGGGTGTGTAAGGTAGACGCTCTAGGTGCCCGAATAGGGGATAGAGTGGCTTAGATTCCCGACTAATATGAATACTAAAACCAATTCACCCTTATAGAATAGCAAAATCATTTAACGACATTAGAAATTACTTAACAACATCCTCAAGCATCCATCTCAATCGATTTAATCTTTCATTTTATTTCCTGTTTATTTTTAGTCTAATCATTACTTATTTAATTGTCTTTCATTAAATTTCATCCTTAGTTGTTTATACGAAAACCAAACAAACAATCAACTATTTACTTTCATTTATTGCTCTCTTAAATATAAAATCTATATTTTCTCTAAAATAAAATACAATTATCGCACTGATCTCTGTGGTCACAATACCCTACTTACTATACTCTTGCTAACTACGATCCGTTCTCTACGGAGGTGTATTTTTTGTCAACACTGACAAGTTATTTTATCGACGTAAAACAACAAGGTCACTTCCCTTAATCTTTTTTTGGAAGTTAGACCCTCTCTCCTTCCCTTTATTTTTTAAGTAACAAAGAAACACAACCTCATCCCACCTCTAATTTTGAACAACATATGCAAACCCCTATCTTTTTTTCCTTTTTATTGGTACATCAAAAATTGCCTCCCCATCTTCCATAAAAGTTGACATCCCTTCCATACTCCTATATAAATATGGACATCCCCTTTTTTTCCTATATAAAATTTGAATAATCCCCACCCTTCTCTTAACCCTTCTCTACACGTATGGCAGACTAAGACCCTCTGGATCCTGAGAATGATATCCTTGCCGATCACACAAATTTTGTCAATTGCTTGGTTTGTTCTACTATCTCATCATGACTTGACATGGAATCTCTTTTGCCGTTAATTATATATGTCAGTCGATGCATCAACCATATGTATATCTCTTGGAATTTGTTAAACGAGTCATTTGTTATGTGAAAGGCACATTATCTTGGGAACTTCAACTAACTCCTTTTAACCATGATGTTTTTGGGATAATACTTTGTTGATTGGTTCAATTTTCCATATACAATACATTAAACTATTAGTTGTTCTATATATATAGGTATAAATTGGATACATTAGAGTTTGAATAAGTTTTCCACTATCTCTAGACTAGATATGAGGTTGGGTATCGCGCTCTTGCTACCCACACCTCCAAATTGACTATTTACATCTTGAAATTTCTGTATGTTTCACTATGTGCTCCAGCAATGCTATTGTGTGATAATAGTGCTATCTATATGGAATAGAATCCTTTCATTCACAATTTCAATTTTTAACACTAAAAATGATATCTATAGTGTTTGTGAGAAAGTTGTTGATCAAAGTATTTAACTTTATCACGTTTCCTTCAATGCACAATTCAATATTAATCTTAACTAAGCATTTCACCATCCACGAGTTGTTTTTCTTTGTTCCACGCTATTAGTGGTTCCCCTTTCAACTTGTGGTGAGTGTTAACATAGACAGGATTAGGTAGCAAGTTATTGTCATAGTAAGATACGATAGCATAAATAAAATATGTATTTATCTTTGAATTTACTTTGTATAATTGGATTAAACCTCATATTCGTTGTAGAACACATATAAGTACTATATTAAATACCACTCATAATTGTGAGGTCTTCAGTCTTCTCAAGTCCCGACATGGTTGTTGGTGTAACCAATGAATTTTTGTTTTTCCCTTGTTTTGGTGTTTTGCAAGCATTGTCATTTTTCAGAAAAGGGAAAGATGGTCATGAGTGGCTGGTTTATCAATGGTGACATCAAGATGGAAGTTCGGTATAGATCTGAAATAGCATTTTGTCTTTGTTAGCTACATCCACACATGATAGTGGATGTCTAGTGGTCAGGGGTTGTTGTATTATTAAGAGGGTTGGATCTTAGTTTAGGGAGTCTTCTGATGGCTCTACTTTTCTTACCTTGTTGTGGTGTTTCACAAGTATGGTATTTGGTTGAAAAAAGAAACGATGGATAGATCTCTACCAAATAAAGCTCTTTAATACTGCCGATTTCAGATTTCCATGTTGGCATGAGCAATTTGCTCGACAGAATTCTCTGAAATAGTAGGTTGGGCAACCTGTTATATGTTCCTACATGGAAGTATTGATTGACTTCTTGTATTTTTTGGTTTGTACACGTATACACCGTGAATTTGTAGGATTTGTGAGAGGAGGAAGTATTTAAGGATTTGTTTAGAAGAGGAACATCTACAATTTGCTTCTCATCGTTTCCATAAGGGTAGAAAATCTAGAATGGTTAGAACATTGCACTCTACTCATACGTTGTATGAAATATCCAACAAACCCAGAGTCATACCCAACAAACCCTTGTGCACCTTCTTCTCACTGGTAAGACTTTCTCACTATCTCTACTTTAATGATCTTTAGTCTATGCTATAGATCTTAGTTTCGTGGCCTAGGCGATCGACTTGGGCCTAGCACCTAGGCAGGATTACACGGGGCCTAGGCGGGATTACACGGTTTTGAATTTTGTGTAATTTTGTATATTTAGTAATATGTATGTAGTCATTATAACAATTTTAACTATTTAGTAATATATACGTAGTAATTTTGAATAACATACTGGTTGACATTGTCAATTACGATGATAATTTCAAGCAACAATTTTGATGCAGTTGGAAGACTTAGGTTTTCACCCGAAGCTAAGATTACAGTCACAATGTGTGTCCTTGCATATGGATATTCTAATGATTACAGCGATGGTTATTTAGAAATGTAGAGATCGCTTCGTTGCTGACTTGTAGAAGGTTTTGCAAAGCCATAAACAAAGTGCTCGGAGCAGAATACCTCAGCAGGCACAATTATATAAATCTAGAAAAACGAGCGATAAAGTAGAGGAAAGATATCTTCCTATCATATGGGAAAGATTGGATTGTATGCATTATGGGGTTTTCTCTTAACTATAACCAGACACCCAGAAAATTTACCACAATTGATTTGTGGTAGTGAATCGATTCTTTATATTTTACACTTCTCAAGTCCCATTGTTCATCGAATGATCAAATAAAGCATGATATCAAATCACGATTTATCGCCAGATTGATTTCATCCCAAAATAAGATTTTGTCCTATTGGAATATATATACCCTACATAGAGAAAAAATTTCCACAATTGAATAACTAGACATGATAAATATATTATAAGATCTAAGAAAGAAAAATAAGGAGAGGAGCAAAATTTGTGAGATCACACACCATGCAAATATGCATTCATAGAAGAAGAAAAATTGTCTAGCGGTAATATTATCGTTTAAAGTTTTTCATTCTTGAAAAGGTGTGTGACGGTTGAAAGTCATTTATATTCCAGAAATAACTGTCATGCAAAAATTGTTCAAGTTTGTTACTTTTTTTCTCTTATATTTGTTATATTTTAAAGGTTGTAATTTAAATTATAGATTTATAACTAATATTCTTAAATTGTTATGATTATAGTTTATAATCTATAATATTTGTAAGTAATATAAATTAAATTAAAAATATAATTCTTTATTTAATAAAGCTAAGATAAATAAAAATAAATATAAATTAATTAATCGGTAGACCAAATAACAAAAAAGTGTAATAACTCAACCCCGTGTACTGTGTTTCTCATAAGGGCAAGCATAATGGAAGGGTTGGATTTTTAGGATTATATAGTACAATTTAGCTCCCTAAATATATTTTTCATCGTCAACGTGATATGATAGATTACTATATAATGTTTATGTTCTAATTTGATTATAACTTCGTTTTAATAATTTATGTTTTTTTTATTTAATTTATTTCAAAATTAAATTATGAGTATTTTAATTAAAAATAAATAAATTTTGATAATATTACAAAATACTCTCAAATTAATAAATGATCTTATTCAATTTAGTTGGACTAATTTTTTACATCTAAAAATACTATGTTGGATTGAATTTTCTTATTAAACGTCATATGTTTTGGAATAAAATTTTGTTAACCTATAAAAATTAAAAAATTGCTTAACGTGAATATTATTGTTTGACAGGGAGTCACCGATGCCCTGATAGTTTCAAACGAGGTGTATCATTCTTGGTGTTGGGGTTGATTTGGAGCAACCCCAGAAGACCCTACTATAAGAGTTCAATTAAAAAGAGTGAAATTTATGATTTTTTTTAAAGTGAAAACCAATAGGTTTAGGCTTCTTCGATAAACTTTCATTTTCCACTAATTATTTTAAGAGTATTTCCTAACAATATTTGAAAATTCTCTTCAAAACTCAATCTTCCCTATTAATTGAAATTTTTTTAATATTTTTTTTTAAAATAAAACTATTAAAACTAAATAAAAATGAAAAACCAATCATTTCTATCCCCAAAATACTCCCTATTTATATGCTCGCGTACCTCATAAATCACATAAATATGTCTGGGTAGTTCAACTTTGTGCACTTGGCGAAAATAACTAGTAATTTGCTCAACACATTTGTGATTTAATAAACTTGTTGGAGTACCTAGTAGTTGAATCTAAAGCGTTGTGAATCGGACCCCGCTGCCGTCATTGTTGTTGCATGGGTTGATGCGAAGTGTTTGCCCGTTATAGTTTAAGGCCTTTGCTCCTATACTTTTTACTTATCTTTTTCACTTCCAAATTTCACAATCACTAATATGTTAGCCAAGCTTTTGATCTCCATTTGGTTCAGGAGAACTAGGTATTTATTAAGGCGGATTTGATGAAGGTGAAATGGACATGGTTTTGAAACAACATTTTAGGCATAAAACTTGGGTTAGGATATAGGAAATGCAAAATAGAATGGAATAATATAAGGTGATATGAACTGAGTTTTTGTTAGAATTGATAGAGTAGGGTATGATTTTTTCAAATATGATAAATTAAATGTTGATTCTTAACTAAAATTATACATGTGCTATAATCAAGAATTTTTTATAGAGCATACAAATTTGCTCTAAAGTGATTCTGATAGTTTGGTATATTAATATTATGATGTAACAATTGCCCAAATTGCCCATCCCCTTATGAATTTTTGTTTGCCAATATTGGCTCGCAATGTTTCCTTGACTCACGAAAATGCTTCCTAACAAGGTTAATATCCCATATGTTTGCTTCGTTATGTTCGAGAAAGACCCCTAAAACGTCAACTTCAAAGGAAGAAAAAAAGCTCAATACCTAAGGGGTTTATTCGTAATTCACTCTCAGTCTGAGACATAATTAGCTGGCCATTTGCTTTTAGAGTAGCGTGCCGGCTGGCCCATTTAGGATGGCCCTTAAGAGTTTACAGTGGCGTCCAGCTAAGCACTTGACGGTAATAGGCAACGACGTTATTATTTATTATGGTGCCGTAAAATATTGTACTGTTTATCGTAAAGATTCATTTTTACTGTCACGGAACCGTTTGAAAAAAGTTGTTTAATTTATAATTTTTTAGTTGTATTAGTGCTTGTTAGGAAGTGTTTTTCTAAAAAATATTTAAAAATGTTTTTAGCATTTTAATTTATTTATTTTATCTTGAAAAATACTTTTATAAAAAGTACCAAATATATGTTTCTAAAAAACACATAAAATAATTTTACATTTCAAAATTATTTTTAATAATTTTTTAAAATTTAAATTTTATTTTAAAAACATTTTTTTACTTTAAAATAATCACTTCCAAATGAGGCATAAGATGGTGACAACAGAGAAGTAGCCATCAATGGTAGTAGAGGCGTGGAATGATGGCCAAGAGATCCTCTCTACCCCTGCCAGGTCATCCAGTTATTCAGTACTTGCTACATGGTGTAATAATATAAAGAACGCAAGATTTTGCTTAATATAAGAAACATTTATTTATTTATAAGACTGAAAGATATTTTTTTAACTGTAGCGAGGATTAATCTTACTCCAACAATATAGGAAGATCTAGTTAAAATTTTAACTAAATCTATCTTAAAAAATAACACCTAAATTTTATGCGGCCCAGTCAAATTATTTTCCTTTCATTTGTAAATATTTTAAATTTTCTTTCATGGTTAAACGTTTCAGATAAAAGATTACAATAATTTGATTGATCTAAAAAATCATAATTGTTATGAATAAATTATATTATTATGTGGATGTCCAAAAGCCAAAAGTCTCCTACTTATTTCTTGTAAATATGGGCAAGTAAAGAGACACTTATTTCCTATAAATATAGGACTTGTTTCATTGTAATAGAACTAGTTGATTATGTTAATATACAAGAAAATGTTCTCTCCTATATTTTATCTTCTTCTTTTCTTTGGTTTATAACACGTTATCAGCACGAGCCTCTACCGATCGATCAAGGAAGAATATTTCCAGGTATGATTTATATTGTTCTAATTTATATATATTATTTTTTTCTCACAAAGAAAATAAGAGAGAGTATTATAAGGACTTTCCATTGCAACCGATAAATATTAGATGAACTTCCATTGCATCCTATACAATACTCTTATACTATTCAAACAGATAAATCGGTTATCACTTTTAAAAAAAAAATAGAGGCATGAAGCCTATTTGTAAATATACTTTTGAATGGATTAAAAATGAAACGAGATATTTTTCTAGGCTTGAAGCCTACAATGCCCGAAGTATGGAAAAATAACCATATAAGCATGGAAAAATAATCGTATAGGTCTGAAACCTAAATTTTATATTATAGGCCCGAAACCTAGGAAATAAATTATATGCCTGAAGCATAAAAAAAAATCCGAAAACTAACGCTATAAAGGCCGGAAATTATATCATATGAAGCATCTTAAATTTATAGGTACGAAGCCTAAAACAAAATTCTATATGCTAGAAGCATATACTGAAATTTAAAGGCATGAAGCCTATATGTATTTTTATAAAGCATGAAGCTAATTATTAATTTTAAAAGGCTCGAACCCTTAATAAAATTCAAAACCCCGAAACTATAAAAATTAATGGTGTAGACTCAAAGTCTCAATTTCGATTAATATAGATGATGCTATATGTAGATTTATTTATCATCTCGAAATTAAAAAAAAAATAGAATTGGTATAACTTTGAGTAGTATGGGGGATTTGAACTTGCGACTTTTAGATAGTAGAGTATTTGGGTATAACCACTAGGCTATAGATTTATTTTGTCTTATAATAGTAATTTTTGAACAATATACTCTACAATTCTACATTTTGTTATATATTATTCACATTCTACAGTTTATAGGCCCGAAGCATAAGTAGAAATTTATATTATTGGGAGCATATACCAAAAATTATAGGCCCGAAACCTAGAACTCAATTTATATGCCAAAAGTATATAACAAATTTTATAGGCCAGAAACCTATCACAAATTTTATATGCCAGAAAAATAAAATAAATCTCATAGGCTTGAAGCCTTGAATACAATTTATATGCATGAAGCATAAAAGAAAAATTTATTGAAAGGCTTGAAGCCTAGATCAAATTTTAAAGGTTTGAAACCTAATCAATTTTGTTATAATTTGCACAAAAGAATTGAGGAATGCAATTTAACTTCTAAAGAAAAAAAAATGTTCATTCATCTCATGAAGAGAACTTTATTGAATATAAACCGAAAGTATAAGAGGAACTATATAGGCACGAAGCATACAACAATTTTAAAATGCTTGTAGGATTAAATTTCAGCGGTTCGAAATCTAAAAGAATTGCAAAGACTTGAAGTCTTAATTCAAATTAATGGGTTTGAAGGAAAATGATTGTATATGATAAAAAAAAAAAGGTCATATGGATATTTAAGAATTGTATTGTGCTATATGTAACACAAGGATTTCATTCATAAAAGAAATACATAAAATTAGGGGGAGATAAGTTGAACAAAATAATTTTATGAAGTGGACCAACTTTTGCAATAATTTACGCAAGATTTGCATGATAAAGGTTTCGAACATGCAACCTCCCTTATGAATGTTTATAGTGTTACCATTTGGACAATTTAATAATTTGTTAGTAAATCGGACAAAAACAAATGTTAGTACAATTTCAAGTACTACTAAATTAAGTGAGGATTTTAAACGGGCAAATGTAATATTATCGGTGGAACAAATATACGTTTGCTTGTATCAAATCACGCATATACTCCTGAAGTAGCTATAGCGCGAATAAAGGTTTTACAGAATATTATGAGATTGTTTGTCTCGTAAGAAGCAAAGTAATGAATTATTGATATAATCATAATTCGTGTTACATTTACATAATACTATTCCCTGAATTGATTAAAATTACATTCCCTAAACGAATGCAATAACTTTCAAATGCATATCAAAATAAACATTGTGGTGACAAAATTTGATTGAACAAAATTACATTCTCTGGCTCAAAACAATTCCATATAGTGGATGGAATTTCATTGCTTGTAACGATTGTTGAATTTTTCAATATCTTTGAAAATGGATATGAAAACATAACTAGTAGGGTTAAATACAATTAAATATTGTATTCTCTAGATAAAATTATTCATTATAGTGAATAAAACTACATTTCCTGAAGAAAATGCTACGTCTTTTAATGTGTATTGAAATCAGCGTGGTGGTGATCATAACTCCACCTGAGGTTGAAAATCATGATAGTGTTTCAGAGTTTGCTTTGCTGGTACATTTTCCTAAAGTATATATAATTTATATATATGATTGTTTTTATTAGAATTGTTGTTTAAAAAAAAAGGAGGTAAGGACAACAAGATTTATCGTGAAAAAAAAGGATTAGATGCAAAACATACCAAAAAAGGACGAGGTTAATTATTTCATGAGAATGCAAAGGAAAAATAAGATATCGTCGCTATACTTCTATACTTCAAGGTTACATAATTATTCTCCAGAAGTAGATATTATTGTAGCTAGAAGTATTTTGTTAAAAAAAAAAAGATAATGGTAAGACCTTTTACAGATTTCATGTCATGAAAATACTCTTGAAGTAGTAATATCGTAAGTAGGTGGTGCTGGCGGTGGTAGTGGTTGCAGCGGTGGTCGGTGGTGGTGTTTGGATTAAAAAAAACTGACTGGTGATGGTGGTAGGGTGGTAGTGGTAGTGTTGTGGTGGTGGTGGAGATAGTGGGGTGTTAGTGGCGGTGGGGGTAAACGTGGTGGGGTATTTGTGGTGGGGGTGGTGGGCAGTGGTGGTGTTGTGGTGTGGAGGTGTTGGTGTGGTGGTGGTGGTCGGAAGTTGTAATAAAATAGTTAAATTTAAATACGAAATAATAGAGTAACTAAAAAAATTTATATAAGAATATTCTTGTTAATAAAATGTTTTAATAGACAACTTTGTTAAGAGTGATTTTCAACCAATAAAGTTTTCAATGAGTTATTTTTAGTAAATAGCTTATATAAATTGATTAATTGAATATAATATTAAAATATTTCAAACTAAAATGTTTCAAATTTAAATTAAAAAATTATTAAAATAAAGTTTGAATAAAAATCCAAAAAATTAACAGGTTAATACTGAAAAGGTATTGGATAAAAAATATCTTAATTTTAAATTAGTTTCTATGACAAATTGTTTGAATCAAACTCATAAGAATTATTTTATTCCTAATATATGGTTTACCACTAGGTCATCTCTTTTAGGATATAAAATTAACAGATGTTATAGTGGCCGGATATACACTCTAATATTGGATGATTATTTGATATCAAAATCGAATATTACCTAAATAAATATGTTTCTAAAATTTGAAAAAGGAAAAGAAAAAAGAAGAAGCATGAATTAGCTAATGAGACTTTAGACGTCTACTTTTTTAACCTATTAAGAATTAAGATAGCTCATAATCAGAGTCTGGTGGTGTGCCAATCTGAGTTATCACATCTAAAGAGTGTGACAAACTTCATTAATTGAAAGTTCTATGTTGTCATTCACTTTACAATTGGACATTTCCTTAAACAAATTACAGCTTTACAAGTAGACACGGAGGTGTCCATGTGTTCACCATTCCAACTTTGGCCCGATCTAATCATAAGTAGATGATCAACAAAGATGACTCATTCTACTGGGCCGGGCCTTCAATATTTTTTTTGTCAATGAAACCTTACAACGGCCCTACTTTCTACAAAGATTATTTAAAAGTCTATCAGAATTAATAAGAGAGAGATCAGTCCAGCTAGATATGTCAATATTTTCCCTTGTACATCTTGACAGAGCATCCGCTGTAGTGTTATACCGTCTATTGATGTGCTTAACTTTCCATTTTGGACATCGACCTAGCCAACTTTCGATTTCTGAAAAAATGGGTTTTAGGCTCCAATGCAGCCTGGTCTTCTTCTTGATTCCTTGAGTTAACTCAAGATTGTCAGAGTAGAAAGAAACCCTCTGATTAGTGAGATTTTGTGATGATCTCATGGCCAACAAAACGGCCCACACTTCACCATCAATGACCTTATTAATTTTACACCTCACATTAATCTTCCTTTCAATATTACCACTCGTATTAACACCAATAGCAGCAACGGCAGAGATGTTGCTACCTTCCTTGAAGATTTTAGGTGCGAATAAGTTGGCATCAACAAAAAAATCAAATTAAATATATTAATAAATAGTATAAATATTATAAATAATGAATCATTAATTATATCAAATACAAAATATTGAAATGATATATATCATAAACAAAGTTTGTATAAGAAAATTTTCAAAATTGAAAAAGTTAAGTTATGGACCCAAAACTATAAAAAAGAAAAAAATTACAAAAAAATTCTCAAAACTCATAAAAAAAAAAAGTCATAAGTTGAGTTACTTGAAAATGTAATAAGTTTAGTTATGGAAAAATTCCCAAAACTCAAGAAAATATTGAATAAACATTTTTTTTTGTATGATAATGGGTATAACTCAAATTGTTT
The DNA here is from genome assembly GCA_029959085.1 of Nemophila menziesii. Lineage (NCBI taxonomy): Eukaryota > Viridiplantae > Streptophyta > Magnoliopsida > Boraginales > Hydrophyllaceae > Nemophila > Nemophila menziesii. The sequence goes on along the minus strand of JARWIR010000064.1, from coordinate 3,303,806 downwards.
TTCAAAACAAAGGTAAAGTGCGGGCGCACACGACCATGCGCGCGCTCACACACACACACACACACACACACATATATATATATATATATATATATATATATATATATATATATATATATATATATATCATATTTTATGATACTCACAAAGACTCTTTACTCGGTTATATTTGTAATTTTTCGGAATAACATAAGAGTACATTTGCTATATTTGGAACACATGGTATATTTGGCTACTTTTCGTCGAACAGAGACTAACGCCAAAATTTATTTGTATTAATTTCATTTTAATTCTAACCTTTTTTTTTCTTATTTTGGGAAATGATAATTTATATATAGTGTATGTTCTCTTAATTTTGTGCATTAATAATCTATCCTTGTTTAAGTCATAATATTACACATTATATAATTTATATTAATAAAAATCTAATTTTTGTTCTACATGTTATAAAAGCATATATTTTCAATAAGTTATGGATCAAAGGTTTTTTCATGGATATATTTGGAGCACTCCTTATATACAATACACGAGTAGGATTGTCCAGTGTATGCATTTTTATAAGATGAATGTTGTACTTATACAATACTTTTCAACAATGACTGGTAAAAAAATGACAAAAAATAAATAAATGTATGGTGCCTTTTATAAGGAGAGAAAATGGTGACTGTGGTCAAGAGGAATAAAAAATAAAATAAGGGATTTATTGAACATAAATCTTTTATTGGATTGTAACTTCATTTTTTTATAAATCTCTATTTTTTAATGATAATAATTAAGAATAATGATTAAAATATCACACGAATATTTGTTGAATTTTCGAATCGATAAAAATTAATAAGTAGAATTAATGATGTTAAGATTAAAATTTGGGTCTTGGAAAAAATATATGATGAAATTTCCATTAAAAATGATTTTTTACAATAATTCGATTAATAATCTAAAAATTGTTTTACAATTAGATAAATGTATCAATTGAGCCATTGTATATCTAGTTAACCCTTAATAAAATTCATTTGATCATCAATTATAATAATATTTATGTATCTTGTGATATATATTAATTATTTTAATTAATAGTTTAGATTTATTAGTAAAATATTATCTTACAAAAGTTTTTCCTTGCAAGGTGAAAAGAAAAAGAAAAAAGTTCTACCCTCGTGTTGAATAATGACGCCTTCATATACTACTATGAACGCTATGTGTACTTGTACTTTTAAGGGTCAATTACCTAAAGGATCTTAAAAAATATTATAGTGCCACGTAGGAGCTAGTCAATTCCTCTCTCCTTCTTAGAGGCCAATAAAATGTCCAATGTCGTAACTACCCTTCTAGTGCATATAAGACAAAAAAATAGATTATTTCTTTCTCCTCCACTACCATTACTCTCTCTCCTCCATTACCATTAATCTCTCTCCTCCTTTATCATTTTTTCTCTCTCCTCTTTCATTAATTATCAAATATTTTCCAGCTCTGACCACAACCACCGATCACCGCCGGCCACCGCCGGAAAAAGTTCTGAGCGTGGAAAAAAGTTCTGAGTCTGGAAAATAGTTCTGAGTCTGGAAAAAAGTTCTAAGTCTAAGTGCAAAAGTTCTGAGTCTAAGTGCAAAAGTTCTGAGTCTGAGTGCAAAAATTCTGAGTCTCAGTGCAAAAGTTCTGAGTCTGAGTGCAAAAATTCTGAGTCTGAGTGCAAAAGTTCTGAGTCTGAGTGCAAAAGTTCTGAGTCTGAGTGCAAAAGTTCCATTAACGCCAGATTTATAATCGCCAACAGTGTTGAGCGCAAAAGTTCTGAGTCTGAGTGCAAAAGTTCTGAGTCTGAGTGCAAAAGTTCTGAGTCTGAGTGCAAAAGTTCCATTAACGCCAGATTTTTAATCGCCAACAGTGTTGAGCGCAAAAGTTCTGACCGCAAAAGTTCTTAGGGCAAAAGTTCTGAGCGCAAAAGACCATAAAAATAAACAGAAACACGAAGCAAGAACAAATCTGCTACATAAACTTGCTGAGCATCTCAAATCGACTTGCTACCAGAGATCCAAGCTTCTTCTTCACAAATATAAGCACAAAAACAACTTCGTTTATCCATGGCTTTCAAATCCGATCTTAGAGATTATTGTGCAGCAGATCAAAAGAAGTTGCACGGGTTTCTTCCTTCCATGGCGGATCCACTACCTAGACCGACGATCCATGGCGGAACCCTAGATCGAAACTCTATTTCGGATCGGTCAAATCTCCACCTTCACTGCGGTATTCATCGAAGTTCATGCCAACGGTCTTCTTCTCCGCGCTCTCTTCTTCGGTTGCTTGGTGGCTGCGTGCTTCAAGTGAAGCAATGGAAAGAAGGAATATTATGGAATGGAGAAGAGAGACGTTGATTGTAAAAGGTGGGGAGAGAGGTAGAAAGAGAGAGAGAAATATTTCTGAAAATGTAATTTAGGATTTATTATGATAATATTTAGTATATATAGAGAATAAAAAAGGGTAGGAAAGTAATTGGGAAATTAAACTATAGTGTTAAATTTAGTCTGTGGCCTTTAGTAAGAAGAGGCTATAGAACCGGTCTCCTTAGGTCACGAGGTGGTCTTTTCAAAACCCTTTGGGTAATAATCTCTACTTTTAATCATAAAAACACTATGTGTACTTTCTCTTGTATCTTTACACTACTAACTTCAAAGGATAAATTATGACTGTCTCAATAAATTGTAAAAAAACTTATATGATGTCAAATGATGATACTGTAGATTTTCCCATACGGTCCATGCATCATCAACATCGTGCTATCTATTTCTTGATTTTCATTTGTACTTATTTTTGCTTCTTATTCTTCATTCCAGTCACTCAAAACTAATGATGATCCTGTGAATATTTTTTGTAGTAGATATGTACCATATTGGCGTGACGTTGCTTTGAATTTTTGGTGAGATATAGAGGTAGTTCTTATGAGATATAATGAGATAGCTTGGTTGTGTTGGATGAGAGAGTTGGACGGAAGATTAATGGTAAGTTGTCAAATGTTTCTTATCCAGTAATGGAGACTAATGCTTAACAAAGAGGTTATTCCCAAATAATAGGAAAAATAGTCTTCATAATAAATGATTGAAAATTAATACTGGAGTATCTCATCCTCATCATGCTATTTCAACTTTATCTTTTGCGTGCTAGAATCTCTTCGACCTCCCTTGTTGATTGTTAATGGTCAAACTCAAAAGCTATCGGAAGAGTCATTACGAATTTTGGTGGTGGAAAGAAAGAAGAGCTTGTTAGATTATCATATGAAATAATAAATAATCTGATCACTAATGTTGCTTACACTGAATGGACAATAACCTTTGTTGGGTTATATTTAACGTTTTTGGTTATATACTTCTTTTTAATTAATTAATTTTTTTGTAAAATTTAATAGTGTTTTTGGTGTTTTTTTAGATTTTAAAAAATAATAATCTTAAAGCCCAGTGTTGAATAGTGTTACTTGTTTTGATGATTCGATTAAATATGTTTTTGTTTTTGGTTATATACCTTTTTTAATGATTTCTTTTTGGAATTTAATACGTTTTAACTAAAAATACCTACTAAAATTCCAAAAAATCTTAATTTAAGAAGAAGAAGAAGAGTAGTGTGGATATTTTTATTCATAGTATTTTTTTGAAAAATTTAAAATATTGGAAAAAGTAATTTTAATTTTCAAACTTATGTATTAAAATAATAATTTAAGTAATAATTTAAATAATAATTTAAAATAAATTAAAAATACTTAAAGATAATTTAATGATAGCTTAACACAAAAATTGAACGAATATCGTTGATAGGGGACAAATAGACATAAAATTACTATACATAGAATAAAGAAATGAACTTTAAAATGTAAAAATAATCTGTCAAACGAGTCACGGTAAAAAGATTTGAGTATATTTACTATCCATATATATCTTTTACCTCCTAACTCTCTCTATGACTATAATATCGTAACAATCTATAATTATCATGTTTTTATTGGTTTACACAAATCTCTCAATTATTGCATCAATTTCTCATTTTATTAGGCTTATATATCATTGTGGAGTACCCATATTTAGGCCAACCGTAAGGACAAAATGATCACATGTAACTTGTGTCAATACAACTTGTATGATAGTTGACAAGAGCACCTGCGTAATATTCCAAAATTGGCTGCCTTTTGTTCATCAAATGCTAAGCTCATTACTGTTTAAGGACTTAAATTTTTTTTTTTAAGTCAATACTTAAGATTCTTTTAGTACGAGTATTTGAATAACGGGCGCATAAATAAACGCTTCATTAATAAATGATAATAAAATAACAATAAATATATAAAAAATAGGTGATTAATTCAAAAGGTCCACCACTAATATAACTTTCTTTAACAAGTCCAGCCATTTCTATAATATTTATAGTCTATAATACCCTTAATAATTATTGGCAGCCCATTTTTTTACAATCCTTGAACAAGTTTAAAAAAAAAATCAAACGATCTGCACTACATAAAACAAACCACCATTATCAACCAAACCTTACACTAAAAAAGATTAGCCCGTTGTCTTTGACACTTAATTCTTGATGTTGATGATAATGATGAACAAGTTTGGTGGGCTCTCTGAACATTATCAATCAAAGATTACACTATTCGATCAGCCCAGTTGCACAATCAAACCTTACGCCATTCCAATTAGCACACCAAAATAACTTACCATTATCAATCAACCTTACACCATTCTGACCAGCCCAGTTTGGTGGGCTCTCCGCACAAGTTTGATGGGCTCTTTGCATAAGTTTGGTGGGCTCTCTGAACAAGTTGTATTTCAAAATACGTTTCAAAATCACCGGCTTAGTGGGCTCGATTGTTGATGGCATAGCCACGCCAATTTAAAGATGGTGAAGATAGCGGTGGCGGTTTCTTGTGCAGGTGAAGACGGTTAATTAGAAAGATAATAGAAAACATATTGTAATTATACTTAAACCAGTATACCTTAAGAATTTGTAAAAGTAATAAGATTATATTAATAATAAATTAATTTTTTAAAATTTCAATAATAAAAATTATTTTGTTACCTTAATTCGGTTATTCTACTGGTGATAATGACAAGTCCCAAAAATAGAAAATTGTTGATGATGGTGGATCTCCTTGGCAGCGGCTGTGGTGGGAAGGTGAAGAGAATTTCTTTTTGCTTTTTTTGTTCGCAGGTTAGGGTGAAGAGATGAGTATTAGGTTTGATGTTTCATTTTAATTCAACCTTTATTTTTTTTTTTCTTTTTCAACGTTGGTGGTTGTATATTTATTTTATTTTAAAGTTTATTATTTTATTTTTTAAGGTTATATTAGGTATATTATACAACTAAAATAATATTTTGGACCTTATTTATCCAAACTTTTAAGGTGGACTTCTTAAAGCATAATTTGTTGGGTTATGGACCTAATTAGCAATTATCTCTAAATTTTATTACTAAAATAAATAAAGTAAAAAAATCATAAAAAAGAAAAACAATTTCGGTAAATGATACAATATATCTTTTTCTTCACTCTCATGGTAAGAATTATTAACGTCAACCATCGTAGTTTTATCTATATATTTTATTTTGAGCAATTTACTACGTCATAATTTTTTTTTTTTTTTTTGTATTTTTGAATTAAAAAAGATGAAAATCAAGATATATAAGATTTCATCTTACATTTAAAGTACAAATGATTAAAATTCGATTATTTAAAGTAGAAATGATCTTGTTAGATAAAAATCTCATTAATATTAAAACACAGTGAATCTTAATGAGATAAAATCTCATTAATGTTGAATAAAATAAAAGCAAATAAAAAAATAAATTTAAGAAATATATAAGACATTTTTTCCCTCTATCTACCATTATATTTTCTTTCTCCTATATTATCATTTTTCTATCTACTCCTTCATTAAGTGTCGACTCATTGAGTATCATCTCACTATATATCAGTACTTTTCGATTCCGACCTCAACCCACTGACCACCGCCAATGCTAGGGGTGTGCGCGGGTCGGTTTTGGATGAAAAATGTCCAACCCACGAACCACCCGTTCTTGTGCAGGTTTTGTAAAATGAGACCCGCACCCGCCCAATATATTATATAAACCATCGAGTTTTGTTTGTATTCATATTCATTTGGCGAGTCAAATTTATATTACAAATGAAAGTTGTAACAAAAAATATTGTTTAGGATACTCATATACATTTCAAATCATCTCTGATTAAAAGATATAAATGATATTTTAGAAAAATAAATTTATGAAATTAAACAAAGAATATAGATAATATTATAACTGAAATAAAAAAACATTTTATTAGATAAAATACTATTGAAATATTGAGGGATTTCAAATTTGAAAGAAAGTATTAAAGAAAAAGAAATGTAGAGTGAGAAACACATGACCCCTATTATTATATTTGAATAAAATGAGCAATGCAGATTTTTTTTAATGTTTTATACTAAAAGATAATCGGGAATATGCGGGTTTTCGGGTTTCAAGTTTAAAATCCACAACCCGCAAAAAATGTATACTTTTTAAGAAATGTAAACTGCAGCCCGCCCAATAAAAAACTAACCCGTATAATTTTGGGTTAGAGTAATCGGGTTGGTCGGGTTATGCGGGCTTTCTAACCCGATGCACACCCCTAGCCAATGCCGCCAAAAGAAATACCGAGTACTTGGAATATATAACTATTATTCAAAAAAATATTCAGTGCCCATGAAAATAAATGAGTGGTCAAAAAATTTACTTGAGTATTGGAAAAAATCATCTTAGTATTGGTAGATTCTAATGAGTATTGGGTTAAAATACTTACTATACATAGTAAAATTTTGAGATTATTACTCAAGAGGTCTTGAAGACACCACCTCGGGACCTAACAAGACCGGTTCTATACCCTCTTCTTACTAAATGCCACAAACTAAATTTAACACTAGAGTCCAAAATTCCAATTACCTTCTTACCTTTTTTTTGTTTTCCCCATATATATATATATATATATATATATATATATATATATATATATATATATATATATATTAATTTGGTCAGAAATATTTTAAAACCCTAAACCTCCTCTATTTTCTCTCTCTGTTCTCTTTCTAAAACCCACGTTGTTTTTTCTTCCACACGTTCCACCCATGGCAGCTCCACCACAAAACCAAATGTTAGATCTCTTTTCTCTTTTCTCATCCCTCTCTCACCGGATCTGCTATGGCAGCCATGGCATCTCTCTCACTAGTGACCAGCAAAGCTCTTCTTAGATCTCGTGGTGGTTCGAGGTGGTGCAACGGAGGTGAAGAAGCTTGGTTCGCAGGTGTTCAAGCTTCGTAAAGTTGGAGCTCAGATATGCCATAGATTTGGTTTCGTTCATGTTTAAGCTTCGAAGGTGGAGAGTCAAATTTACAGGTAGTGGTGGTGCGAGGTGGCGTTTCACGGAGCTGTTCTTCACTACAGCGCCAGAATCTTCATGTTCTCGAACTATAATCAGCAAGTTCGAACCATGCTCAGCAAGTCCGAGCCATGCTCATCAAGTTCGAACCATGCTCAGTAAGTTCGAACCATGCTCAACAAGTTCAAACCATACTCAACAAGTTCAACCAATACTCAGTAAGTTTGGGCTCAGAAGTTTTGCGCTCAGAAGTTTCTGGAAGGCTGCCTTCTACGAAGTCGTTCGTTTCCACATCGCAAAGCTAGATTACTTTTTTTCCAGAAATGTAATAGATTTGTGTTAGATTAGATTACCTTTTTTTTCAGAAAAGTTGTGAAATGCCGGTTTTGTGATTTGCTCAGATTTTTTGTTAAATGCTCAAAAGTTTTTGTGAAATGCTCAAAAGTTTTAATTTTGTGCTCAGAAGTTTTGTGAAATGAGCATACGAGCATGCTCAATAAAGTTACTAAGCATACGAGCATGCTTAGTAAATTTACTGAGCATACGAGCACGCTCAGTACTTTATGCTCAGAACTTTTTCCATGCTCAGTAAAATATGCTCAGAACTTTTTCCGGCGGTGGTGGTCGACGGTGGTCAATGGTTGTGGCCGGAGCTGGAAATTGTTGATTGTTAATGAAGGAGGAGAGAGAAAAAATGATAAAGGAGGTGAGATATTAATGGTAATGGAGGATAAAGAATAATGGTAACAGAAGAGAGAGGATAATCAATTTTTTTTTGTCTTATATACACTATAAGGGTAGTAATGACATTTGTCAATTTTGAAGCCTTTAAGTAGGAGAGGAATCACTTGTTTTCCATATGGCACTAAGATGCTCCCCAATACCTCTTAGATAATTGACCCTAAATTTTTTGAGTATGATTCAAAAAACTAAGTAATAAAAACTAAACAAGTATTTTTTTTTTGGTTACATAGGAGAGCCACTTTGGACTCGGAGTCATTGACTCGGTTCGAACCTGCACCACTAGATTGGTAGACCAAGGCCCTGGCCAGTGAGCTAATCCCATCTGGTTACTAAACAAGTATTTACAATAAACTAATTTATATTTATTTAAAAAAATTTAAAAAATAATACATTATAAAAAAAAAGTACACAATACTCAACAACACCTTAAAATTTCTAAATGATGATTGCCCACGACTATCAAATTTCATTAAATTTGGCATATAAGTTTGTTATGATTTTATTTTTTATTTTTTACTAATCGAATAATTATTTTAATACGGATAAAATTCTATCCTGAAATTTACCATTTATCAAATAATATTTCTACTCTTTTTTTTTTCTAAAAAATAATATTTCTATTCATTTTTGTTCTAAAAATAATATTTCTAAAAAAAAAAGAAATGTAGGACATTTTCTTAATGAGGACTAGATATTAGAAGAATTCATAGAATTCATGGTATTTGTCCAATATTTTTGTTTGATTAATTTTTATGTATTACCCATTTGAATGGGGCTAAAAAATAAAGATAAAATTTAACGGTTATTTTTTTTTGTTTTTGGCAAATAGTTATATTAAAATGTGATAAACTGTATATTATACACAATATAATATTTATTTTAAAACCCAATAAATTAAAATAATATCTATTTATTTTCTAGTTTAATATCTCAATGAGTTATAATTTTTTTTTTTTAAATCTCACTATTATCATAAAGGCATGATAAGAGCTATTTATTTATGAAGGTATTATACGGGATAAGAATGGTTCATGTATGGCTGACTTTCTTGGCTCATGCTTAAAAGATTCTCCACTTATGTCTGAAGTATTTGCACTTCATTTTGGGTTAAAGTGGAGTATTAATAATGGTTTTAAAGATCTTACTACTGAAACACTCTTGAGGGAACTCCATGCGCTAGTGAATAGCGGTGGAAGTTCAAGTAGTCTTTATAGTATGGACTCGAGGGAGTTCCATGCGCTAGTGAAGGGCGGTGGAAACTCAAGTAGTCGTTGTGTTACAATTGCACAGGAATGTCGAGAAATGTTGCGATATAATCCGAGCTTTCAAATTAATTATATATACCGACTAATTCTTGTGCTGATAAATTAGCATAGGAGAGAGCCCTAATGCACACCGGACCAGTGGTGTTTGAAGACCCTCCGGATTACCTTTGGAATCATATTACGAAAGATAGAAGTGAACATGCAACTGATAGAGTTGTACTAGATTTTCAATAAGTTTTCTTTTCGATTATCTTGTAATATGGTTCTAAACGGATTTTGAAGCCTCTTAGGTATGGAAAAAGAAAAATATCTTTTTAACCCATGTTTTTTTTTTTGCATACATCTGAGGCGCATAAAACGCCGAAGTTGATTTAATCAACTAATAAAGAACCCTCAATGAGAGTCTACAACTATTCTAGGAGTTGCTACACCGCTCCTATCTCTAGTTAGAATGTCTCATAGATAATCCGGGGGGTCCTCAAACACGCTCAAACCACCATTCATATCTGCTCCTCTTCTAGCAAGCATGTCCGCGCAAAAATTAGCCTCACGATATATAGGGTGCAACTCAAAACCGGGGTGTTTCAACAATAGCTCAATACAATCCCGACTAGCATGACAAGGCCTACCGTTAGAGCTACCACCGTCCTTCACTAGCGCATGTAGCTCTCTCGAGTCGGTCTATAACCCATGTTTTTCTCTAACAAAAATTGAGTAATTTTACAGTACATACATATCGAGACCAGTGGACTGTAGGCCCAACGCCCCTAAATCGACCCATGACTTCTAACCGATGGATTAACTAATCTACCTTTTATATTTAGTTGATAACATCGAAAAATGTAAAAAAGTAAGGGTTCAAATGGCCATCTAAATTTCAAGTAAAAGACTATCTGATCCTATATGTTTCAAAATAGACATTTTAGTCCTCAAGTTAAAAAGGACACATATGCGACCATGATAGTAGAATAAAAAATTCAGAAAAGTGAAATGATTATTTGAGACGAATGAAAGAAATAAATAAGGATGGAAAAAAACAGAAAGAAAGAAAGAACATGTTTGTTGGACAATTAGAAGCTTTTGAAAAGGATTCCACAAGTGATAAATAAGTCCCCCCATAAATCATGGTTCTTCTTGTAATACCATGTGGTCTTCACATGCCCTTTTGCAGCGCATTGACAAACTTTCTTATCTACTTATCCTTTAACCCTGGAATTTCAGAGAGAGAGAAAGAGAAAAGATAGAGTTTTAAGCCAATTACCTTATATGCATGCATTGTTTTTTGAGTTTCTCCTATTTTGTATCTTTTCACTGCCATTGCCCCAGTTATCAGTCTCCATAATTTTCTTGTATAATGAATGTCACGGTCTCAGATTTTGACTCGGATAATTAAGGCTTCGCTGATAAAAACTTACGCAAACATATATTTGAAACTTCTTTCTATTATCCCAAAATAAATTAATCCTAAATTAATTTACACTCACTTATAAGTTAAAAATTTACTCACTAATCTTTTTACAATTTAATATGACACAAATATAGAAGGTTACAATAAGTCTATGTTTAGTGCTACTCAAAGTGGAGCATTATTAGAATATATTTAAATAGTTATTTACATTCAACAATATTTAACTTGTGTACACCTTACTTTTTTAAATTTCGAGTTCAATACATTAACTTCACTCGAAAGGAGTAGTTTAATGGATTGTTGCAGAACACGGGGTTTGTAATGCTTATATTAGTCGACTTGATAGTGTAATGCTGAAATTAGTCGACTTGATAAGAGTATATGTTGGGTTGGTGTTAGGAGATAGTGTGGAGGTCATTGATTTATGTATAGAGATGGAATCACATAACGTTATGTCATTGATTGATTAAGTGAATGAACAAAGAATGGGGGTGCGATATAGAGAAATGTTTTACGGGTGGGGCTATAAATGAGCTGACAGTTTTACCAAAGGCTCGAGTTTGAGTTCGTTAAGAGTTTATTTGAGATTGACTCGTTTGTTAAACAAGCTAAGTTCAAATTTTAAATTTAGACTTGTTTACTAAACGAGTCGCATTTAAACTTTGTATAAACTCGACTGTTAAACTCGTGAACAGTTTGGTAAGGGTTCTTTTAGAGTTCGTTAATAGGCTTGGTAGATATATTCAATTAAAAATTATCAATATATATATTTATATATATACAAAAAGTCAAAACTAAGTAAAACTTTTGCGTATGTAATTAGTCATACTAAAATATTCTATATTTAATATATTTTTTGTTTTCTTCCTGTCAAATTATGTAATGTGTTGTATATTATTTTTACTTAGCTTTATTTTAAAACACCGAAAATTCTAAAAATAATAATAATAATTCATAGAAAAATAAACGAGCCTCAAATCTATGTTGTAGATCTCAGTTTTGCAGCCTAGGCGGTCGACCAAGGCCTAGCGCCTAGGCGGGATTACACGGGGCCTAGGCGGAATTATACTCTTTTGGACCCCGCTGTGTAATTTTGTATATTTAGTAATATATATGTAGTAATTTTATAGCAATTTTAACTAAAAGTCATAAAATTCATCTAACAAGACTATAGTAAATATAAAAATACTACAAATTGAGTTATAATATCAATTAACGAATACTCGTAAATAAGAAAAATAACCAAAAGGCCTATGCGGGCATGTTTTGCCATTAATCGGAGCCTAGGCGGCCATTTTTTGCCATTAATCGGCGCCTAGACGGGCTAAGCGCCCATTCCACGGCGATTAAGGCGCTGGCAAAAACGCCTAGAGTTGTAACTAGGCGTAAGCGGTAGAGGGGGGGAGTTGACGCCTAGGAGGGGAGATCTACAACATAGCCTCAAATGAGACTTAACGAACCAAACCGAACCAAGCTTAAGTTTGGAAAAAAATTAACGAACCAAGGCTAAGTTTGAATACTGAGACTCGTTTCAAACTCAAACCAAGTTCAACCTCATTAAAGTATTATCAAACAAATTCAAGATAACTAAAATTCGGTTCGACTTGATTCGTTTGCAGCCCTACCTACGAGAAATATTGAATAGGAATGCAAGGTTCATTATGGTCGAGACATATCAAAGGTCAACTTATGTAATGATTGGTTTGCCAATCTTGACGTTTCCTAGCACATGATAAGAACTACGTAGATTGATTCATCATTTCGGTTAGACGACACAATAGTGTGATTTATTCCCCATTCATTAGGGATTGTAGGTCGAAATACTTTAGATATATAAAATAAAAAATTTATGGTAACATCATTTTATGTTGGACTAAGATTACTAGATCATACAATGTTTTTTTTTCTTGAAATTCTTATGTAATTTAATTTCACAAAGACTATTTTTGTGGTGTTAATTTCTAACTCATTGTTCACATCAACTTTGTAGAGTAACATCACAAACTACGTTTCTCTTTTGTTATAAGAGCTAGTAATGCAATAATCTATTAGGTTGCTAAAGACATACTTAATTGCAAGTTGTTTATCAATTGGCACGTGTTGTATCCTCTTCAATTAGGCACCATTTTGTTAACGGATTTGTCATCTTCAATTAGGCAACAATTTTGTTAAGGGATTTGTCATCCTCAAGTATTGGATAAGTTGTTATATGTACTATCTATTTCTTTTTTTAATACATATAAAATTTACTTTAGACTCCAACAAAATTCAATCTCAAGACCTTTTAAAAAAGAAAAAACATCATCTAGTGTGATTATATGGTAATAGATCATACAACATTTTTCTAACTATGGTATGGTATTTCACTATTTCTAGTAAAAATATTTTGAATAACTCCAATTTGTTAATTAACTTTTTTGCTGCTTAATAATATTTTTTATATTGTTTTAGAAGTAATGATATATACTATCCAAATTCATACTACTCAGTGATATAAATTAGATGGTTATAAATAGTTAATCTATTTAATTTCTTGAGATTTTTTACCAACCAATTCACGCCACGTCATTGAATGGTATTTAGGTGGTATGTATCATTACTCTTGTTTTAGCTATGAACTATTTCTCCAAAATCGTTTGACCTAATTCACTCTAACTATGAATTATAATGAAAGATTAGGAGTAAAAATATATGTTTTTGGAAACTCCAAATGGACTCAAGTCCATTAAGTCCATCAATGGTTACAAATATATATATACATCTCTTACAAGTGCTATAACAAATCCAGTCCCTCCAATTTTTTCTTTTCTAAAACCAAAATCCAATAAGAAAACCTACTAACCCTTATCGGAAAATTTAACATAAAAAAAATAAAAAATAATTTTGCAGTAAAAAATAGAGGATTTATCAACGCACAAAAATAAACCGATATAAAATACACTTAATCTTCATCTTTCTCATCATCAGGGTTTGATACTTGGGTTGGGCTTTTTGAACACATTTCTTTCTCATGAAGTTCCAATAATCTTTTCTCAGGCCCACACAGTCCTACAAAATAAAGCCCATAATTAAATAAATAACATAATATAAGGACTTATAGTGCAATTACCTGAACATTTAGGAATATCCCATACAGCTATAAAATTAGGAGTACATTCAGGTTGACAAAGTAATCGATTATCTTCATGATTAACATTCATAGCAAGCATCCATGATCCAATTGTAACATCTTCATTACTAAACATCCTAAAACTGTAATTAAAACAAAAATTGAATTAAATACATTAATTGCATTTATAGTTCCTTATATTATATAAAAATACAAAAAAAACTTGCCTATCATTTCTTAGAGCATCCAAACTTGCAACAACATGAGCACTTAAAGCATAAAGTGGACCATAAGCATGGAGAAAATATTCCCTCCCTAGCAAACCAGACAATGGCTCATACCTGCATATTTTCAATTTTTTAGTTAATTGCACTATAGGTCCCTATATTATGCATAAATTGCAATATAGTCCCTATATTATGCAAAACTTCCCCTAGGTCCCTCTACTATACAAAAATTGCACTGTAGGTCCATATATCATGCAAAAATTTCACTATAAGTTCCTATATTATGCATAAATTTCACTATACGTTCCTATAAATGCAAAATTGAACGATAGTCCCTATGTTAAGCAAAAATTGCACGATAGGTCCCTATATTATGCAAAAATCACTATGTAGGTCCCTATGTTATGCAAAAACCACTATAGATAATATTATGCAAAAATTGCACTAGGTCCCTATATTATGCAGAAATTGCACTATAGTCCCTATATTATGCAAAAATTACACAATAAGTCCCTATATTATGCAAAAATTGCACTAGGTCCCTATATTATGCAAATTTTTCTCTAGGTCCCTATACTATACAAAAATTGCACTGTAGGTCCTTATATCGCAAAAAATTCACTATAAGTTCCTATATTATGCAAAAAATTCGCTATAAGTTCCTATATTGTGCAATTTTTTACTATTGTCCTTATGTTATGCAAAAATTGCATTATAGGTCCCTATATTACGCAATTAATTGCACTGGGTCCCTGTAGTATGTAAAAATTTCACTATAGTCCCTATGTTATGCAAAAATTGCACTAGGCCCTATATTATGCAAAAAATTCACTAGGTCCCTATAAAATGCAAAAATTGCACTATAGTCCGTATCTTATGCAAAAAATTGCATTAGGTCCCTAGATTATACAAAAATTGCACTATAGGTCCCTAGATTATGCAAAAATTGCACTATAAGTTCCTATATTTTATCATACAAACAGTTGTGCAACCCGGCAGGGGCTTTTTTTATATTTTCGACTTAATTGCACTTATCTCCCTATATTATGCAAAACTTGCACAATAGGTCCTTACATTACATAAAAATTGCACTATAGGTCCTGATTTAATTTTTTTTTTTTGAATTAATTACACTAGAAATCTCTATATTCAATAAAATAATCTAGATATTACTATAGAAAAAACAAAACTATTTAATAAGATTAATTAGACTAACCATTTAAGCTTTGGGTCAGTAAAAACTGGACCTTTCTTCAAACATCCAAGGTAAGTTTGTGGATGAGACCGTTCTTTAGCCAATAGTACAGAAAGACGATCTGTTTAACGAAAATAAATATAAAATCAAAAAACAAATTAAAAGAAAAAGAAAAAAGAAAAATATTATTTATACCTGGTCTTAGATATATATCATCATCAGCTTTAACATAAAATTCGGAATCATAAAGTGCATAAGCTGCTTTGAAATAAGCTAATGTCTTGTATGGAAGCTTACTATACTCTTCTTCAATGTCTAATAATAAGAAATCATCATATTCTGCTATTTCCTTTTTAAGCTCTGCCATTTTTGATTTATCGCTTGTTTTTCCAATTATAAATCTAAATACCAAGCCCGTTGCTTCTTCTAATCTGTAACACAGTATATATTAGTTAATTGCACTATTGGTCCCTAAGAAAATCTCACATGTTTAACGTGATTGAATAATCCTAATTCACTTTTCACATGTTTCGCATTGCCTATTTTGGAAATTATTAACTAAGAGTTATAAGATTTGAGAAGTAAACACTAATTATACCCAGAAAATAATTTATATTTACCGTTTAAGGCCATCGTGATCGGAGGGGAACCATGTCTGTCTCAAAGCTTTGCGCCGACCAGCTGATGCAAAGCCCGTTTGAATACCAACAAAGCCCATTGTTTTATAGCGTTTTGGCGCCCCATCAAGCTCAATATTCATACCATCACCATTATTACTCCGGCTACTTCTATCCCAAACGACCTTAACTGATTGAGGCTTTGCGTATTTACAATTATTCCCTGAACTAGCTCGTGAAAGTGCGATAATCCCGAAAATAAATCCTGATATTCCGATCGTTAAGCAAGCGATTAGCATCCACGATCTACGGACGGCGTCACTGGCGACGCTTGATGACGGCCTCGCGTAGAAGAATTTCGGCGATGATGGCATTTTGTTTCGAGATCTTTGGCTAATTATATGTATCTACGTATTGATATGTGTATGTAATGTATCAAGATTTTAAAAAGAAAATCTATAAGTAAGATAGCATTACATACAAGTATATATATGTATGTGTATGTGTATGGAATGTGTGTAGAGGTAAAATGAGCTTCAGAGAGTCACTGTGTGTGTGTGTTTTGTTGGTTCAGGCCGGGGTATCACTGGTCCGGTGAGATATCGTTTTTCTGAGTTTTTTATTTAGATCTCGGTCAACGTTTGGTCAAATCGATGACTTTTTAATTAAGGAGAAGGCAAAAGATTATAAGAAGGACCCCTTGTATTAGTATTTGTTATCATTTTGGTCCCCTTTTTATAAACGAGGAAAATACTTATTAGAGCCTCCTTTTTGGCTACTTTATAAATAAAAGCCAAACTAGGAAAAAATACTTTGTAAGGCCAAAATCCAATTGTCTAGTTAGGTTTTTGACATTTTTACCCTTTGTACAGCTGAACAAATGTAACTCGTCGGTGGTACAGACCCATAGGTACAGACCCATGGCGTTTTTTTCTTTTTTCTGATTAACTTGTTACTGATTGTTAAGTTTTTTGGGTTTTTTAATATATGGGCTATACCCATGAAGACTACTCTCACCCATTTTTGGGTTTTTTAATATACGGGCTGTACCCTCGAAGACTACTTTCACACATTTAAAAAATGGGTCAATTACCCAAGGAGACTTGAGAAAAATCAATGTGCCACTTAGGAGCTAGTCAATTCCTCTCTCCTTCTTAGAGGCCAATAAAATGTCCAATGTCATAACTACCCTTCTAGTGCATATAAGACAAAAAAAATTGATTATTTCTCTTTCCTCCACTACCATTACTCTCTCTCCTCCATTACCATTAATCTCTCTCCTCCTTTATCAAATAATTTCCAGCTCCGACCACAACCACCGATCACCGCCGGCCACCTCCGGCCACTGCCGGAAAAAGTTCTGAGCATGGAATAAAGTTCTGAGCGTAAAGTAAAGTTCTGAGCGTAAAGTAAAGTTCTGAGCGTAAAGTAAAGTTCTGAGCGTAGAATAAAGTTCTGAGCGTAGAATAAAGTTCTGAGCGTAGAATAAAGTTCTGAGCGTGAAAATAGTTTTGAGTATAAAGTACTGAGCATGGCAAAAGTATTGAGCATAAAGTATTGAGCATGGAGTACTGAGCATGAAAAAAGTGTTGAGCATGGAAAAAGTACTGAGCATGGAGTACTGAGCATGAAAAAAGTGCTGAGTATCGGAAAAATTTGCTGATTATTCGATTTTTTTTGTTGAGTGACTATACTGAATATGCTCGTTTGGTCAATAACTTTACTGAGCATGCTCAATAACTTGCTGAGTGTTTCTCGTATAATCAGGAAATTTTACTGAGCATTTCGCGTATAATCAGGAAACTACTGAGCATTTAGACAAAAATTTTCGAATTTTAATTAATTTCTTAAACAATATAATTGATTTTAAAAGTATTTGGAAATAATTAAAAATTCTATTAATATCATACATCTACTTTCTGTATTAAAAAAAAAACTACAACTTGGCTGTGATAATCGGATTACAAACAGCCTCAACCATTCAAAAGCCTCTTTAGTCACGGTTTCAATCTTCTAAGTATCCTCAACCTCGATCTTATCAGCTAACTAATCCATATCATTAATTTGGTTCTTCATGTTATACAGCATCACCAAGATCCTATAACCAAAATTAAATAATTAAAAAATTAAAAAAGCACTTATTGTCTGCAGCTAAAAGAAGTGAATTGTGACCAAAGGAATAACAACATGACAGTTGTTTGCTGCCGAATAAAAAAAAAAAAAAAGCAATTGCTCAGTTCATGAAAAAATAAAATTCCCCAAATCCCACCATTTTGCAAATCGAAGCCTCATAAGTATTCCAATACAAACATTTACATACAGGGAAGAAACTACTAAAGAAAATAAAAGAAATGGTAAGTTAAGTTAAAATATTCTATTATACTTAAATCTCAACTAACACACCTGTAAAGAAGTTGGATTTGAAATTTGTGTAATCAACTTTATCAACGGCCATATTGTTAAGAAGTTGAAATTTGTGTAATCAACTTTATCAACTGCAGATCCATAACAACTCGTATAGAGCTTCACGCTGCAGATATAGAACAGCTCGAACGGAGCTTCACACGAAGCCATCGTCTGCTGGTGGTGTTTTGCAGCCATGGGAAACTGAAGTAAACTTATCAACGTGAAAGAGGAAAAAGAGGGAAGAGAGAGAAGATAGATAGGTGAAAGAAAACAATAATTAGGGTTTTAAAAAGGTTCTGAATAATTTAATATATATATGCCAAGAAAAATAAAAAAAGGGTAAGAAAGTAATTAGGATTTTGGAATATAGTGTTAATTTCTTGCTGTGGCCTTTAGTAAGAAGATAGAAATCATCCGGTCTTGTTAGGTCACGAGGTAGTGATTTCAAGACCCTTTGGGTAATAATCTCTTAAAAAATAGATAACAGTTCTAGGTATAGAAAACACACATAATACCCCCAAAGGCTGTGCAATACATGTTTTGTACAGAAAAATTAAAAACCCTACGATGGTCCAGCCCTATCACAGCCAACCTCTACACTGGGCTGGCCCTATTAGCCAAAATTCACCTACTCAGCTACAATTACAAAAATTACATTTTTTACATCATAATGGGCCAGCCCCATTACCAACAAAACACTACAATGGGCTGGCCCCTCAGCAGTGTGAACTAAAAATAAACCAAAACCCAACTTCTTGGGCCGTACCCTTATCGACAAAAAATAAACCAACCCAAAACCTTCGTTCACGGGTGGCGAGATCTTCTCCGGCGAGCAGCAGCAGCGGTGGCGAGATCTTCTTCTCCAGCGAAGATCATCGGTGGTGCGTACCTCTGTCGCTTGAAACCAGAAACCAGATCGAGCATTTCTCCAAACATTCTGAGGTCTGACCCCACCAAGACAAAACACGAACCAAAAATAATGGGCCCGTACCTCTGTTGGTGATCTGGAAGATGGATCTGAAGGCGTGGTGGCCGGGTTCGCAGCGAATGGAGGGGAGGGGAGTTACTCCGTCGCGGTGGCCGGGTTCGCAGCAAATGGAGGGGAGGTGCTTCGTCTCTGGCGCTGTTCTTCGTATCTGTGCAGCAGCGCTGTTCGTCGTCTCTGTGCAGCAGCGCTGTTCTTCGTCTGAACGGCGCTGGACGGTGGAAGGAGAAGCAGTGGAGTTGCTCCGTCGTGGTGGGCTGGTTCGCAGCGGAGATTGGTGGAGATGCAGATCTTTGATTGAATGATGGTGGTTGTTCTTTGATTGCAGTGGTGCAGCAGGTGGGAAGGGGAAGGTCGTGGTGGGTGCAGAAGGTGGGAAGGGGGAAGGTGGTGATGTTGGTGGTGGGGGGCGGCGGTTTAGGTAGTGCGCCAGGAGAGAGAAGGAGAGAGAAGGAGAGAGAAGGAGGAGAGGAGAGGGTGAAGAGGTCGGTGAATGGGTCTCGTTGTTTCGATGGTTAATAGGGGATTGGTTTTTAGATTTTCAGCATTTCTATATGGATAGAAGGGTGGGAGGGTAGTTTAGGTATTTTTTGGGCTATTAGTTAGGTTCTAATGGACTGGTTAGATTAGGCTTTTATTTATAAATAGGGTATGGCCTTAGGCCTTAGGAAATAAAAGACCCTTTATAAACGGAACAAAATTCGAAATAACAGTACAATTTCATTTGTAAAGTTTCAAAACATCAGAAAGAGATATGTTTAGTACACGCGTTCAAAAAAAAAAAGGAATATGTTTAGCAAATACTACATACTACTAAGGAATTATTTTACTAATTATAAATATCCATTACTTTATTTCGTATATAAACTAATTAATGTTATTTAATAATATTATATTTATTAAAATATTTTTTAATACTAGATAGATTAAAATGCCCTTTCAAAAAAAATTGGTAAAAAATTATTGGTAAATATGTTTATTAATGTCATAATTTATAAATGATTAGTTACCATTGACAACAAAAAAAATTTCAAAATAAATTATTAAGATAATGTTTATATTTGGTACTTTATATTTGCTTGATTCTTTATGTTTAAAATGGATAAATGTCAATGTATTAATTATAGGGAAAATGACCCAAAAAATCAAAATAATATTATTTTCAGCCCAATAACATCAATGACAAAATTTCTTCCCAATAACATCATTAACTAAATTTTGTCCTTGATGGGAATCGTCCTTGACGGGAATCGTCCTTGACGGGAATCGTCCTTGATGGGAATCGACCTTGACGGGAATTGTCCTTGATGGGAATCGTCCTTGACGGGAATCGTCCTTGACGGGTAAACATGTAATCTTATAATAGTAAGTTAATGGATGATTCTTTGGGGCAAGTATAATATTATTTTGATTTTTTGGGTCATTGACCCTTAATTATATCCATTAAAATATACATTTTACAAGGGTAATTAATACTTAAATGCGAGTATGATTATTTTTTATATTTTTATGTTAATCACATAAATTAATTTTTCTCCATTAACTTATTAACCTTAATTTAAAAGATGATGAATTTCGAAAAACTAATTATTGAATTGTTACTTATATTTGATACTTTATGCCTACATAATTCCTTATTTTTGAAATCAATGAATATCATTTATTAACATCAATTATAATATCTTACAAAAAGTAAGAGAGAATTCTTAATGTTCTTTAGTATAATAAAGTTTAAAAAATAAATTGATTAGAGTCTTTATGATTGGTATTTTGTGCTACTTTATAAAATATATTCAAAATACATATGTGACACACATAAGTTCGTTAGATTTATTAGTGTTTTATCTTTTTTATATTATCTATAACCATACTAATAGAAAAGTCATTATTTTTGTATTGCTTTGGTTTATATCAAAAGACAATTTCTTCATAAAAATATCTAAGTCGGCTTTTAACTCTACTATTAGATAGTGATAAAGAAATTCGATTAAAACAATACTCAAAATAAGTCGTTAACTATACAATCGTAACTTTTAAATTTTCAAAAACTCTTTGCAAGAAATTTACAAGTTTGTAAATTGGACTACTTATGGTTGGTACTTTGTGCTACTTAATAAAATATAATTCAAAATATATGTTTGACACACATAAATTTGTTAGAAATGCTATTGTTATACTTTTTTATACTTTCTCTAACCATACTAATGGAAAAGTCATTATTTTTGAATTACTTTGTTCATTATATTTGGTTATTATATCAAAGACAGTTTTTTCACAAATATATCTAAGTTAGATTTTAACTCTACTATCAGATAGTGAGAAAGAACTTTTAATTAAAACAATACTTCAGACACATCTTAAACTATACGACGCTGAATTTCCAAAAACTCTTTGTAAAAAGTTGACAAGTTTGGTTAAAAATTTCTAATGGGATGAAAAACACAAAAAATAAAAAAATAAAAAATCATTGTAGTTTATAAGAAAAAATTGTTGTTTTAAAAACTATTGAATCTCTTGGCCAATCAAGCATACATGGTTCTTAAAAATACAAATTCTTTACAAATTTTTAGTGGGATGGGAAACACACAGAAAAAAAATCATTCTAGTTTATAAGAAAAAATTATTGTTTCAAAAACTATGGGATATTTTAGCCAATTCTTAAAAATCCAGATTCTTTAGGGTCTGTTTGTATTTAGGAGGGAAAAATAATGAAGGAAAAGAAAATAAAAATATTTAAAGGAAAAGAAAGGAAAATAATTTTTTTGTTTGAATTTAAATTTTTTTATAAAAGAAGATTTCATAAATGATTTTGGATATCTTTTGTTTGAATTGAAAAAAATACAAAAGATAAGAATATAAAAGATTAGTCTTTAACCATTCATAAATTCCTTTCTCTCCATTTGACTCCAATTTGGAGTGATTATAAAAATGGATACATAAGTGATTTTTGGAATCATTTCATTTATTTTCTATTATAAATTTTTCTAATACAAACACCATAAAAAATAAAAAGATCATTTCTATTCCTTTACTTTCTTTCAATTTATCTCAATCCAAACATACCCTTAGTGGCAAAGATTTTTGAAGGTTTGTAGTTCCCAAACTTCTCATTTTGGGATACAAAATTATGGGCGAAAAATCGTGAAACTAGGCTAACATTTTCACGGTCTTCGGGTTCTTAAGAAGAAATGTTTTATCCATATAGGAAAAGGATGGATACAAATATTTTAGAAACATAGGTAAATAAATGGTCCTTTTACACTTGAAAGCCGGGAAGGATTTTGGATATCCATCGTGCCACAACTTTTTAATGGAGACTTCTCCGGTTGAAATATTGATTTAATCTGACATATTTTTTTGTTCTTAATATTCCACTTTTGCAAGTGGATCAAGAATACAAAATTATCTGAAACACACGAAGAATGACACACATACACGACCAAATATAGTTATCATGCATTTGTTGATGATCAATACCGGAGGAAAGGGCAATCGTTCAAAGGGACAGTCTCAATCAAACCTTGAATATGGAACATCGTCTGAAAATCAAATATCCCAACAAAAGTTGGGAGTTTTAAATGAAAATGTTGTAAATGCGCTATTCCTACAAAAAAGAATCTCAACCCAAAAAAGGAACAAAAAACACAAATTATGAATGGTGCTATTATTATTCAGAGAAAAATAAACACCTTTTTTTGTAATGTACGTTCAACACTACAGTCTAGGCCTCTTCGGAAGTCATCCATAATGAATTCAGACGTATCTGTACCATATCAGCAGCAAAAGAGAGACATGGTTCTCTTAGTGTAATCAACGTTGATGCCAAAAAGAATCACTTATGTACTTTATTTTACACTGACAACCTAGAGCTCTATCAAGGTTTTTTCAGTTTATCACGCGCAAACTATAGTATCCATCCTATCATCCAAGATATTTGTAGATGGCCGGTTAAGTTTCCATCTTGTGAAGTTAATCACATTGGTAGCTCCGAAAACAAAATTGTAGATATTCTAGCTAAATGTGCCAAACACAATATTGATTCATCTTCATGGAGGGATACATATTTTCAAAATAGCTTTGGTATCTTCTCAAACTTGTATAAATGTAGTGATATCATCTAGTGATCTATGTGTTTGCTTATTTCAGTCTTTTAAATTATGTATGTTATCCCTCATCAATTTATTTTCCTTTGACTTAAAAAGTGAATTTCACGCCATATGATCATGATTTGTATCTCTTATGCTTTGTCCAA
The DNA here is from genome assembly GCA_029959085.1 of Nemophila menziesii. Classification (NCBI taxonomy): domain Eukaryota; kingdom Viridiplantae; phylum Streptophyta; class Magnoliopsida; order Boraginales; family Hydrophyllaceae; genus Nemophila; species Nemophila menziesii. The sequence goes on along the minus strand of JARWIR010000064.1, from coordinate 3,280,205 downwards.
TCCTTCTATATTTGTTGAGTATGTTTTTTTTGTTAGTTATATGACAAGAAATGTTAACACTAGCAAACTTATGTATGCCAATGATATACTTAGAAACATAATGGATCGAGTTGATACAAAGTACCTAATATGTAGATCATACGAGTAGTTTGTCAGAATAAAAAAATTGATTGGGATTACAACTGTATAATTTATAAATATGTATTATTAAGTTAAATGGGGCAATGTCACTTAGTGCCATTTAGACATTAGGTATTGCGGTTTAATGTCAGGCATTTGATCTTACTTTATATAATTGGGTTTTAAGGATTAATGACTAAATTACCCATGATATAAACCCCCCCCCCACACACACATATATACATATACATATATATGTGTGTGTGTGTACTAATACTAAGCCCTAACCTTATTTTGTTTCTATTTTATTTCACAAAATTTCCCACCATTCAATTTATCTCTCTTCTAAACAGTCGACGACCAGTTTTACGGTAAGATTAATAGTGCATCTACCACATCTCATTGGTATCTCTCTCTCTCGACATCATCAACGTTTGTTATCGATGTCCCTCGTCATCACATCTCATTTCGCGTATCTTCTACAACAACAAAGCAAAACTTCTACTTACGTTCTCATTAGACAAGATTGGTGGATATAATCTGACAAAAAACCATGGATGATGAAGTTGTTGAGGTTCAAGGTTGTTCGTATCTCCAGCAAGAATGATGAAGACTAAAGAGAATGAACAAGATGTAATGGATTTGCTATGCTTCTTTCTCTTCATCGTTGAGTATTGAAAGAAGATATTTTGCTTGAAAAAAGATTCTATTTCACAATAATTGTTTATGATATTTTTCTGAATTTATATTTATTAAATATTTTTGTTAAATATTTGATAATCGAGTTTTGAACAATTTGTTGTTGTATGTTGTTGTTGTTGTTGAAATTGAAGCTTAGTTTTTTTCTAGGTTGATGGCAAATTAGTGATTCTAAAACAATAAATTTGTTCTAAAAAAAATTATGATTATACAAAACCAACAAAGCAAATGAAAACACAAATTTGTAATTCACATAACCATAAATATATCTTTACTATGTTGGAAATTGAAATATCAAAAAACAAAAAAAAATCTTAAAATATGTAAAAAAGTTGAAGTATTAGATATTGATTTAAGAAGTTTACAAGAATAAAAAATTAATTGTTAATGAATTTATAAAAAAATGTTGATTGGAGTTGACATAAAATGGCTAGCAAGAGGAGGCTGAGCAGAAATTGTGATATTAAAATAAAAATATTTATAATATAAAATAAAAATCTTATTAGAAGTGATTATAAAATTATTTAATGTGACATTGTATAGGAATAAATATGGTTTCTATCTAATGAAAAAAAGGTTTGATTTGCTACTGAAATCTCAAATTCTTATTTAAAAGGGTTATTGACCCAAAGAGTTCACATTCCAAATGACTTGTCCTAAAAAATTCATAATATTAATAATAAAGATTGGGCAGATATGCCCCTATGTTGCTACACACGCGCCTTAATAGATTGAACTACAACTCATGCTCTTACACGCGTTGCAACCTCAAATTCTCTTCTCCGGCGATAGAGTAGGCCTCCTCTTTGCAATGACAAATCATGTTTCATATTTTCAAGCTTTTTTCTTAAATTATCTACCAAGATTGACTATCTCTTTTTCTTTGAATTGCTCAACAATCCATTAATGTCGGAAACTCCATTGATGTTCAAAATAGAAAACAATCTCTTTATCCTATGGAAAAATAGTAGATTATCATAATTTACTATTTTTGTTCATATGGGTGAGTTCATATGGAAAAATAGTAGATTATCATAATACTCACCCATAAGAACTACTTATTGATTGATCTCAACAAATATCTCAAACCACTTAAAAAGTTTACTTCAAACGTGAGTTAAGAACAAATGTGTAGGTGCTCATAACTAGTATAACGTCAACTTTACTATAATTTATTTGCACTCTAACTTAGTCTACTTTATAGGACAGATCTTATATCAAAGTAGATTGAGTTACAAAAATATCAAAATAGGTAACAAATTTAGTTAATGAGACAACTAAAAGTTACATGAATTCATATAAATAAATTCCTTTTTCTCATTTTACAACACATAGTTTCTAAAATTCATCATCTAAACAATGTTTTTTTTTTTTTTTCTCATTCTACAACTCTAACATACTCTACATAAAACCCTATTTTCATTCCAAAATTTGATCATCTTCATTTTCTTGTTGACTTTCCTCACTTGTTGAACCTTCTTCACATATTGACTTAGTCAACCATACACTTTCAGGAAAAAACATTAAATCAATATCTCCAAGTCTTTGTTTTTCTTCATCTTTTAAATGCGTAAATCCAAAACCTTTTGTCCATGTTTCTACTAAACTTGGAATAGCTGATACTACAAGCTTCTCAACTTTAAAACACTTCAACATCTATTACAAGTAACACACAATCTTTAGTTAATTGCATTATAAGTCCCTACTCAGTACTCCCTAAATAAAAAAATCACAAGTCAATTGCACTATAAGTCCTTAACAACAGAATACCCATGCAAAATAAAGCCTAATCCGATATCTTTTTAAAACTTGGGGGAGCTAAGTGAAGATATTAGAAACTAGAGGGACCTAAGTTGCAAATATATATAAATACAAGTTAATTGCACTTTAAGTCCCTAACAACAGAATATCCATGCAAAATAAAGCCTAATCGGATAACTTTTTAAAGCTTGGAGGAGCTAAGTGAAGATATTAGAAACTTGAGGGACCTAAGTTGCAAATATATAAAAAAAAATACAAGTTAATTGCAGTGTAAGTCCCTAAGAACAGAATACCCATGCGAATAAAGCCTAATCGGATAATTTTAAAAAACTTGGGGGGCTAAGTGAAAATATTAAAAACTCGAGGGACCTAAGTTTGCAAATATAAAAAATTACAAGTTAATTACACTATAAGTCCCTAACAGCAGAATACCCATGCAAATAAAGCCTAATTTAATAATTTTTAAAAACTTGGGGGACTAAGAGACGATATTAGAAACTTGAGGGACTAAAGTTGCAAATATATAAAAATTACCTCTTCGATAGCATTCATTAAACGTCGACACATTCCTTGACGACGATATTTACTACAAGTTGCGATTAAGGGCATTTCCGCAACTCTTACCCCATGAATTCTGTAAAATCATCACACACGTTAATAATATAGGGACCTATAGTGCAATTTAATTAAAAAAGTTACCTGATAGATGCAACACAAGTAACTATATCATCTTTTTCCAACACCATTGTATAAAACCCCTTGTAATTCAACCGAGTAAATTGTGACCTAGGGTTTAAAAACACATTACGTATTAGTTCAGGGGTGTTTTCGCAATTAAAATTAATTAATAATTAATACTTACCCCCAACTATACACAACATGTGGTATCATATCAATACGTGTTCTCGGATCAACCATAGGTAAAAAACACTCCTCCATAATCGTAAGTGCAACAGCTAATTTAGAATTACATTCACCTTTTAAAGCAACTAATCTAGGGGCAGAATGGACTTTTTGATCACCATGTATACATTTTAATAACGTCCATGCATAACCTTCTTTAGAATAATTCATTACTCCTATACGTGACTGTAAACCCGAATATATCTACAAAACACATTACACTTTTACGGTTTTACCCCTTGAATTAAATAAAATTTAAATTATTTACCTTTAAACAGTTTTTACCACAGAACCAGGTATCAGAACATGAATTGTATTTAGTATTTTCTGTCACGCACGCTAAGTGATCTGTTAAATGTCCAAGAGAAAAAAAAAAGTGTTAAAACGAATAATTTGCGGATAGGTCCTTTAAGTTACGATAAATTACATTGATGTTCGCATTGTGAACATTTTTTTACGTATTCCGAGTCTTTAATCGCTACTTTTTTACATATTCCACACGTACAATGTGGACAATACCAATTCCCTTCTGGTAATTCCTGAAAATTGGACACGTGTCATATATACATATATATACACACACTAAAACACACAAATACACACACATAAACGAACCTGGACATGTAAACATGATTGATGAAAAGTTTGAGGACAATTATCGCAACAAATAAGTTCACCAAAATCACCACATCTTCCACAACTATCATCATTTGAATCGATTTCTTCAATTTTATTATTTCCATTTATACCCTTACGAGTTTGATATTCAATAGACCAAGCTTCAAGCATACATAACGTAAAAGATTCACCAGATTCCATAAAAAGATTCAAACACGGACGATTTAACACAAAACCAGAATGTACTTTGAAATCAGACAAAGATATTGTGTTATTACAACATAAACATAATACACCTTCCCATGTAATTAAACCTTCTTTTACTACACTTTCGTTTTTCGGATCTCGATAATGTATTACCTCATTTACCGAAATAACCCCGGAATTTATAAGCCATGATAATACTGTTCTTGCACGAATTATTGACCATTTAGTTTCGAAAACTTTGCTTCGTAAAAGTAATCTACAATTATTTTTTCGTTTCTTAGTTGATTTATACGATTTGTTTTTTATTATCGCGGATATTAATAAATCATCGTCTTTTAACCTACAAATCTTCGGTTTTTTCGCTTTTCTCGGGGGTGTTTCGGTAATTTTCACACGCTTTATATCTTTGATTATACTCTTCTGCGATAAGAAATTATTCTCTTCGTGGGGCCCACTTTGATTTGAAGAATCGTCTGAACTCAAACATGTTTGTGAATTATCAACTAAGGTTCGTTTAGCTTCAACTAATTTACCTTCTTTTAAAAAACGGATCGTTTTATCGATAAATACTACATTAGCAAAAGGATCAAGAAGGCACCAAGTTGAAGCTAAAGCTAAAGAAGGTTTAAGATTATGAATCTGTTCTTCAATCTGAGTTACTGTGTTATAAAGATCTGAACGAAACTGAGTTAACTCAGTCCATGATTTAGTTTCGTTACTTTGTTGTATAACATCGTTTACTTGTGATAATAAGTGGGACCCACATGAAATCCAAGCGTTACGAAACTCACGAATCGGTCTACCTTCTGGTGATTTAAAAATATATTCTCCAATTCCGTTTAATTTTCCCGCTCTTTTTCTTCTTCCTACTACCCAACCTGAAGCTGTTAATAATTGATGAACGTGATATCTTAACAATGGTCTTGGATCGTTAGTTGAATCTTTAACCGTGGTTAATTCTGATTCATCTAGTTCGAGAAAACATGTGTTTTTCCATCTTAGCTTTGGTTGAATCTTTGATTTGTTTGGTATAGAGATTGATGGATAAATCATTGCTTTGTTTGATGAATTTGATGAAATATCCTCTGTTTTAACATTCTGGTTTAATGAAACTATACTTGAAGTTATACCATGGTTAGATGATTCAACTATACGGCATGTTTTTTTACTGTTCACACTCTTATCATTGTTAAATAGCACTTCTCTGAAAATTTCACGCTCTTTAAACGATCCATCAAATTTATCTTCGTTAAAATTCTCGAATTCTTTTCCAAACCAAGCCATAGTTATGCCTACATATTGAAATATATGAAGGAATTTAAAAAAAACATCTCTAGATTCTGCAATTAAAGTGTTTAAAATCTAATACCTAAATGCATACACGATATATGAACTTGAAGAATGGAACAAATTGTTCTTGAATGCTGATATATAATAACCTGTATACATTGTATTCATACAGATACGCTCACATACAGATATGTATATATATACACACACATTATATATACGCGCAGATAAAAGAGGGGTAAAAATATGAATCTATTAACCAAAATCGGAAAATCTAACAAACCCCAGCTGAAAATTTCTATTTTATCAGATCAGAATCGGAAAATGTTAAACAAGATCCAATTTTTACCGATTAAAAATGCGATAATCAAAATACCCAAAACTCAAATATTTGAAAAGAGGAAGAAAAACTCGCCTTTATGTCGGAGCTAGCTGAGATTAACCGAAATCTAGGGCTTAGAAGATAAGAGAAAGTCCTTGTTACTTCATTTCACACATAGTATTGTGTGTATATGGAAGTGTAGGTGCTGAAAGGGTAAGCAAAAGAAGAGGTGAAGATGGATTTTGATTTGGTAACACATGGCAGACATGAGCAAAGAAGCTCCCCTTGTGATCTTTTTTTTTTTTTTTTTTTTTTTTTGGGTTTTTGCTCATTAGTTTCTGCCTCTATAAACTCTCCATGTAAGCCTTTTTGTCTCTTTCTGAACACCGTTTCGTTTTTATTTTATTTTTTGAAGAAAATTAAATGAGTTACCGTTTGGGTTTTATTTTCGAGATAAGTTTCATGGCCAATACAAAACCGGTGGCTTATTTCTTCACGCCTCAAATTTTTTTTTTTTTTTTACATACGAGAGCCACTTTGGATTCAGAGTCATTGACTCGGTTCGAACCTTCACCACTAGATTAGATGACCAAGACCCTGACCGGTGAGCTAATCTCAACTGGTTTACCACAATTTAATTTTACAAACAATTAAATATTAAAATACTCAATAGAAAATAAATAACAATAATTATCAGTATTATTTATTTTCTACTATCATGGGCCACCTAGAACATTCTCAGTGATCATTCACGGAGTACATAGTCATTGAGTACACAAATCAGCGAAAAGTTGTTTTCTCGGAGTATATTTACAAAGCTTTGAGTAAACTTTGAGTATATTCGGTAAATTCTCAGAGTATTACCTAATATCACTAAATATGCGACGTAAAATTACATAATATAGTTAAAAATTAAGATTAAACAAAAAAGGGGAATAATTGTGCAAAATTTATTTATATGATCAAACGAGTATCACACCACTTAATAAAAAACTTATTCTACTTAGATATAATATACAAAATTATTATAAAGTTACATTAATAAAGAAAAAATCTAAAATTACAATAATTAAAAAAATCTAATTACTTGAACGCTATTCATCTTCTCAAAAACATCCATGGTTGTAAACTCTTAAAACCCTTATTTGAGATTTCGGAAAAGACAAACTCACCTGCTAAACTCAAGCTCCGAACTCACTTGTTGAGTGTCGTCATGGCTTCACACAACATCTATGGTTGAGCAGTGACATGGTTGTAAAAACGACCTCGAATTTTGAGGTATGAGATATGATGTGCTCGCATGAAACTTGTCGAGATCCAAGCGCGTCCATGGCCATCGAACACGAACAAATGCGCGTACAACACTACTCTCCTGAAAAGGTAGATCCCAAACCAACATCTTCGAATCCTCCCAAATAGATAACACTCTCCAATCAGCATTACTACTAGGTGATATTATGGCTCAAAACAATTGACTAAGCATCACTCTTGACGGAGTCGCTAGTGAGACACGACTATCGCACTAAGTGAAGAGCATCCCCCACTATGAGACATGCGTTTTCAATGACAAAGTAAGGGGTTGCTTTATTATATGCCCATAAATGAAGTCTAGATTGCGTCTTTTCAATAAATCATGACGTAACACCGTTCCTGATAAAAAGTTGTGTCTGCATTGAATTTAATTTAATCCTAACGAAGAGGGGGCCAATTAAATACATCTGTAAAACATCATTAAGGAGAGGAGAAATAATCGACGAGGAACAAAACTTAGATGTGTTAAACAATTATATAACATGCAATTAAGCCCTAATATTATGATGTTTACTTTAGTCATGATTTTTTTCCATAATAAACTTATTTATGGTTGTTCAGATTGCCCAGCACGAGGAAGCATTCACAAGGATGATTTCCTTTTAAGGATCTCATGTACTTAAGAAAGATAAATTAAAATAGACTAGCTAATCATCAAAGTGGTTTCTATAGTCAGGCGTCACAGTATGTAAAGAAGATCCTAACCAAAACTTCTTGGTCCTTCGACAATTGAACAAGATATAGTCCACAAGTTTAAGACCCGTTCTATTATAAAGTACAATCTTTATAGGAGGATCACTCCCACTTGAACTTATTTTTCTAGGTAGAGAATGCATTTTACAGTATTTCTAAAGGAATGACCTAACTTTGAATGGAAACAACGAGTTTCAAATAGGTTTCCATGTATTAGATAGAAAAGATGTGTCTTATTAGATGGGTACATTTGCTGTAAGAGTTTGACTTGGTGATTCAAGACCAGAAATGGAGAGAGAATCAAGTAGCTGTTAATTTATCTCACCTCGAAGGCTCTCTAGTTAACACGAGAACCCGAGTTGGTCAATGAGGTACTCCTTGATGAACATCTTTTTGTTCTAAACAATGCTATTACACCTTGGTACACAAATATAATGAAATTCATAGTGAGTGGATTATTCGCCACATAATTCAGTCCAAATAAAGGAAGATGCTACTCCACCAAGGAAATAAATTCTTTTGGGAGGACCCCTTTCTCTTCAAGGTGTAAAGTGATTAGATGATTAGATGATATATACCGGATATAAGATTTGTGCAATAATTGTGAATTGTCATGGCTCACCTTATGGAGGGCAGTTTAAGGGTGATAGAACAACATTGAAAATACTTCCATTCAGGTTCTGTTGGCTTACCATTCATAAAGATTTCCACGAATATGTGAAGCAGTGTAAGAGGTTTCAATTCACAGGCAACACGTTAAGATGAGACAAGATTCCACTTATTAACATGTTAGAAATGGAGATTTTTTATCTTTGACGTATGGAATTTATGGGAACCGTTTTGTCTCATCCCATAGTAATCCATACATCCTTTTAGTTGTTGACTACATGGTGAAATAGGTTGAAATAGTACCTCTACCGATAAATGATTTACGAGTGGTAATCAAAATATTAAATTAACATATATTAACGAGACATTGAATATCAAGAATGATCATTAATGACATTTGTTTCAAGTTAATTAATAATTTAAAAAATTAATTTAAATGTACAAGATTTTGAATAACAAATTTTTTAAATAAAAATCGTCCAAAAAAAGTTACAAGTCAAAAAATAAAAACATGTTAATAATAAATACATTATATTTTAAGAAGGTAAATTAATAATCCATATGTATAATAATTGGGATCCAGTATATTTACTTAAAAAAACCACGAATTTCAAATTTACAATATTTGCTGGATGGTCTTACATATATATGTAATGTACTTTGTTTTTTAGTTTAATAGAAATTTCGTGTTGACAAAAAAAGATAAAAGTTGCCGCTAAATATTCGTCTTATCTATTGCATCATTGCCATGATAACATGAACTCTAAATTGTTAAATCTTACGTTATTAAGCCATCATCAATTGCTGACTTTTAATACTTATCCATACCGCTTGATTTCCGTTATTCATCTCCAACCCGGTAGATCATAGAGTTCTGGGAGAGTGAAAAAGTAATAGGATTCAGAGACATAGTTTTGAAATTTTCTTCTGGGTATTTTTAAGTTTGAAGGAAGCAAAAGTGTATTTTTATTAAGAAAAAATTGTTCAAATAAAATTATATTTAATCATTGTATCTAAGGATTCGGGGAGCCACCGTCCCCTCCCACTCACCCATCCATATCCATCTTGATTTACTTTTAACAATGAAAAGTTTGTTTAAGATTGTTTTTCAAAATAATTACTTAAAGTGATTTTAGTTCCAAAAATATATTTTAAATTTTGAAATTATATTTAGAAAAAACACTAAATATGTGATTATTAAAATTATCATTTAGAGTAATTTTAGATGTTAAAATATTTTAAAAAAATATTTCAATTTTTAATTGAAAAATACTTTTACCTTTAAATAAGCAATCCCAAACAGGCTCGAAGTATTTTTTCTACGAAGACATTTTAATTCCTTGATTGCTCATTCTTTAATTGGAAAATAAGGCACATATATGAATAAATAAACTAAAAGAGAACATGTCATCTTACACCATTTTTGTTACACAAAATCGTAACTATTAAAGAAAGTAGTACAATCCTATTTTGAGAGATCGATATTCCTTCTCACACATCTAGCAAAAGAATTTGTGACCCCATTGAGCTTTATTCTAATGTGTTCAACTTTCTATTTTGAAAATTTGTCAATCTATTTACAGATTTCATCCACTATTGGCTGGATCACCCAGTTTGAGTCTGTCATTTTGTGAATATTATGGATAACCTCTAAGTGGTCAGAATAGAACGAGTAACTCCTATAGTTTAGGCCAACATTTGATCTCAAGGCTAGTAGGACTGCCCATACTTCATTTTTCAATGATTGAGTTAATTTACACCTTGTAGTGATTTTTTGATTAATGGTATCATTTCTATCAACCGTAATTCCCGTCGTTTCCTAATCTTTAGCTGAAGACGCGTCACTAAGCTGAACAATGTATTAGTCATTCGCAAGAACTGGGGATCATTCCATACGTCTTCATCGTTTAATTCATTGTTAAACCTTTCATTTTGCATACAAACTACTGGTCTGCCAAAGAGATCGTATAGTTTGTTTGTTTTTCTGACAATTTCCATCACCAACCATTTATTTTGTTCGAAAAAATCCCTCATTCTGGCCTTCCAGATGAACTACGTCGTAGCTAAAATAGTTGCACCGGCTTTTTTTGTCACTATAATTTATAGAAGCAATAATTGTAACGTTGATAATCTAGTCCTTAATATTTCCTCTGTAGTGTTTATCTATTTTTATATGCAGTGCTAATGATGTCTGCACTCTACTACCAAAAGGGAATTTGAGAAACATATGTTCAATCAATTCATCTTCCATTTCACACCACTCACATAACCCATTATTAACACATTCTCTCTTGTGAAGGTTAACTTTCGTCGATAATGCCCAATTACTCACTTCCCAACCAAAACTTCTGATCTTTGCTGGCATATTAGTGTTCAGCACAATTTTCTAAATCTCACTTTTATTTTCTTCTCCCATTTTAGAGGTCTGGCCCTCTGAATTTATTTCTTCTTGAACAAGCCTATGATATCCTAACATTCTAAAGTGATTACCGTCTTTAGTCAGTGTTCTAAAAGGCGCTAGGCGCTAGGCGGGCGGTCGACCACCTTCGAGCGCCCAGGGTACTAGGCGGGCGCCTAGGCGGAGCCTAGGCGTTTTCTTGCTAGGCGGTTTTGATATTTATTTAATTTTTTTTTTAAATTTATATAATTTTTTGTGTTAAAAAATAATTTTTTTAATTTTTTTGTATTAAAAAATAGATTTTTTTTAATTTTTTTTAGCTTCTGACCGCCTAGGCGCCGCCTAAACCCGTCTAGGCCTGCCTAGGACCTTCTGGGACCGCCTGGAGGCCGCCTGGGCCATTTCTGGAAGTTCAGCTACCTTCTAGCGCCTAGGCGCCGCCTAGGCCGATTTTTAGAACACTGTCTTTAGTAAACGACCATACGATCTTGTCCTCATTAACCAATTATAAAATCGGAATTCTAGCAATAGCCATCGTCATCTCTGAACACAAAATTAGTTGATATTATTCATGTCCCAACCCGTAAAATCTTTGTTGAAAAGATGTGCGACCACAGATAGATCACAGCCTTCTAGTTTTTCCATTCTTGTATTATTTCCTGTCCAAGTATCCTTTCAAATATCTGTAGTCAAATCATTTCCGATTTGCTACACATAAATTTTTTCGAGAAGTTGTAGGCCTTTGAAGATACTGGCCCAAATCAATGATCTCTTTTTAACAAGTTTTGCCTCCAATAATGTAGTTTTCATAAAATAAATGTGTTTGAGAACTCTTGCCACAAGATAGTTTGGCGTGTTAATAAGCTCCCAAGCTTGGGCCACTAGCAATCAACATTCATTTTTTGGAAATCCCTGAACCCAATACCACATATAGACTTAGATCTAGCAAAAAAAAATTCCAAGGAGCGCAATGGATTTTCTTCTTGTGATTCGCGTCCCACCAGAAATTGGCTAATAAGCTCGCCGTTAGTTTGCATAATGTATTTGGGAATTCCACAATTGACATGGTAATTCAGAATTGATTGTTGCACTATTTTAATCAAAACTTCATTCCCACCATCGAAGAGTATATTTGAGACCCAACAAGCCGATTATTTAAGGAGTCTATCTTCAATATACTCCAAATTCTCCATGTTAGATCTCTTGAGAGTATTCGGGATCTCCAAGTATTTACTCACAAATTTAGCGTCACCGATTTCTAAAATTCCAATGACTCTTTCCAAATGTCTTCTGCAGTACCATTACCGAAAAGAATTGCCAACTTTGCAAGGTTGACTTTTTTACCCAAAGCTCTACAAAAGTCTCTGATGGGTTGTTTAAATTCTTCTATCTCTTTTTTGCTTACTTCAACGAAAAATAGAGCATCATCAGCGGATAAGAGATGCGTAAGCCTTGTACAATTTCTAGTAATTGAAATACCCTTGATATTCCTTTCCAAATATTGCTAATTAATGAGCCTAATAATCCCCACAGTCAGTATTAAGAAAAACAATAGGGAGAGGGGATATCCTTCCCTGATACCTTGTTGGGATCAAATTTCTTGAGTCGTTCACCATTGACTTTTATTTGAAACGACACTATAGAAATGTAATTTAGGATAAGATCTCTTCATTTCTTACAAAATCCAATTTTTTTCTAGAATTTGGAGCAGAAATTCCCAGTTAACCCGATCATATACTTTGAACATGTCAATATTAACAACCACATAGTGTTTATTAGATCTTCTCTTTGATTTAACGAATAACAAGATTTATTGATTAATCTAGATGTTACCCTAGATACTTATCCTTTTAATGAAAGTCGGTTGCGTAGGAGAAACAATCTCATCCATGAGTGGTTGAAATCGTAGAGCAAGAATTTTGACAATTATATTATAGTAGAAGTTGATGCATGAAATTGGTCTAAATTCTATCGCATATTCTTGTGACACTTCTTCGGAGACATCGTGTCGTTAATTTTGTTTAGTGTTGTACTATTATTGAAAAAATCAAGGACCACTATAAAAATATTACCTTGTAATATATCCCAGTATTTTTAATAAAAATTCCCAGGGATTCCATTCGGTCCCGGTGCCTTCGTGCCCGACATGCTAAAGACAATGTTCTTGACTTCTTCCATATAAGGCAACTTGATAAGATTTCATTCATTATTTTAGTAAATTTGCAAGGAGTAAGTATTGCAACATCATCATTATTAGTGATTTGAATACCCTCAAAGAGCTTCTTACAATAATTCATAATTAAGTCTTTGATCTTTGAAAGGGTCTTCCACCTATTTGTCCTCCCCATCTTTTAGACTACAAATGCGATTAATTCTTTTTCTCATAATAGTTGACTTATAAAAGAATTTTTATTCTTATTCCATTTTTGGATTTAAAGGTTCCTAGCCATGTCTGTCCATAATGCTTCCTCTATTGCCCATAATTCTTCGAGAATATTCTTAATTTCTTGCTCCATTGCTTGGTTCTCCACTAATGGTTGCTGATTTTGAATACTAATCAACTCTTGTTGATATTTCTTATTAGCCTTCATTATCAGTGAACATCTTTTTACTTCATCCCGTCAATGCTAGACAAGTCACGTCTCTTTTAATGCAAAATTCTCAGATACTCTTGATATTAGATAACTTATCCCAGGCACTTTCAATGACATCTCTACAATATTGATTCTCCACCTTTCGGGACTCAAACATGAAATATTTTGCCTTAAAACCAACCAAAATATCTCTCTAAAGAATAACCGGAGAGCGATCCGACCCAATAGGTGGTGCCGCTTTCACAATCGAGTTTAGGAATAAATTAAGTCACGAGTTTGATGCAAGTGCTCTACTAATTTCTCTTTAACATTATCTTTTCCCAATCTCTTTTTGGTCCATGTAAAGAAACACCCTTTGTTGGTATATCCTTGAAAACTTGTTAAATTTGAGCATTCTTTTAAAGTTTGGAGCGATTTTACCTTGTTTTCTGAGCTTTTTAGTATATCATTGAAATCACCAATAAACAAAACCATATCATCAATATTTGCATTCCATTACGTCAATTTTTCCTAAATCTTATGTCTTTCCTTTCAACATTCAAAGCGTGAATACAAACCATGGACCATGAAATATTGCTTGATTCAACAATTTTGCTGATTACAAAGTAGGATTTTGAAACAACAATAGAAAGTGTCACACAATCCTTCCATGCTAATAGAATACCCCCAGACCTATAAGCTCTTCTCCCGAGGTCAACCACATGTAAGTAATTAAAAGACTTAAATCGTTTGCACGACTTGAGATCCTTCCTTTTAACTCTAATATCTAACAAGCAAACGATAAACACATTATATTTTTACGAGAGGGATCTAAACATATTTCTATTCATCGGCGCCCTTGCACCCCGACTATTCCAAACTAACACACTATCTATCAAACCTAGCCACTTTAAAGGACTGGCCGACGACCTTAAAACTATTAAAGATAATGCCACCCCTTACAGTAACTCATGTGGTACCAACATCATCTTCAATGTTATCGTGCCATCACTGTTGCTTTACTCTCCATAGATGTGCCCATCACAATCACACCATTACGGTAGTATTTCTTCCTCTGGTTTCTGTTTTCTGTATCTCGATCTTTCCCGAACATACGAACATATGGGTTGAAAAATGTACAAAACCATCCAATTTTCCATAAAATCGTTAATTAATAAAGAGTAAATATCTCCATCGGGACCATGAGACACAACCAAATACACTTTCCTAATGGGATAAAACTCAAACACCATATTTAAAGGGAAAAAAAGGAACAAATCGCCAATAATTTCTTAGCAAACGATCTTTGCATCAACGATCTAAGGATCAACGATCTATGGACCAACGATCTACGCGCTAATCATTTCTAACAATTTTAACACAAACGATCTCTACTATGTGTTCAAAATCCGAAATCCTTTTGCCAACTTCATCTTCTTCGAAAATTCTAGCCATTGAGCGGAAGAAAATTTTGCAAGTTTTTTGGATGAATGAATCTCTTCCACAGTCCTTTCCAAAAGGTTGAAAGATCCACATAAAATCAAATCTTCCCATCTCAAAATTATCAGCAAGATTGTAAAGCAACTGATCCTTAACTATGTGTGAACGATTAGTGTGATTATTTTAATTTACAAAGAAAACCTCCACGCATGTAGCAATATATTGCATAAGTAAAGCTAGATAGTTTAATTGTGTAAGTAAGTTCCTTATCCGATTATTGGGGTCTGTAATCAAAATAGAATGAGCCTCGTTAGCCAATAGTATATGAGAAGATGCAGAGACTTTGTAATCACTTTGGATTTTGTTTGAAAATACAACAAAACCCAACTGACTAACCAAACTCCTTTACCATGTGTCCCAAAGGTTCACAAAACTCAGCTGAACATTCTCTAAAATAAAATCGCCACATGCAAGTCTGTGTAAGCAACACCATTAAGTGCAATTTTATACCTTTTTTTTCCACATGCAAGATCACCCGTACAAACTTTTGTAGAATATATTTCATTTGATTTAACATAGTGAACCTATACAAGCGTTTTACTGTTATCATCTAACTGATGTGAAAGGACTCTCGTCGATCTTGAACCAACAAAAGAAAATTTTGAACTAAGGGGTCCTTTTAGTTTTCTAACTTTCCAACAACATTGGATTTGGTTTATATAATTGATTTTTATATAAATATATGTGGTAAAAAAAATGTAATAATTTAACAAGTTTACTATAGAGATTCATAAAAAAATTATTTACAAAAAGTTTTTTAGAAAAAGGTTAGAAGAAAAGTTTAAGAGAGACAAACATATAATAACTCAATGTTGATAGATAGATGAATATCATTTAGGATTTTATTTAGAATGTTTAACAATTTATATGTGTCCATTTACAAAAATTATTGTGTCAAGAAGTAAGCAAATTTTTAGCATTTTGAATCGAATTACAATCATTTTAGACACTAAAACTAACAACATTAATGCATCAACCGTAAAATTGAATTAAATAAACAAATGTTACTTAATGATCTTGATATGGTCCAAAATAATGCACCAAAGCCACACCTAAATCCAATGCCACAAAATGGATCGAGCTTGATGTCTAGAAACATCTCACCAACAATACAATACTAAATAATAAAATGGCCCTGCATTTACGCCACCTCACCACTCCCCTTTCTATATTAACCTTTTCTTCTTCTTCTTCACTACTCACACGAACTAGTAATAACTTATCATTCCTTAAACCCTCCCAATCTCACAACAAACGCTTCCTAATCTCATCTTCACTCATGGCCACTAAGAAGGTACGTACATCACTTATTGCACAAAGTACAAGTGCTCGAAACTAAGCTTTCGTAATCTGTAATTTCTGCATTTTGTGGTTTTTGTAGGTTTTGTTTCCGATTGCTAATGGAATTGAGCCGTTGGAAGCTGTGGTGACTATAGATATATTACGCCGAGCCGGTGCTGACGTCACTGTTGCTTCCGTTGAGAAGCAACTCAACGTCGACGCTTGTCACGGCGTTAAAATTATCGCCGATGCACTGATTTCTGATTGTGCCGATGCTTCCTATGATCTTATTTCTCTTCCGGTACTTACATAAGTATTTGCACTATTGATCTTATTGAAATTAATTGCACTACATCACCCTATATTATACCAAAATAACTATACTGTTCAATTAATTGCACCATAGGTCCCTAAATTATGCAAAATAACATATATTATATTACCATTTAATAGGGAGGACTGCCTGGTGCAACAACTCTCAAAGATTGCAAAATCCTCGAAGAAATGGTGAAAAAACAAGCTACAAATGGGAAATTATATTCCGCAATATGTGCATCTCCTGCTGTAGCTTTCAATTCCTGGGGTGTAATAAAAGGATTAAAGGTAACCTTTTAATATCTAACAACTTTCCGAATTTTAATTACTTTTATTTTTTTGTTTGTGATAAAAATTTAGGCAACTTGTTATCCATCATTTATGGAGCAACTATCATCTGATTCAAAAGTAGTTGAATCAAGAGTTCAATTAGATGGAAAAGCTGTTACAAGTCAAGGACCTGGTACAACTATTGAATATTCAGTAGCTTTAGTTGAACAGCTTTTTGGTAAAGATAAAGCTAATGAAATATCTACCCCTCTGGTTTGTAATTTTATTTTGCATTCATTGTCCCTATATTATCCAAAATTCACTAATTTTGTTATTTAGGTGATTCGCCCTAATCATGGAGAAGAGTATACTTTTAAAGAACTAAATCCAGTGAAATGGACATTCGAAAATGTTCCTAAAGTGAGTTAAAATTTAAAAAATACAATAATTCTTTTATTTTGTCCATAATTAATCTATTTTATCAGATTCTTGTGCCTATTGCAAATGGATCTGAAGAAATGGAAGCTGTTATAATCATAGATGTACTTCGACGAGCAAAAGCTGATGTCATAGTGACATCACTCGAAAACAAACTCGAAATTTTAGCTTCACGAAACGTTAAATTAGTAGCGGATTTACTCTTAGATGAAGCTAGTAAATCTTCATACGATTTAATAGTTTTATCGGTATGTTCAATTTTTTTTGTTTACATTTACTTGAATTTAATTTTGATTTATTTTTTTTACTTACAAGGGTGGATTAGGTGGCGCACAAGCTTTTGCGAAGTCTGAAAAGCTTGTGAATATGCTTAAGAATCAAAGGGAAGGAAATAAACCTTATGCAGCTATGTGTGCTTCACCAGCTTTAGTTTTTGAACCTCATGGTTTGCTTAAGGTAATTTTGTATAATATAGGGACTTATACAGTAAATATTTAATTTTGTGATTTTATTTAGGGGAAAAAAGCGACGGCTTTTCCGGGATTGTGTGATAAACTATTGGATCAGAGTGAAGTGGAAAATAGAGTTATAGTTGATGGTAATCTTGTGACGAGTAGAGGTCCTGGGACTACTATGGAGTTTGCTTTGGTAATTGTGGAGAAGTTTTTTGGGCGTGATAAGGCAATTGAGATTGGTAAAGCTATGGTGTTTTGCTAAATTACCTACTTGCCCTTATCGTTTGATGTTTGATTTGAGGTTTTTGTTGTGTAAATTATGGACTTGATCTTATCGGTTGGTGTTTTTGTAAATTTAAGAGGTTTATGTAATGAAGTGGAAATAAAGGAATAATGAGTTTTGGTTTTGAATAAAGGAATGATGTTTTTTTTTTTTTTTGGATGGAAGTATAATAAAGCTAAAGGCACAAGGCACGTTTGGTAGAAAAATACAACTAAGATGTCAATTGGTAAGTGACCAGATTTTGAGGGACTATGGGAAAGTCATAATTGTCTTCATACTTGAGTAAAAAGAATATCAATCTTTGGAACCAGGAATAGATTCGTTGAATAAGAAGGTTAAAAAAAAGAAAAAAACTGCCCCTTAAATAAAGTATCTGAGCTATGTTATAAAAACTCCAACATTTGGAATAATGATATGATAGATAGATACTTTACAAAACCTACTATCTCTTATATTAAAAGTATTACAATCCCTATAAATGCTTGTGATGATATAGTTGTTTGGAAGGTTGCTAACAATGGTGAAGTTATATCTAAAACAATGTATTCTACCTAAAAAACTGTGAGGAAAAAATTTACATACAACAAAAAAGAAAAGAAATATCCTGCTTCTATATTACCCAAAGTCTCTTTGAAGGCAGTTTAGGGTAGAGGAATTCCTCCTAAGATCAAAAATTTCTTATAGAAAGTTTGTAAAGGAATTTTATCAACAGAAGTAAATTAATTTAATAGACATTGTGCAGAGGATAAAATCTACAAATTGTGTAATATGGAGAAGGAAAATACAAAACATCTATTCTTTGCATGTCTTTGGGTTAGAGCCTTTTGACTTGTATCTCCTATACAACTGTTATGTAAACACCCAAATACAGGTAATATTGTTGTGTGGATGGAAGAATTAGAAAAATTGAAGAGTGCACTGATATTGCAAATAGGAGCTTTGGTGATTTAATACCATTCTTGCTATGGACAATTTGGAAAGTTAGAAATAAAAGTTTATTTGAAAATGTAACACGTGACCCTATATTTGCGCTATCACATGCATTAGAAGCCTATGATGAATACTTTAAATACAATATACAAAGTTCTGGGGCTGAGAGAGAAATACAAATAGAAGAAGGTAATATTATATCAGCAGGTACTAAAGTAAATACTACTAGGAAAAATGAAAAGGTAAATGGGCTAGATAAGAAGTGGCAAAAGAAAATTAATATTAATACATTGATAGTCAATACAGATGCATCTTTTAAGACAGAGAATTTTGCTTCTTCTGCGTGTATACTTCGAGATTATAATGATAAACTAATATTTGGGTATGTATGGACCTTTTCTTGTAACAGTGCCGAGGAAGCGGAGCTAATTGGAGTGAGGAATGGGTTACTTTCAGTAATTAATTTTCACTACAAGGATGTTGTTATTCTTTGAAACAACAAAGTGGTGGTTGATACTTTAAACTCGTCCTCTCCTCCTTCTTTCTCGCGGCTGCTTCTTTTTTATCAGGATATTAAGTCTCTTTGTAATAATATGAGTGTTAGTTTCTTTCATGTACCTAGGAAAGAAAATTGTGTAGTAGATTGGGTTACTAAGCGCAAACGAGATGGTATGTTGCCTAGTGATTGGATGTTTAAACCCCCTCCCCAGTTTGCGGAACTGTTAGCTGCTTTCCGAATTCCTAGAGGAATTGGTTAATTTATTTTTGCTGTATTGAACATTATTGCTATTTTAATTTAAGTACTTTGACAAAAAAACTTTAGTCAAAGGGAAAAAGACTATCCAAAAGCTACTCAAGTGCTGGACTTGTGAGTATGTGAGTAGATTTGATAAAAGACCGTTCTCTATGGAGTAACTTTTTTTTGTTTTTCCTTAATTTTTTAATCTTTTTAAGGACTATTATAAGAAAGTGGGGTAAAATTTCTAACTTTTTGAACATTGCTTTAAACACTGACAAAAAATAAACATTTCCGTTAAACATTCCCATAACAAAAGTAGATATTAGATAGAAAATAGAAAATATACGTTAGAATTTGTACAAATTAACAAGTGGTTAAAATAATAACATTTTCTTGTGTTTTAAGGACTTTACACGTTACTTAGTGGAAAGATTTGCAAAGGAGAGTATTGTCAACTCAGTTGAAGATGATGAAGAAAAAGAGATTCTTGTAAAATGTGAGATTGCTTCAAGATATCCTTTTGGAATCGTGAAAATTGACAATGATAATAGTTATATTATTAACTAAGTAAATGTCAAATGTAAAATAGCTAGTTTGACTAAAGTTTTGATTAAGAATATCTGTTTTGTAAAGCTTTGTATAAGCTTAAGATCTCATTTGTCAATAGATCAAACAATAAGATAACTAATTGGGGGCTAAACAAAATCTGCCAGAAGATTTGTTTGGTCTTTGAAGTGTTTTTCCTCCCTCCAATTAGCTAAGTTGCTAGCTTTAGACTTTGATCAACTTAGAATTAACTAACTTGTAATGACTTTCGATTTTAATTTATGTGTTTTTTTGACTAAAACATAAATAAAAAATAAGAACATTTAAACAAGTGCATTTTGAAGCGGTTAATTGTCAATAAGGATGGAATAAAAAATCTCTTCATAGATCTACAAAGTAACTTATATATAACTATATACTAAAATTTCTTTAAAAAATTACATAAAGACAAAAAAGAATTGGCAAAATCATCACTGAGCACCTGTTTCGAGAGTCACCAAGCACCGACTTTATTCACCGTGAGCCGCTATGGAACGGTTGCCACACTGCGCTTGCTCAAATTTTTCCGTGTAGCGAGCTTATTATTTATTGCTCTCCAAAGTAATACTCGTACCTTTTGTGGACACCTTATTTCCACATCATATCCATTTTACTTCATCATTAGTCTCTTCACTTGTTTAATGTGTAATTATCCGTTTGATCAAGAATATGACATTTGTTTCTCTTTCCCATGAAATATAGTTTGGTCCCTCCCTGTCATCCCTAGCCATGTATTCAATAATAAAATGACTTTGATGCAGGTAAAACGTGTTAAAAGTTGTTCAACTTCTAAGTCTTATAGTCTTGCATATAGTCCTCCACTAATTTGAGTCTGTCCCCCCTTCCAATTGTATGTGCTGTAACTTTGATAAGCGACGGATTAACCACCCAAACGTCTAGCCAAATTGTCACTTTATTTCCATTTTGTCCGTCTATCGGGATCCTCGTCTAAGCACATTAATTCTCTCCATGATGGTCATACAGAGTTGATAATCGATTGCTTTCATATCACGAGTCCTTGCTAGTAATCATATTAATAACTTGCTTACCTATCGATAAAATTTGATCAATAAATCATTTATTTTAAAGAAAATCCAAATGCCCCTAATTGTACAGTCACGTCAACCCAAATAGAATATTTCATATTTAGGGATATAATTATAGTGGATGCCTTTATTCCCGCAACTTTTGTCTCCACCGCAATAAAATAGTCGCCTTAAGATTTACTTGCAGTTCCTTGAACACTCTTTAGAATTCTGGACTATTAGTCCCTCGACATTTCCAAATAAGCATTTAAGTGAGTGTTTGGCCGTAACCTAACCTCTAATTGTGGTATGAACCATATCTTTTGTACTAGACATAAAAACAATTAAGAAATAAGATAATGTAAGTTAAATAATTAGGATTGCCCCAATAATCATCTTAGTATTAAATTGAACCTTACAACTTCTCCTCCTAAATGACCATGAATATCTCCGTTACTTTGTCTATTATATGACTATCTTTTCTGGATATTGCTTCTAAGGGTAAAGGTGGTAGGAAAATAGTGGGGTGGCGGCCCTCAAAGTTGGCTAAAAATTAGGTTTGAGCAACATCCTGTTCAAATGTATCAATCATTTCTTGTTCCTCACTTTTCCATAAAGACTCACACTTTATCTCCCCACCCCCCTCAATCTTTTCGCAGCTCCTAGGAGTATTTATTGGTGTGTTTCCAAGAGCATGTACTAAACTTAGATCCAAACTACCGTTTCACTTCAAGCTACTTACATTAATTACATTATGGTCCATGGCTAATTTAGAAGTAATTATTCGCCCTTACATTACTCTTGTCGAGTTGCATCCTTCTTGGTCTTGCCCCATCTAACACCCTTCAGTTCTTATGCTAATTACATTATCCACACACATTAGATCACTATATGTACTTCCCCAAAACTCCACGGATACCATAGTATTCAGTACCTGACAATTTTCAACATCCACGTCGCTGATCTTCTCCACTTAATCTAAAGTTACAGGTTCTTGTCGACCCTTATGTTTGTGCCACTAGATTTTCTATCTATGTGATACTTTTTTTGTTGGTCCCACTAGTTTAGAATACACATGTTTTTTATTCTCGATATCTCCCTTTTTGTTCTATAAATTCCCTTAGGAGACATCATTTAAGGTGAATAATAGACTTATTTGATAGACTTTTAAGCTTATTTCGTTATATTTCATTTTGTCTCCTTGGAATTATGATATGTCATTTGTAGAGCTTTTGTACGTTAATTTGTTTACTTTTAGTGCAAAGTTATAAGGTCCATGGATGCTATGAAAAACCAAGATAAGGAGGAGAATCGAGAATTAAAGTCTTAGATCGAGTGGAGGAATCAAATGCAAGAAAAGATATCCCAAAGAGTTGACTAGAAAATCTGCAAATCTGGAAGGCTGTTACTAATTGATTTCGAGCCACTTAGACACTGAATCAGCCTTTGGGTCGTGCAATAAGGATTTTTCCTTTTTGAGTTAGGAAGATTTAGAAACTAGAATGAGTCGATTTGGAGTTAGTATGAGAAAGTTACAACCGTTTTACTAAAGGCTGCACACCAGTTACGGGAATTAGAAGAATAGACTTGGGCTTTTTGATATTTTAATTGTATTCGTTAAGTTAAAAGCCCGCTCCTTCTTTTTATTATAAATAGGACCAGAGCCGATCCTGAAGGGAGGCCAAGGAGGCCACCGCCTTGGGCCCCCCTCAATTTAATCATTTTTAGGGCCTCAAATGACCTTTTTGCATATATATAGTATAATTTTTTATTTATTTAAAAAGGTTCAATTTTAGCCCAACTTAAAACAAAAATTATAGTCTATTCTTTTTTATCTTTTAAAAAAATTGTTTAATTAATCTAAGTAAAAAAAATTCATTTGTAATACATCTAAGATTTTTTTAGGGGCCCATATTTTAATGTTTGCTTTGGGCCCCCAAAATGTCAGGACCGGCCCTGAATAGGACTTTAGACTCTTTTTCTCATTACCACTTATCAGATTAATTCATACGCTTCAAGGGAGAGTCAGAGCAGAAGGCAGAAGAGGAAGCTAGATCGGGAGAATTTTTATTCTTCCATCAACAACCAAATCCAACGCCTCAATTAGGTTTCATAATTTATTTCTGTTATTTAGGATAATGTCTTTTCTTTATTTCTTTTCAGTTTTTAGTTTGAACATGATCTAATTTCATAAGTATTTGAGAATCGCAATTATGGGTTAAACCCTTATTTATTTAATTGATGTTTTTCCGATTTTGGGATTATTTTATTTTAATTTGAATTGAGTATTTTGTATTGACTATTATAGCATGCTTATTTACTATTTTTATTCTGGCCAATTAGAAATAGGATTGAGTAATTAGGCTATTCACTTTAGTGGCGAAGTGATCACCTTCGTGGGAGGCGGGGGGGTGGGGGGGTGGGGGGGGGGGTTAATTACGGACCTAGGTAATAGACGTGTGGTATTCGTCAATGATCCTGACAGGCTTGAATAACCACATAGCCAATTGGGTAAAGATCTTCAATATTCGAAAGTATGTATAATCGCTCTGACGGAGTTTATAATACCGTAGGATAGCTCCTAAGTCCACCCTGACAGGGGTTAGGATATTATAGAGTCCCGACTAATACATAAATACCAATTTAACCCTTAGATAGAAATATTAATTATATAAATATAGGTAGATCCCTTGCAAGACTCAAGTACCATTCTCATCTTGCATCTACATATTTTTACTTTCAGTATTTCTTTTCAATTAATCATTTTATTACTTTATTTTCTTGCACCTTAGTTCTAAAAAAATCAAAACAAATATCTTATCATTTTAATTTTTCCTTTTACAATTATTCTTACTACTTGATTAATATTTGAGTTATAACTATTCGTCCCTACGAACGAAACCCGATTTATCGGAGTATTACTTGGACAACCGTACACTTGTGGTATTGTGGAACCTTTACTTTATTTGCTTTATTTTATAATACCCCAGGACCCACCAATTCCCAACATTAAAAAATCCCCTATATGTCGTTGTCCCTCGTATCTATCACCATATGCAATGACGATGGTTTATGTAAATAATTTGGGATTATACGAACCCTAACATTCACTAATTTGTCATTCATAACTTCAAAAAAGTTAGATGGTAAGTCTTGTAACTTGGAGCTCCCTTTCACCAAATTCTCAATGGTCTCGTCTTTTTCTATAAGAGTCGTATATCACGATCCATTCTTTTTACCATTACCCAATACTTGACTCATTTTATTTTAATCGGCGTTGTTCCGTTTTCCACCCACGATGTGTTGGACCTCCCCCCATCTTGGTTATTATTAAGAATCAGACCACCTATCCATGATTGTTTTTGTTGCTTATCTACAGTTTTCCATTCCCCTCCTTAGGTGCACTAGTTTCTTTTGTTGATGCAACACTCTATTTTCCCTCGCCCTTTTCCATCCAACTTGGTATTATATCCCTGATAAGATAAAACACTCTCCCTTCAGATTACCATTTTACCATATTTCAAAATAGATAAGATACAACCCTTCGTGCTCTACTTGCTAAAGACGGTCTTGGATACGAATATCAACGACAAGTGGCTTACTCAGGCCAACTTCAGCCGCAAGCCTTACAAAATACTCCCTAACCCTTTCCGTCGTGAACAAATCAATTCAGATGTCTTCCCTATAATTTTCCTTAACGGGGTGAATATTTTTTTCTACATAATTGACCATAGGTAACCAAGGCTATCTGACCCAAACCGCCGTCTTTACTACAAGTGAAGCTTATGTCATAAAATACGGGTCCCAAGCCCTAAATATTATATACCTATCCAATATCATCCAAGGGCCTCCATCAAGCGTTGTATTATAGCAAATTGCACCATAGAATAACCAAAACCCACATCCACAAGTTCAAGATGCGCTTTGGGTTTCTAGAGATAGTTAAGTCTATTTAAAAAATATATACCCTATATTATACCCCTAAAGCCGAATTATAAGGTTGAATGCCATATCTTGCACCCAGTCGTTTTTGTTCTATTGTTCTTAATAGTTGTGGATATATGTCATATTAATGTGTAGTATAGTCAAATATGCACGTGAGGTCTGAATTTTTTTCCCTATCTCTGGAGTTACTTTGCAAATCAGAGGCATACTATTAATTTTTTTTGGGTTCCTCAATGCAGTACTTTGTGACTCCTTAACGCCATGTACTTCTTCCTTGAACAGACGAGTAATCTATTCCACATCTTGGGTTTCCATGGCAGTGTTTCCCCCTATATTTGATGGTGATCACAAATAAAATTTGACACATAATCCCCTATGATCTCGTTATCTAGGACATTACTTTCCTAAATTGTAGTAAAAAAAGTATTTTCTTCTTCTTTAGACTTATAATTATCACCATGAGTTTTTGAATCTTTTACTTGCACAACGTCCATGGTTAATCTCATTAACTCCTTGGTCCGAACCATTAGCAGATGATAAAGAGGTGACTGAATAGTGACAGGCTACTTGAGAAATTCTTTCCCTTTTTCCTTTTGTTCAATGTAATCGTATCTACCTATATGGAGGGGGGGATGTCGTCTCTATTAGTGAATATCAAAGTCTGTTTCAGGATCCTGCCTGATTCCCCACCCAAATTGATATGAACATAACTGATCAAGGTGTCCATCTCAAGGTTCCTTGTATTAGAGTCTAGAGTTTGTTTGAGACTTTTTGAAGAAAGGTCCCTTGGACTTAATACTGGTGTAATCCTTGTTGGTTTGTTGGCGTGTTAGGAAGTGAGTTTGACATGAAAGTAGGAGCTTTCTTGTTCGACGACGAAGGCCCCCAACCGCCCAAAGAAAGAATACGGGTGGATGTTGATGCCTTATTGGGATGGAAAAAGGGAGGTAACTTTGAAAACAAAATAGCTTAATATGAAAAAAATATTGTACACGAAAATCAGAAAAAGTCAGTTATCATTCAGTGAAGTACCGTTGTTACAACTACTTACATTAAAAAAATCTTAGTTTCTTGACTTTTAAAAATGATCTAGACATTTAAAATTATTTTTATTAAAAAACATTAGATATATATATATATATATATTTTAAAACAATTATATTATTTTAAAGATAATAAATATTACATTATAAATCTCAAAAATATTTTGTAATATTTTTAACAAATATGTAATTTTTATAACCTTTTTTTTCAATTGTATAATAAACATTCCCAAATACGTCTTTAATTAAATCAAACGATAACTTTACCTATTTTAACAAATTTACGAAGACCATTTTCCTTATCCTTAAGGAGTATTCACGATATCGATTGAACTCATTAAAAAATTCAAAATGATAAAAGAAAGCAATATTTCATTAAGTCTCAACCATAAACCATAAACCATAAACCATAAATATAATAAAACAAAAAAGAAGCAATCTCAAAGAAGAAGAATAAAGCAAATGCGTGGATGGGCATCCGATAATTATAAGGAGTCAAAAACCACATGCAAGGAAACTGGTTAGGCAACTTAGCGTCAAGGCTTTTAAAAGGTATTTATTTTCTAGAAAAGTAATCTATTGAATTGTAAATTCCGTCAAAATAGGACCCGGAGTTGTGCAAGTATTTTAGAAGGAAGAGACTTTATTAAAAAATACATGATACATGTTATATGAAATGGACAAGGCATTAATATATGGAATGACAGATGGATCGAGTCAAATTGGAACTAGAGAAACCAAGAAATTCTACTATCTCGAAAGTTAACGAGTTATTAATACATGGGACTACAAGCTGGGACTCTGACTACTAGATAATACGTTCCCAGAACCTATTATCCCTCTTATAAAAAGGATTAAAATCCTTGACATCACTGCAAAAGATTAATTTGTATGGCCTTTTTTCAAAGATGGATCCTTTGATACAAAAACAGGCTATAAGATTATTACGGAAGAACAAGTTGTCAACAAACCTAGCACTACGTCAGTCATTTCTAAACATAACTCTCCAGTATGTAAAATAATCTGGAAGTCTAATTTCCCAAATAATATTAAATTGTTTATGTGGAGAGTACTCAATAATACGATACCCACAAAAAAAACCTACAAAAGAGAAAATGTCCGGATTCAACAAAATGCGTCTGGTGTAATGATTCTGAAGAGACAGTAGAACATCTGTTACTTCATTGTAAAATATGTAAAGAATTTTGGACTGGAACTCTTCTTTAAATTAGAATTGCGGATCAAATAGAAGAAACCACAGAGGAACAGTTCTTAAAAATTATTCAAAGCTTCAAAAAAAGAGCGTGGGATGAGAATATAGCTAGAGATTTAATTATGATTAATATGTGGAACATATGAAAAGTGAAAATGAAGGCAATACATGAAGATACCAGCGTGTGTGGCACAAGCATTATTCAAATAACGAACAAACTAATGCAAGAACTTCATGGAATTGATTGGAAAAAGATCTACAATAATAAGAGCTTCGGGAACAAAAAAAAATAGGATCTTTCCTTCTCAGGGCCATGAGGAGGAACCAGATACCTCTTTGTACTGCAATGCGTCCTTTGCAAATATAATAGGTACGACAGGACTGGCAGTGGTTGGTGTTCATAAATTCTTAAATATTACTACAAAACATACGTACACTATGGATTGTAACTCTGTAATAGAAGGGGAGGCGCACACGGTCCTCAAAGCAGCCGAATTATGTAAGAAATTTACAGGGAGACGGAAGATCATCCTTTCGGATAACCTTGAAATTATTCAAGGTATTGAGCAGGTGTTAGCGGCGAGTTGGAATATCCAACCCATTCTTCGCAGTATTATCCACAAAGCTGGAGAGAATGGACTTATCTTATTTTGTCATATCAAAAGGAATCTCAACAGTCAAGTAGATAAGGTTGCAAAGGAGGATAGGCACGGAGCAAAGGAAAAACGTGAACTGACTATTAGTCATTTTGAACTTGGTGTTAGATTTAGTAAGCTAGGTATAGGCTAAGGATTTGTTGTGCTTTGTCTTTTTATTGGTGCGTAGGCACCTTTCACTGTCCAAAAAAACTAATAATTGACGCTAAAACACTTAAGCTGCTCTCTGTCCTCTTGGCGATATCCAAGTTTAAAATGATGTTTAAAAAATGGGTAAAAACCAAGGGGTTACTCTTGATTGTTAACGTGGTTTCCCTCATATACCTTAATGTTTCAGAAAACACCAAATAATTTTAAAGTTTATTATTTTGTAACATTGTTTGGCCTATTTCCTGTCAATCAAATGTTAGCAACGCTTCGTTGTGTCATCTTAACTTTATCTCAGAACCATGTGGTTAATTCAGCTATATAAGAACAAAGTAACTTGGAATAATTATGAAGCTAAAGGCATAAGCCACGTTTGGTAAAACTGTACAACTAAGATGCCAATTGGTAAGAGACCAGATTTTGAGGGACTATGAGAAAGTCATAGAAGGTCTTCATCGAAAAAACGAAGTCATTGTTTCATAGTACTCACTTGAGTAAAAAGACTATCCAGAAAACTTTAGTGAAAGGAAAAAAGACCATCCAAAAAAGCTAAAAGAAATCGGATATCATGTATTGAAGTAAAGTTGTTACCGTACTACTTACATTAAGAAGATCTTAAAGGTTTTAAACCTTTGAAAATGATTTAAGATCTGTTTGGACGTGATTATTTTAGAATAAAAAATTACTTTTAGAATAACATTAAAATATTTGTAAAAATTATTTAAAATATTTAAAATCTAGTTTCACTTTAGGTGCTATAGGTGCTATATAAAGAAACACTTAAAACATTAAAAAAAATACTGCATATATATATTTTTTTAAAACATTTAAAATGATTTGAAAGTTTAAAGATTTTATATTTTAAATTCCAAAAATAATTTGTAATATGTTAATTTTTATAATCTTTTTAACTTTATAATAAAATTTCCCAAATACGATATTTGTCAAATAAAACTAGTGCTTTTACCTATTCTAACATATTTAACGGTTGAAAAAAAAAAAACATATTTAACAAGACCGACCAAAAAAAACAAAAACAAAAACAAATTTAAGAAGACTATTAGCCTTATCCTTAAGGAGTGTTCATGATCACGATTGAACTCATTAAAAAGGTCAAAAAGAAAAGAAAGCAATCTTTAACCAAGTCTCAAACATAAATTCATTAAAATAAAATAGAGAGCAATCTGAAAGAAGAAGAATAAAGCAGATGCATGGATGGGCAGACGACCATTATAAGGACTGAACAACCACGTGCCAGGAAACTGGTTAGGCAACTTGTAATTATGACATAAGAACACCAAAGCCGGTCTCGGTCCTCTCGGACTATATCCAAGTTAAGAATTATTTTACGTAAAACGAATAGATAAACACCCGCAATTAATCCTATATTTAACGCAATTAAACCCTAATATTTAATATTTTAGATACCGATTAATTGTTTTCTCTATCAATCAACCGCTATTCAACGTCATATAACACTACTTTAATTAGATATTATCGCCGTATGTTAAATTTCACCACGTTGAGATAGATAGTTGGCCTAGTGGTTAGGCTACTCCGCAGAGACCAAGAGGTCCTGGGATCGAATCTCATTGGAGTCGAAATGACTCTGAGCCCAAAGTGGCTCTCTCATGTACTCAAAAAAAAAAAAAAAATATTTCACCACGTCAAAAAAGATTATATTTTTTTTTTCTAAATTCAACCTATATAATCTATATAATATACAAAAAAGTTGATTTTCTTGTTTGTTATTTAATTTTTATCATATATCATTTTGCTTTTGACATGTTTATTTTATTATTTCTATAATTATATTACATATTTTTATTATTTATTCATATTAAAATTTAAATTTTCTTTATATTTTTTTGATATTTTTTCACTTGAATCATGTTAGTATCGAACCGAAAAATTTGAAAAATCAAACTAGAAAACCAAATGGCTTGGTTTTTAATTTTCAGAATCCAAATTTAATTGGTTAGATTTGGTTTACTACGCAAAAACTGAATTAAAATTCGAACTGACGAAGGAAAAATATAAGGAATGTGGGAATTTTTTATAAGAATTATGTGAAAGAAAATTTAGTTAAGAATTTATTATCTACGGATTTTTTTTATATTACTATTTGGCGGTGTATTAGTAAAAGAAATATATATCACTTACAATTATATTAATAAATTTTCACTTTTTGATTTTATTAATTTTATAAGTTTATTTAGTATTGTAAATTAAGATAATTGTTGTTTAAATAGTAACATAATTGTATTAGAATATTAGTCGCTATTGGACAATATAGTTCAAGAAATGGTATGCCAAAGATTATTGGTCAAACATCCAAATTTGTAGCTAACCAAAAACTACAGAAACAAATCAATTCCGAACCAAAAACTAAATGTGAAACCAAATGCGAACCGTCTGTTTTGGTTTTTAAATTATAAAAACCCAAAATTCGGTTTGGTTTCGGTTTTAACCAAAAACCGAAACAAACCAAACCAGGTTCACCGCTAGATCCCGTGCATCGTACGGAATAGAAACTAATTTAATAAATAAAAAATAAACACATCTCTTCTGCCATTAACTCGTCGATGAAAAAAAACCTCAAACCCATCCTTCCTCCATGAGAATGGTTGAAATTCCAAACTCATCTTCTTCACACTCACCCCCCCCCCCCCCCCCCCACACACACACAAAAGAAAAGCTAAAAATCATCTCTTCAGCTACTCAGTTAACCGAAAAAGAAAAACTCATCGCTTAAGGAGGAAATGAAGCCCAATTTTCACCTCCTTTCTTCATATAACTCCTTTCATCACACTCTACCCACCCAGCCGCTTTCCTCCATAGATAACCATCTTCGTCTGGAGATCATTATGTCTGACCACCAGCCTAAACTCATTTTGGTTGCTCAAACGCATCTCTCCACCAGTCGCTCAAAAGCTTACATGACTAAATATAGGTGATAATAACTTTTCCGACTCATTTTCAACTGCTTTTAATAACCTTGGACGGTTGGGACTTTGTTTTTGCAGAGTAATAACCTTTATGGGTCAGTTCCAGATCTGAACTTACCTAGTTTAGATCGTAATGGAAAGGCCACATATTAGAATAACTCACTCCAACAAGAAATAAAATGGATCCTTCTTTGGAAGGCATCAAAAGTAGTTTATTCACTTGAACGTCAATGGAGAGTTGACCCTTAAGAGTTGTATCTTAATATCTTTAGGGTTTGTTTGGATATAGAGGGGGTTATTTAGTAAAGGATAGGAAAGGATAGGAAAGGGGAGGAGGGTATTTAATCTTGTTTGGATTGAGTAGAAAAAGAAAGGAGGGTACTAGTAAAGGATTATGTGAATTTTGTTTTTGGATTTTATAAGTAATGGAAAGGAATGGATTATTTTATAAGTAAATTACATTTGTACTCCTAATAAAATATATTTCAAATAGAATATAAGGGTAATATTTATATTTTACAATTAAAATTTATCCCTTCCTTCTAATGACACCAAATTGGAAAGATAGGATATAAAGGATTAGAAGGTATTATTTTAATCCTTTAGTAACTTATCCCTTCAAGATTTTGTAATACAAACAAAGGAAGGATATCTAGTTTCCTTTATAATTCCTTCCTTCCCCTTCTAATCCCTCATTCCAAACAAAGGCTTAGTCATTAATCTTTTAAGAATAACACCAATTATTTTAATACAATTTGTATAAATTTTTGGCAGAATTCTTGTTTATTACAACATATTATTGAATGGTCTTGTTCCTGCAATATCCAAATTTCAATCTAGTTTTTCTCTAACTAAATCAGGATTTATGGTAATTCACTCTCGAAAAAAGAAAAGTAAAAAAATATTTGGTGGGGCGATTGCTATGATTATAACCGGGTGCGTAATTGGGTTTTACTAATTCTATTAATTTTGTTCTTTATGTTTGAGACACATGAGTGTAATTGACTATTTTACATAACACAAGGACCAGTGGTAATTTGGTTTATATTAAGGGTGGGGCCCCGTAACGTCCTTTATGTTTGCTGAAAGTGCACTAGCTGCCCTTTTCAATTTTTTTCTCACAAACAGCCCCATAAGAAAGTTTTATTGTCACCGTTAGCCCTTTTTTCCATTTTTTGTTAGTTGACCGTTAGTCAATGCCATCTGGCGCCACATCAGTGCCACGTCACTGACACGTCTGCTCCATGTAGGCATGACTTCATCCTCATCTGATAGTTTTTCCAACGTGGCAAGGGCACTCTTGTCTTTTCATCTACTATCTTTATCCAAAAAGTTATTCATCTTCTCTCTCCACTACCGCACCTATCTTCGACCTCCGACCACCAACCTCCGACCACCGACCATCGACCTGCGACCTCCGGTCTCTGGAGAAAACACAGAGTTCCAAAAAAAATATTGAGTTTCAAAAAAATGATGAGTTTACTGCAAAAAATGATGAGTTTACTGCAAAAAATGATGAGTTACTGCAAAAATTGACGAGTTTCGATAAAAAAAGGTGAGTATTATTAAAAAACGATGAGTATCACTTTTATAAGCTATTTATTACAAAATTGAACAAAAGAACTAATTTACAAGCAATTTTCAAAAAAAAAAACAAAAAAAAACAAAAAAAAAACTACCTTTGTTGACCAGATCTGGTCAAACTACCAATCTAAGCATTCGAAAAAAATGTAGCTTGTCTTCTCCGTGAAGCTCGCTGCTTCCAACATCCATGGAGCTCGAACACAGCTCGTACCTTGCACACAAAAACTTGGCGACACAGAGGCGCGACGCCAACTCGTTATTCCCGCCGCCAGCTCGCCGTTGAGAAGACTAGAACGAGGTGACAATGGCTCTCGAGCAGATAGCAGCTCCGGTGAGTAAATCCAGATGTTTCGAGATCTGAATCCCGATTTGTGCGCCATTGTTGCAGTAAATTAAGGAGCTGACCTCCTTGTTTAAGACACCTACGAGCTCGTGCGTTCCTGCTCGAGGCTGAAATCGATACTCTGGTGAGATTCATGGCTGCTCGAGGTTAAAATCGATACTCACACGGCTTCCTTCTTTGTTGTCTTCTCCGGTGAGATTCGTGGCTGCTCGAGGCTGGAACGAAGGCGGCGAACCAGGCTCCAAGGCAGCGAACCTGCGTTTTACTCCGGCGACTTATTGAAGTCATGAACCTGCGTCTTCTCGACTTCCGTTCAGCGCTTCTCCTTCGCAACCGATATGGAGGTGGTGAATGGTGGAGCTCCGGAGCTTCAGCAGATCTGGAAAACGGGGGAGGGTGGGGGGTTTGCCGGTGAGAGAGGTTTTTGTGGAAGAGAGAGTGTGGAAAAGGAGGTAGGAAAGAGAATGAGTTCTAGGGTTTTACGGAAATCCTGAAATATAATAGTATATACTGGAATAAAAACAAAAAGGGGTAGAAATGTAAATGAGATTTTATAGTGTTAAAATTTTATTAAGGTCCCTAATAAAAAGAATAAAGAAAAGAGGTTAAATTAGAAATAGAGAGTGGATGTTCAAAACCTCATGGGTTATAATTTTTTTTTCTTTTAAAGTTTCCAGATGATACAACTTTTTATTTGGGTTTTGTAACCCTTTATAGTCCATGTAGTAAGTTACACTTTACTGAAAAAACAAACTCACTCAAAAAATAACTTAGCCCCTTTGCTCTTCTGTTTCCTTTGGATTTCCCGTTCTTATCATGACCATTAGAATGCTCTTATATTATAATCTTCTTTCTTATGGCTTATAAAAACTTTCACTACCTTAAAAAATTAAAGTAAACTGAAGACATTTTTTTTGTCAAGCAAACTGAAGACATTTTTCTAATGCACTTCCCCCTCCTTTATATACCCCTTTCTCATATCTCCTTCAACAAGATAAATCAAAGGTAAGATCCATAGATTTCTATGCTGACTTCATCTTTTTTCTTTTCGTTTTAATGTTGACTTCATCTATCAGCTTAGCTCTGTTTTTTTTGAGTCTCTTAAATTTTAATAAATATAATTGGTTAGTTTTAAGATTTTCTTTTTTTAGAATTAATATCCAAACAACTTCTCAAGTTAAAATTAATTTCTTTTCACCATAATTATTATTTTTTGTCCATAAAAAGCACCATACATTTTTTTCTCATAAAAAGAGCCGTTTGAGTTATGAGAAACTTTCTAAAACTCAAATTTTGAGTTATAGGAAACTTCCTAGACCTCAGATTTTGAGATTTGGAAAATGCCTTTTACGGATAATGGACAAGACTGTACGGGTTTATTGAATATTAACCTTTTTTTAGTGGATTTACACAATAGTGTAACATGTTCAAAAATATAATGAGGTTAGTAATGCAATAAACTTTGTAATTTTTATATATAATATTTGATATGCTATATAATGAAAAAATTGACTAAACTTGTGTTATCAATTAGTTTAATTAAATGAGATTGTAAATAAATAGTTTAAAATAAGGATAATTTTTTTCATTATTGTAACGTAGTAATGATCTTGATAAAATAAAATATTATAAATAAAATATTTAATAATTTAAAATAATCTATATATATATATAGTTTGATAATTTTAGATTTTTACATTTTGCTTTTAGCTTTTAGTGAAAATATATGATAGTCAAAAGATGTGATTTTAAAATTTGACTTGTTAATTATATGATTAATTAACTTGTTTAATTATTATCGAGAAGTAAATATTAGAATTTTTATTCCATGTTGGTATTTTGTTGAATATATTGAATCGTAATTTTTTTTTGAATACATGAGAAAGCCACTTTCGACTGGGAGTCATTTTGACTCCAATGAGATTCGATCCCAGAACCTCTTGGTCTCTGCGGAGTAACCTAACCACTAGGCCAACTATCGATCTTAATCGTAATTTATTCATATGTAAGAGTTAATATAGTTTTAGTTATAATTCTTTGTATATCATAATTAAATATGTTACTAATATATAAAGATCTTATGTAACTGTATAATTATATATATAATTTATATATATATATATAGTATTTTAAATATAATTCTTTTTATGTTTTTAAAAATAGTATTAGAAATTTTTACACTTATGATTTAATTTTAAAAATTATTATAAAAAATATGTAATATGATAAGTTTAAAAAAATATTTTAATGTGTTAAACAATATTTACTATGATTGTGATGGTAATAAATTATTTTATATATATATATATATGTAAATGCTATACAGTGAAAGAGATAATTCCCAATTAATTACACTTCCACATTTTTCATTCTCAAAAAAAGGAAGGAGCAAATTACTTCCAATTACTCACAAATTAGCAACTTAATAATTAAACACATTGTCATATTTACCTTCCATTATTACCCTTTATATGATTTTTTTATTTTTTATTTATTTTAATTATTTTACTTTTTTTTGATTTTTTTTTTAAAAAAAAAATTCCCGATTTTTTTTTTCAATTTTTTTTGTCTGAATTTTTTTTTGAAAATTGAAATTCCGGGTTGTGTGTTGCTATAACACACAAATATAGGTTCATGTGTTCCTGTAACACACAAAATCGATATAAAGGATTCTCTTTTTCAACAAATTTATTTTTTTTTCTTTATTAATTGCATACACCATATTTTTACTCGTTTTTAACTTCTTGATATATTGTCTTTTTGTGGAACACTTTTTTGCTATTTTTGTGTGTTTTATGTTTTAGGGTTTTGTGTGATCTAGGTCACACAAAACTTGATTTTGTTTATCCCAATTCTGTTTATTCCAAAAACACACAAATCTCAAAATTGTGTATTCTTAGAACACAGAAAACTCATTTTTGTGTATTCATGGAACACATAAAACTCGAATTTATGTATTCCTGTAATACACAAAACTTGATTTTGTTTGTTCCATTTCTGTGGAACACACAAATCCCAGAATTGTGTATTCTTGGAACACATAAAACTTAAGATTGTGTGTTTCACGGAATTGGAACACATAAAGCTCAAATTTGTGTGTTCATGGAACACAAAAAACTCAAATCTATGTATTCATGGAATTTGTGTATATATGGAACACATAAAACTCGAACTTATGTGTTCTTGGAATACATAAAACTAGATTTTAGTTGGTCCAATTATGTATATTCCTGAACACACAAATCTTAGAATTATGTGTTCCTGTAACACACAAATCGCAGTATTGCGTGTTCATGGAACACAAAATTCCAGGGAATTTTTTTTTAAAATAATTTCAAAAAAAATAATTTCGAAAAAGAAATAAAAATGAAAATAAACAAATAAATATTATTATAATTAATTAATAAGCCTATGGGTATTTTAGTAATCTTTCAATTTTTTGTGCTTAAGTGGGAATTAAGTCAAAGTTGTTAGTAATTGGAAATTCTTATGCTCTACGCGTAATTAACTGGGCGTTTTCCATAATAAAAATGTCATATTCATTATAATGTGATTATGAAAAAAATAATATTATAAATTTAAATATAACTTACAAACCATAGTAATCAAAATTTAAGTCAATATTCTCTAACACTGCTAACCTCATTACAATATACAAGATAGTAGTTTTGGGTTTGAAATTTTGTAAGACCTTTTAAAATATGTATGTAATTTTGAGTAATAAAGTTGTATTAACATTAGTCTAGCGGAAATGAACCTGTCACTTATTCAATAGATTTCAAGCGCGAAACATAGAAATGCCAAGTTTTAAGATAAAATATCTCAATCTTTTTCCGTCTTACGTATCCAACCGAACTTCTCGAAGTTTTCGATCAAAAAAAACTTCCCGAAGTGAAATCCTTACTGCAACCTTTTGTTTTTGTTCGAAACCTTAGTGCAACGGTAAGTCTAAATTTTATAAACAATTCAGTCTTAGTATCTACCGAACAAAATAAAAAAACAATTTGAGTAGGGACATTGGAACAGAGTAGGGAGTACTATTCATTATTATTCTTTTTTAGTAATAGGACGCTTAATCATTATTAAAATCATTTAAATCAAGCAAAGCACTTAAAAATTTACGCAAGTTGCAACGGTTGATATTAATTTTTTAGTCAACGTTAAATCATGCATATAGAGTAGTTTTTTTTTTTGTTCTACACGTATATAGCTAGTCTTTTTTTTTTTTTTTTTGTCAAAACACGTATATAGCTAGTCTATGTCTAACGTAGACATTTTTTATGCACTTCTCCCCTCCTTCATACCTCTTTCTCAGTCTCCTTTAACAAGATAAAGCTCCATAGATTTCCTTGTTGACTTCATCTATCAGCTCTAATATTTCTTGAATCCCTCAGATTTCTTTATAAACAAATCTGGTTAGTTCTATTAATAAATAATTACATTTTCTTTTTATAAATTCTGTGTTTAATAACTATTGATCTGTTAGCTATATAGTTGGTAAATTTATTTTCACCTTGAAGAAATGCACGGTTTCAGACAAGGTTGTGTGAAGCGAATTAGGAGTTATAGATAATTGTTATTTTTGATTTAGTTACTTGCTTTTCATATGTTGTATAATTTACTTTGTCATGTTTATGTAAATTCACCCGAAACCTACTTTGATTATTCATTTTTGTTTAAATTTTCTTGTTTTATGTTCGAACATAGAATCATTCTGGAAAGAATCTTTTGTCCTTAATGGAAAAGGTGTTCTTGAATTTAATTTGTATCATTATTTAATCTTTGAAATCGATTAATTAGCTCGATGATAGTTAAAAATTAAGACAATATAAAGTTAAGTTCCGTATTTTGATTGGCACCTTCATCATTAGGAATCTATTGGAGGCCAAGAAGGGTAATAGCACCGATTTTTTTGACTTAATTGTACTTTATGTCCCCTTTTCAACTCTTTTTAAAGTTATTTGCACTTTATTTAATGACACTAGAGTTAAGTTTAGTTTAGTTTTTTTTATTTAATTTCACTATAGGTTCCTATCTTACTTTTTAGGCAACTTCCTAACTCTGATTTTTTTTACTTGATGATTCACATCTGGCAGAATGAGTTTTTCATATGATTGGAAATTTTGAGTGACGTAAATACCCTCGCACAATGTCATGCTTCCGAACCTGCTTTGAGGGAAAAAAATCTCCTCCACCTCCACATAGAATAGACATAGAAGAAGGTACGGTTTCAGCTAGTCTTTTAGTTCATTGCACTATGGGTCCTTCTGTTTAATTCGTTTATTTTTGTATATTTGACTGTTTGGTACTTCATCTTGCAAACATAACATATTAGTCCCCTGTCTTTTTGACTTTGTGACAATTTAGTCCTTTATCTTATAAACATAACATTTTAATCCTGTATGTTTCGTTTTTGTGACAACGTTGTACTAAAATGTTACTTTTATAAGATAAGAGACTAAATTATCAAAAAGTCTTTACTCTTAAATTCTTTTTTCATTTGGGAATGCATAGAAACAATACTTACAGGAAACAAATTAGTAATGCATTAGTACAGATAATCTCAACGTTATTTCACAACTATTAAAAGTTGGGGACCAAGTGAAGATTCTGAAAAGTTGGGGGATCATAAGCATATAAGCATTTATTTCATATTATGATAAAATCTTAACTAAGTTTCAGAATGGCTACAGAAGTTTCAGAAGTTCAAGACGCTAAACTCTACACTTACAAAGAATTAAGAATCGCTACTGAAAATTTCAGTCCCTCAAATAAAATCGGACGTGGAGGTTTCGGATCTGTCTATAAGGTCTGATCTCACATCTTCTCTCCCAATCTTTTACAAACCCTAATTATTTTACCTTCTCAAATTAGGGAAAACTAAAAGACGGAACCTTGGCTGCTATAAAAGTTCTTTCCCCTGACTCAACACAAGGCGTCCGCGAGTTTTTAACCGAAATAACTGTCATCTCAGGCGTAGAACACAAAAATTTAGTGAAATTATTTGGATGTTGTGCAGAAGGAGATCATAGAATATTAGTGTACGGTTATCTCGAAAATAATAGTCTTGCGCAAACTCTTCTCGGTAAATCACGATCTCACGACCAGTTTTTAGAACATTGTGTAATATAGGTGTATTGACTGACAGGTGGCGGTTATAGTGGAATTCAATTTACGTGGAAGACACGAAGAAGAATATGTATAGGGATTGCACAAGGGTTAGCGTTTCTTCATGAAGAAATTCGACCTCATATTGTGCATAGAGATATTAAAGCGAGTAATATTCTCCTTGATAAGGATTTAAATGCAAAGATTTCCGATTTTGGTCTTGCTAAACTTTTTCAACCAAGTATGACTCATGTTAGTACACGTGTTGCCGGAACTTTGTAAGTTATGAATTTCTTTTAAATTGCCCTTTTTGGATAAAGGACTAAACTGTCAATATATAAAGGACTAAATAAATTATTTAATGTGTAGAGGTTATTTGGCACCAGAGTACGCAATTCGAGGACAATTAACGAGAAAAGCTGATATTTATAGTTTCGGTGTTTTACTAGTGGAAATAGTTAGTGGAAGAACCAACACAAATAGGCGATTACCTATTGAAGAGCAATATCTTCTTGAAAGGGTATATTTGCCATTTAGTAACATTCTTATTGAAATATAAGTAACTAAGACGTTAATTTTTGCAGGCATGGAAATTATATCAAAACGGAGATTTGGTACAGTTAGTTGATACAGCTTTAGGAGGGGACTATGACATTGATGAATCATGCAAATATTTGAAAATCGGACTATTATGTACACAAGATATGCCACAAAATAGACCATCTATGTCCATTGTAGTTAAAATGTTGAGCGGTGAAATGGATTTGGAATCATATACGATATCAAAACCGGGATTAATATCGGAGTTATTAGCGGAAAGGAATAAAAAAGTTAATTCAGTAGACTCGGGTACTTCTGCTAATTCCTCATCGTTGTGTAATGATACACGTGCCACAATGACTTTTACTTCTATATCGGAAAGAAGTAGTTAAGATTATACGTTGTAATGTGCTAAAGAAAGCACGTTAATTTGTTCATTCATTTGAAGGTTTTTATTTTCTTGGCTTACTAGGCTTCTGTGAATTGAATTGAACTTTTTGTGGTGTAATATACATATTTTTGTGTATTTTTTCTCTCTTAATCAACAACAATCTTAACATATTCATAATAATACAAACTAAATTGCGTATTCCCCTGCATATAAAAGAGTTGTAGCGTCACTTAACATATTCATAATAATACAAAAGACCTAAACCAATTACTAGTCACTAAAAAAACTATTCATACTAATATAGAAGATATAAGACACTTACTAAAACTATTCACACCAATACAAGAGATGTAAAACAATAACTATCGTTAGCTTTTATATATATATATATATATATAAATTTTCTTTTGAACGTCAATCACCGGTCCATTGGGTTGGACCCAGGTGGTAATGTATGAAGGGTAGACCTAGGCTCGAGTTTATAAAAGGGAAGCGGAGACCCGAGTTATTTATAGGCAAAAGGTAAAAATACCAATTTACCCAAAAAAAATTACCCGGGTTGGGCCGAGTTTGACGGGTCCAAAAGTCTTCACCCCTATCGAAAGGGATTAAAATGTTACGTTTGCATGATAAAAGGACTAAAGTAGTCACGAAATGGAAATACATGGGACTCAAACATTACTTTGAATTTGGTTCAGTTGGTCAACACAGCTTTAGGAAGAATCTTGCAAATACTTTAAAGTTGGACTATTATAAACCCAAGACACTCCACAGACTAGACTTACCACATATGACACATTTTCACCATTTTTACCATTAACTTCAACTTTAACATGACATCCAACGTTTCATTTCCTTTCAAATTTAGATTTTATCTATCATATCCTTCTAAATCCTAACAAACCAACGTCACTCATTTGATCTGTTCTTCCAGATCCAAAAACAAAAAACTTAACGATGGTCCTTTCTTTATAATATTTACCACTACCAACTTCTACTCACAACCTTCCCAAAACATTTTTTCACTCTCACATCTACCAATGGTTTCATTAAAAGAAGGAATACAATCCAATTAATTTGTGGGTTGTAATGAATTATAATGAAAAGATTGAATCACGTATCTACCATAAAAGTCTAAGACTATATAAGAAATTCATACATGGTAAAAGTCTTAAGACTATATAAGAAATTCATACATGGTAAAAGTCAAGAAATTCATACGATATAAGAATTTTTTTTTGAATACATGAGAGAGCCACTTTGGACTCGGAGTAAATGACACCAATGAGATTCGATCCCAGGACCTCTTGGTCTCTGCGGAGTAACCTAACCACTAGACCAACTATCGATCTCTATATAAGAAATTCATACACGGTAATATTATAATCCTTAATTTATTTTAACAGCTTGGTACCTAGAAATTAAACGAACCAATATATATTCTCACACTTAAATACTCTACTGAAATTCGTAAACAACCTCCTCCTCCTCCTTTTAGTTTCCGCAACTTGATCCTTCATAACCACAACTTCAGTCGGGTTTTCTTCAGTTATTGGTGGAGATAACTTTTTCTCCTTTGCCTTTCCCCATACTACAACGTATAGGCCAATGCATATAATAGCAGCTCCCACAACACTACATCAAATGACAAACATCTTGTTAAGTAATTTTGTAAATACAATGGTAAAACGCTATACATTACATAGTATGTTCAATTACACGCACCTGCCAACAGTGAGTTGCTCTGCGAATATGAAGGAGCTCAGGAACGCGACGATTACCATTGATAATGGACCAAACGCCGTTAAAAAGACAGGCCCTTTTTGCTTCATGATTTGTCCAGACACATAAAACAAAAATGCAGTACCTATTAATCCCTACAATAATCCAAGAGAATTTTGATTAACTATTGTTTATTTTATTCAACTAATTACTCATTTTAAAATGAAGGAAGAGATATTATTAGAGAAGTTGCTTCTTAGTCTTACACTGTATATGTAAAAAAAACAGAGCAATTTCCTTGTGAACGGCCCACACGGAGTAGTTTCCTCTTTCCACAATAAAAGTTATAACCATGCTTTCCACTGCACCTGTAAAACACATAAAGGTGACCAGCGAGATCCCAGCCGGATATACTCTCAACGTTGTTGTCTGTAAAAACAGAGTTATAAGAACAGAGTAAGTAAACAAAGCAATTATTAAATAAAAATCTATTGTATTTTCATTAAATTAAAACTAATATAATGTACCTGTAATATGTAAAAGCAAGCAACAGATAAACAAGAAACCGTGATCATAATTGGCCCCTTTACAAGTTGCTCGTTTCTATGGGATGTGGTTTTCTTCTGGTTAGTCCATGGAAGACTAATCACCTTCCCGGTAACAAATGTCATAAGCATTGCACCACATATGGTTACCAACGTACCTAAGATTTTAGCTTGAGTATGTTTTTGCTTGATTTTCACCTTTTCTAGCCTTCAAAAAAGAAAACGATTGTTTTAATGAAAGCGATGAACACATATAAGTACCCCTTCATTATGTAAAGGAGTGACTTTGTATTTGGTAAACGTTACCTAAAAATTTAGGCCAAAAGAAATGTGATGGCAAGAAGTATATTTCCCATAGCTGCTGTGTATGTAGCTAAAGTGTATTTAACACCAGCAAAGTACAAAATCTGCCCTGAAACTGACCTGTTACAAAAATATCGCTTAGATAAACAACTTCAAAGTGGATTAAGATATGATCCTGATCTTATATATTAATTACCCTAATAAGAGCAAAAGAACCCTCAAGGTGATAGATAGCGTCATCTTTGGTCTTTTCCTCCTGCAACAAATCAAAAACACATGTCTTAGACACAATTTTATAATTAAATGGCAAAATCACTCTTCTACCTCTCAAGGTAAAAAGCCAACGGTGCACAAATGAATGATGCAAGCAAATTCGTATAGGTAGATAGTACAAGGAAACTCATTCCCTCGTTTAGAGCTTTTTTCCCTATTATAATCATACCAGCAACAATAAGTTGCACTAATACCACACACAGAACCCTTTTTGAAGTATCCCAAGCTCTAATGAGCTTATCTCTGGTTATGAGCTTATCTCTGGTTATGAGAAAGTATCTATCAATAATTATTAATAAAGAATATGTGCATTTGATTGTAGAGAAGCGACGTTTGGTTTGTGAAAATAATGGGTATTTTCTGTTTTCATTTTCTATATTTTCCAAAATACTAATAAAAACGTGTTTGGCAAGAGAAAATGAAAACAGTTTTCTGGAAATTTAAATGAAAACGTTGCTATATTGGAGAAGGTGAAATCAACGTTTTCCATATTTTCTGTAAATTTTGAAAAGAAAAAGAAAAATCATTATGATCCTTAATTTATTCTAACAGCTTGGTACCTAGAAATTAATTAAACGAAAAGATGACTTATTTTCTTTTGCTTTTCCCCACACCACAACATATAGTCCAATGCATATAATAGCAGCTCCCACAACACTACATCAAATGACAAACATCTTGTTAAGTAATTTTGTAAATACAATGGTAAAACGCTATACATAGTCTGTTCAATTACACGCACCTGCCAACCGTGAGTTGCTCTGCGAATATGAAGGAGCTCAGGAATGCAACAATGACCATGGATAATGGACCAAAGGCCGTTAAAAAAACGGGTCCTTTTTATTCCATTATTAGAGTTGAGCAAGAGATATATTAACATTTATATTTTCCGATACCCCACATTCCCGATGTTGAACCGTTTATACCCATCAAGCAATGTTCCTTCATTATCCTGAAAAAAGGAAGCAGAATATTCAGTTCTTGGTTTATAAACTCTATAAACATACATACTTACATACAAGAACACGAACACAAATACAAAAGGGTTTAACAAACCTTTGATCGCTTAAATAGGGCATGTGATTTGTTTGTTTTCATCCAACATATGCCTTCACATCTTCTAAATGGACACTGCATCGAATAGAAATAAAATTTAATAATCTAAAGAAAACAAAAAAGACAAATTAATGAATATAAAGAAAGGTGTATAGACACTAAAGTTGCAGATAACAAACCAATAATAACACATTTGTGAAATTCATTATTTCTCAACACTCGTAAGCTTTATAAATTTTGGATAATCCTCCACAACACTCGTAAACTCTAATTATTTCGGAACTTTTGGTTGGAAATTTCGGTTGCGTCAAATGGAAATTTACTGCAAAACAATTGAAAAAAATACAGTATAAGACCAAATTGCTCATTCCAATCGTCACGGCAAATTATGGGACCCACAAAACTGACACTGCATACTCTCATCATATACGCTATATTCAGCGCATCACTTCTTATACGGT
The DNA here is from genome assembly GCA_029959085.1 of Nemophila menziesii. Lineage (NCBI taxonomy): Eukaryota > Viridiplantae > Streptophyta > Magnoliopsida > Boraginales > Hydrophyllaceae > Nemophila > Nemophila menziesii. The sequence goes on along the minus strand of JARWIR010000064.1, from coordinate 3,235,602 downwards.
AAAAGTAAAAGGCTTCCAACGGTCATAAATGGCCAGGATTTGTTTAAAAAATATAATTATCATTACAGTAAAAGTGATGAGATTAGGTTAAAAATAATTCAATTTTTTTAGAATTTACCTTGATTTGGATTCTTCGATTGTTGATGAGGTAGCCAAGCCGAGTTGGTGATGGTGGAGAATGGTCTACGAGTGGCGGAAGTTTTAGTGTGCAGGAGAGCAGCTTGGTGGGAGTGTGAAGAGATTTCTTTTTCTTTTCTGTTCCAAGAACGCGAGTGTGAAGAGATAAAGATGGTTTTAGCCTTTCATTGTTTATCTCCTTTTTTTCTCTTTTCTTTTATTCTATTTCTTTTCTTATCGTATGGCACAGTATTTATCAACATATAATAGTATGATGTATTATACTAAAATTGCCATTCCTTGATCTTCCTTATGCTCAAACAATGAAAGGGAATTTGAAATCGGGCTAGCTCAATGTCCAGGAACTTGTCTTTTATCTAGGAGGTAGAGGATTCGAATCCTCTCAGCCTTGTTATTTCTTGAGCCAAAGGAGAGTAAAGCAAGAAGTGCAAGGTTCGAGATCTCTCCCTGAACATGGGTAACCTAGTTCTAATTAAGTGGGAATATGCATGAGGAGACGTGTATATTTCCTATGAGAATAGTCGTGGTGCGCGTAAGCTGGCCCGGACACCCATATATCAAAGAAAAAGAAAAAGGCATTTGAAACTAGTTAAGGTAACTCAACTGACCATAGTTTTGATATTTCTTCAGTCTTTAAAAGAGTAAAGAAAGAAGTACATGGTTCGAATCCCCTGCATGAACATTAGTTCTGATTAAGTGGGAATATGCATGAGAAAGCGTGTATATTTCCTATGGGAATAGTCGTGGCGCGCAAAACTGGCCCGGACACCCAGGCTTTTGAGAGCAGGGGAATTATTAAAAACAGACCCACAACCTTAAACTTCATAAAGAAAAATCCACCTCTAACTAACTAGTTGAAACTCAACCAAAAACTAAAAAAAAAACCCCAAAAATCCTCTACCTTTTCTTCTTATTCACTGTGAAAACAAAAACCCAAAACAAAACTCCTATTAGGTTTTGGAAACTCACCCTCTCTCCTCTCACCCTCTCTTTAACCGCCCTCCTCCTACTATGACTTCCCTTCCCACCTTCTTACCTCCCCACCAACCGACCTTCTCCCACCATGGCTTCCCTTCTCACCTCACCTCATCATCTTCACCAACATAGATCTCACCACCCCACCACCACCTCACCATTACAGATCTGGCTTACCTTCTCACCATGGCTTCCCTTCTCACCTCACCTCATCGTCTTCACCATCACAGATCTCACCGCCCCACCACCGCCTCACCATCACAGATCTCACCGACAACACGACCGCGACGCCAACACCCCACCATCACAGATATCGCCGCCTCTGCACGAGAAATGTCGCCGCCTCTGCACAAGAAATGTCTTCGCCTCTGCACATGAAATGTCGCCGCCTCTACATGAGAAATGTCGCCGCCTCTACATGAGAAATGTCGCCGCCTCTGCACAAGAAATGTCACCGCCTCTGCACGTGACCTCTGGTGGACACCACCACTCGAAGACTCGGCGCAGTTCCTACACCACCACCGTCGGTTTCAGGTGAGATCCAATTTCAGGTGAGATCCTTTGCTGCTCGCGCAAGCAATCCCGCCTCCGGTGACCTGCACACCACCACACAACCCAATCTCCACCCACATCTATAACATAATTACCATATCCAATTCGTTTATTTTGGTTGAAATTTTAGTGTTCGTTTCTTTACAGGTAAACCCAACCCTTGGGTCCAGGAGACTGTTTTTTTTGTCTGTTCCATTTTGGGCTTAGGGGACAACCCAACAGATTTTTTTATCCTGCAATATTGAAGTTAAAAAAGATGGGGTATAACCCATATATTTTTTTTTTCCTTGTGTGCGTGGCTTGTAATTGTACTAGGGTATAAAGTCTAGGGTACAGACCCTAGGGTTTCCGAATGATTTATTTCCCGAAAGTTTGACATTGGACAAATATGACATGGATAAAATCCGGGCTTAGGTACAACCCTTTGGGAACAATATTGGACACATTGAACATGGTTCACATGGACAAAATACGGTTAGGAATTGGACAAATCCTTGTGCAATAATATAAAAAATCATTTAATAACTTGAAACCCAACATAGGTCCGTACCCATGGGTACAGATCCATCAGATTAATGAAAAAGAACAAAAAGAATAAAAAAACGAATTACTAAAAAGAAAAAAAATGAAAAGGGTAAATCTGGAAAAAATGCTACCAAAAAATCTAACTAGACTTTATATAGTAGGTTTTTCTAATTAGGCTTTAAAAAATAAGTTATGTTGGATTTAGGCTCTAATTTGTATATTCCTCTTTAAGAGCTGGTTTCTGTAAAGGCTCATTTCTCGAGACTTGGCATCTAGGGTAGGATTTTGGTTCCATTTTGAGTTCACTGTTTTTTTAAATTCTATTTCTTTTCTTATTGACTTTTTGTATATTTTTCAATGCCACATATTTATTAACATATAAGGTTGTTCGGAAAATTTTAAATTTATTAGGTATCAAGAAGTCATTTTTTATAGCATGGATACTCATATGTGCTTTTACAAAGATTTTACTTTTAATCCACCCCAAATTAAATATTTACACTTTTAATCCACCCTGAATTAGAAATTTCTCCAAATATTTAACCTGAAACCACCGATTGTTTTAAAATTTATCTCTCATGATAAATTTATTCATCCATATATACTTCCTTTATAAGTCCATACGTCCGAATAATTTTGTTTGACTTTTCTTCACCAACTAGAAATGTTCACCTCTTGAATATCCAAAAATAAATTTGAACTAACCACATCATTAAGGATCCAACCCCCCTCTATAAAAATCTATACATTAACGTGTACATATTAAATAAAATAATTTTAAAACCTCAATTGCCATAACTTTGCCCCAAACGGAGAGATGATATCAAATTTTTTTGGAAAAGATCTAAACCATGGATAAATAGAAGAAGAAAAAGAAAAGCGAAAAAAAACCATCTTTAATTTTTCAACTGGATCGTGTATTTGCGTATGGGTAAATTTTTTTGATAGAATTTTTCATTTTTATATGATTTTTTTTAGTTTCTATCAATTTTTCTTACAATGAACTTTTACAATTCGGTAACCTGAGTTCATGATTAAGAAATCAAACTAAGGGTTATTGACTTATAGGGTCTTCGAGACAAATTTCATGTCCTATAGGAACCTTTTTCTTAGGTTCTTCTTCAGTTAAAAAAGATTATTAAAAATAAAATAAAATTACAAATAAATAAAAAAACAAGTGGAAAAAATTATATAAATACGAATAGATCATAGTATAGTGAATCACTAAGTATTACTATTCATCGGTGGCAATTACCGACGTTGCCATAAGAGATTCTGTGAGTATAAAAAAAATCTGAATACTCGGCAAAATTTTATGAGTACTCAACAAAAATCTCTTAGTGTGATAAAATTACTGAGCATACTCGAAAATTAACAATTAACACAAAAAATAAATGAGTAATAACACAAACTTAATAATAGAAAATAGTTACAACCCTTAAGACAATAAGAAATGTTCCCTAAAATATACTTAACCTATATGCTACCTACTACTCCACTTCATATGATAACTAATCCCACTCCTAAGGATAATCACAATACATTGACGCAAGACCAACAGTAATATTTATTTAAAAATTGTAAACCACTTCAAATATTCTATCACAAACTGTAAACTGTAATCCTTCTTCTTGGAATACAAACACTGAGCTAGAAAAGAAGCAAGTAAACAAAATGACTTTTGCAGCAACTTGAAGGACTAAAGAGAAATATTGAATAAAGCTTGTAACAGAAATTAGTTACAATAATACAGCTCATTACAGCTGCAATATAGATGCTTTTTTTATATATATACATTGTACTCGCATCTCTAATCAATAAGAAAAAGCTATTCTGCTCTCTATCTAAACTACTACTTCTTCCTCTCTTCTATTTTACTGCAAATCTCGAAGCTTAACAATGGCTTCTCCACTTATCTTTCTTTACATGGTATCAAATGTTATCTAATCAAGTCTTCCGCACCCCTTCCTTACTCTTTATCATGACTACTCCCTCACTTACTGAGGATTTTTCAAGCCCATACTACCTTCATCCTAGTGAAAGTACTGGTATATCCTTAGTCTCTGAGGTCTTAACCGACGACAATTATCTCTCTTGGACTAGAGCAACCGAGATTGCTCTATCAGTCAAAAACAAATTGGGCTTCGTTAATGGTGACATTACTTAACCTTTACTCACTGATTTGGTACTCTTCTCAGCTTGGAATCAACCCAACAATCTGGTATTATCTTGGCTCTTAAACTCTATTTCAAAAGAAATTAGAGGAAGTTTATTATATGTTGCTTCTGCATTTGATCTTTACAATGAATTGAAAACACGATTTAGTAAAATTAATGGCACGCACATCTTTCATTTAGAAAAATCTTTGAGTTCTATCTCTCAAAATACCAGCTCAATCTCTGAATTCTTTGCCAAATTCAAGACTATTTGGGATGAATATATACACTTTCGACCAATGCCTACTTGCTCATGTGGTCATATGAATCTCTGCTCATGTAAATTGTTTGACACATTTTTAGAAAGACAACAACTCGATTTTGTAATCAAGTTCTTAATATGCCTTAACGACTCTTACTCGGCTGTTAGGAGTCAAATTCTCTTGATGAATCCTTTACCTAACATAAACTTAGTTTTTGCTATGTCAATCCAAGAAGAAAGTCAAAGGTTACTTACTAATTCTGCGCTAGTTACACCTGTACATGCTTTCTAGGCAAAGAATATTCCCAAGAACAATTCTTACTCTGAGAGAAAGAAAGTAGTTTGTACTCACTGTGGTTACAATGGTCATACTATAGACACTTGCTTTCCAATCCATGGCTATCCTATTGGTTGGGAAGGCCCTAAAGGAAAACGAGTATATACAAACAATCAAAGGCCTCACAATGCTAAAGCACTCTATGCTATGACTCAAGAATCTACTTCTCAAGATTTCAACTATCAAGAATCTACTCCACTGAGTTTGAATGATCTAACACCTGAAGATATTGGAAAGCTCATGGCATTAGCTCATAAATCATCTTCAGATACTCAAGAATCATCTTCATCTGCAGTTCATCAAATAGCTACTCAAGAAGGTAACTCTAAATCAGATTCTTGGATAATTGACACAGGTGCTACTGATCACCTTATATATAATCATTCTCTTTACACTAGTAATACTAGTATGGTTAACATTCCTGTAAATCTACCTAATGTTGAAATAAATTCTGCTACTCACAAAGGAAGTATATGTATCAATCAACATATAACATTGCATAATGTTCTTTTCATAACTATCCTCAAATATAATCTTCTTTCAGTCTCAAAACTTACAAAAGATTCAGCTGTTTCACTTGTATTTTTTCCATCTTATTGTATGTTACAGGACCATCATTCCAAGAGTATGATTGGGATTGCTTATGAATATCATGGCCTATATTACTTAAAGCCTCATTCTATCTCAAGAACTGTCCCTACCACTACTGGAAGCGTTGATTTGTGGCATTCAAGACTTGGGCATCCTTCAAAAGCCAATTTAGCTGCTCTCAAATCATTAGAATCTTCTATTAGTTTCTCTAATTCTAATGTATGTGATTCTTGTCACTTTGCTAAACAAAAACGGCTTGTTTTTCCTATTTCTCAAGGTTATACAACTTCTTGTTTTGAATTGGTTCATTGTGATATATGAGGGCCTTTTAAACAAGAATCTCATTCAGGACACAAGTATTTCTTAAAAATTGTGGATGATTTCTCCAGGTGTACATGGATATATCTTATGAAAAATAAATCAGAAGTTCAATGTCATTTACATAGTTTTTATCAGCTGATTCTTACACAATTCAATGTTAAAATCAAGACTATCAGATCAGATAATGGTCTTGAGTTCACTTTATTACAGTTCTATTCTCAGTATGGTATAATTCACCAAACAAGCTATGTAGAAACACCTCAGCAAAATGGATTGGTTGAAAGAAAACATCAACATTTACTCACTACTGCTAGAGCTTTGATGTTCCAAGCTAACCTTCCTCTTCAGTTTTAGCCTGAGTCTATTTTAACAGCTGCTCATTTGATTAATAGACTTCTTACACCTCTTCTAAATAATCTTTCTCCATATCAAATTTTGTACAATAAGCCTCCAAATCTCAGTCATTTGCGAGTTTTTGGTTGCCTTTGCTATGATGCTACATTACAAAACAATAGATCAAAGTTTGATCCAAGAGCTACCAAGTGTATCTTCCTAAGTTACCCAATTGCAACCAAAGGATACAAGCTTCTTGATATTTCAACTAACACCATTTTAATTTCCAAAAATATAATCTTTCATGAAGTTGTTTTTCCCTTTTCCAATACTACACCACCTACTCAGATACATACACTACTTTTCCCTCCTTCATCTACCTCTTACTCAGATCCTATATCAAAACCTTCCTCTACTACATCTACTCCAAATCAATCTATTTCAGATAATCCACCATCTAAGCCTACAAGAAATAGACATCCTCCTACTTACCTCAAAGGTTATATTTACCACTCTACTTCCTTTTGCAACTCAGCAAATAATAACTCACCTAAACTCAATCCTCATACCCTATAACTGAATTTTTAAGTACTGACAGACTTTCTTCATCCTACACATCTTTTATATCATCCATTACTACCAAGATTGAACCCAAAGCCTACAAACAAGCTTCTAAATCCCCAGATTAGATGTTAGCTATTGATGTCTCCCTAATTGTTCTTATTTTCGACCCTTGGGAGACATCATTTTTGATGTTTAATGGAATATTTTGATAGACTTTTGAGTTAAAAATGCAATAATCCGGAATTACCTATTTTATTTCTAGTATTTTTGATTTATTAAACTTTTGCGCGTAATCTTGTGTATTTTAGTGAAAAGTTTGTAGGTTTTGAATATTAGCTAGGAAAGGAATCCGAGAAGAGAGTCAAAGATCGTGATATGGAGTCAAAGCTTGAAGATAAGTCCGAAAGAATTTTATTTTGGAGTTGCAAATCTGGAAAACAGGCCAAAGATTTCTGATTTCGAGGCACTTACGAGTTGATTTAGCCGCTGACCTTTGAAGAGAATATGTTCCTTATCGAGTTACGGAAATTTAGCAAGTGATTTCAGGTCAATCGGAGTTATAACGAATCGGTTAGAGCTGTTTTAGTGGAGGTGGTGCAGCAGTTACGCGATTTTGGGCTTAGAAAATGGGCCTGGACTTTTAATTAGTGATTTTATCGTAGGTCCAAGCCCTAATCCGTTTTTCCTCTTATAAAAGGAGCTTTGGACTTCTATTTTTCATACAATTCACTTTTTACAAGTTAAAACATCAGAGAGAAGCAACATAAGGAAGAAAGAAGAAACTGTAAGAGCTGGAGAGGGTCTATATCTCCATTCTCAGCCAAATCCTATTCCAGAAATTAGGTTTTCTTTAATTTTATTTCTGTAATACATTATGAATTCCATTTCTTTTAATTTAGTTTTCTTTTTAATTAGCATGAGCTAATTCTTTTATAGTACTTGAGAATGCTTTATGGGTGAATCCCAAATCTATTGAATTTCTATGTCTGAATTTGGGTTTCTGTTAAATTAAATTAAATTGGGACTTTTACTCTTTTCGATAAATTGAGATTATTTACTGTTTTTGGAGTAGCTAACTAAGAACAGGTGTTAGTATCTAGGCTATTCCACATATGTGGCGTGTGGATCATCCTGACAGAGGGTTTAGGTACGGTAATATTTATTCAATCTAAAATAGAAGCTATTGATTCTGACGAACTTAGCTAATTTTAGGGCCAATGTGGTAATTAACTTAATCATGTAAAAGTGGATCATATTTACCCTGACAGGACTAGTGACACTCTAGGATAGCCTTATAGTCCACCCTGACGGGGGTATAAGGAATTTAGAATCCCGACCATTGTAACTGACTAATTTAACCCTTAAACAGCATAGATTATGAAATAGGATTAGGAGGATCCCCTGCGTTCTCAAGTGCTACTTTCTCATACTTGCGTTTCACATTTATTTTCTCACGTTTTAGTATTTAATTGCATTTTCCATTTAGTCTTTCATTACTTAGAAATAATAAAAACAAACAACCAATCATTATATCTTTATTTGCTTTCCTAAGTGCAACCATTCATTATTTGATAAGCATTGTAGTTAACCAAACCGTCCTTGCGAACGATCCTAGAATCACTTATTACTACTTGGGATAACCGTACACTTGCGGTATTGGTTCGATTACTTTTTCATTTATTTTAGAACACACAAAGGACCACCAGCTATACAACATGAATTATCAGCCTTACAAGCCAACAACACTTGGAAAATTGTTCCTCTACCTGCTTATATTTCTCCTATAGGTTGTAAATGGGTTTTTAAACTCAAATATAAAGATGATGGTTCATTAGAAAGACACAAAGCTCGGCTTGTTGCAAAAGGATATAATCAACAGGAAGGATTAGATTTATTTGATACATTCTCTCCTATTGCTAAATTGGTTTCAATACGACTTATTGTTGCTCTTGCTTCTATTCACAAGTGGAACTTACATCAACTAGATGTAAACAATGCCTTTCTATATGGTGAATTAAATGAGGATGTTTATATGTCTATTCCTCATGGTCTTGAAGCTCCTCCTAACATTGTATGCAAGCTAATCAAAAGCTTGTATGGTCTTAAACAAGCTTCACGACAATGGTTTGCTAAACTATCTAATGCTCTACTTTTTTATGGATTCAAACACTCGGATAGTGATGTTAGTCTGTTCATTAAGCGTGATTCATCCTCCTTTATTGCGCTACTAGTCTATGTTAATGATATCATACTTACTACCAATTCTCTGGATGAAATTCAGAAGCTCAATACTTTTCTACATGATGAATTTACTATAAAAGATTTGGGTGAGCTCAAGTATTTTCTGGGAATTGAAGTTGCTCGAAATAAAAATGGAATCTCACTTTGCCAACGCAAATATGCTCTTGACATCCTTGATGAGTGTGGCCTTGTTAACTCTATACCAGTCGCTTTTCCCATGGAATCAACTCTAAAATTATGACAAGATGATGCAAATTTGATGGACAAGCCTTCTTCATACCGTCGTTTAATTGGGTGCCTTCTTTACTTGACAATTACTCGTCCTGATTTATCTTATTCAGTAAATTGTCTAAGTCAATTTCTCTCTAAACCTACTATTGATCACTGGAATGCCGTGCAACGTGATCTTAGATACATCAAAGAAACTCCAGGACAAGGTATATTCTTCTCTTCATCATCAGAAGTGAAGATTAAAGCTTTTTATGACAGTGACTGGGCTGGTTGTCTTGATACACGACGCAACATTACTGGTTTTTGTATATTTCTTGGTGATTTTCTCATTTCATGGAAAAGTAAAAAGTAATCCACAATTAGCAAGTCATCAACTGAAGCAGAATACAGAGCTTTAGCTGCTACAACTTGCGAAATTCAATGGATTTTGTATGGTTTACAAGACTATGGGTTACACCATTCTTTTCCCGCACTTGTCTACTCGGATAACAAGTCAGCTATTGCTTTGTCAACGAATCCTGTCCAACATGAAAGGACAAAGCATGCCGACATTGACTGCAAGATAACTAGAGAAAAGCTACAAACTAGAATCATAAAATTGTTTTACATTCCTTCATCCTTACAACTTGTTGATATGTTTACTAAACCCCTTAGTTCTTTGCCTTTTCACAATAATATCTCCAAATTGAACATTATTAATATACATGTTCCACTTGTGGGGGATCTTGGAATACAAACGCCGAGCTAGAAAAGAAGCAAGTAAACAAAATGACTTTGAAGCAACTTGAAGGGCTAAAGAGCAATATTGAATAAAGCTTGTAACAGAAATTAGTTAGAATAATACAACTCATTACAACTTCAATATAGATGATTTTGTTATATATATACATTGCTCTCTCATTTCTAATCAATAAGAAAAAGCTATTCTGCTCTCTATCTAAACTACAACTACTACTACTTCTTCTTCTTTTCTATTTTACTGCAAATCTTGAAGCTTAACAATAGATTCTCCACTTATCTTTCTTTACACTTCTGAATTGGTGCTGCTAGCTAGAAAGGCTGCTGCTCGAAGATGTGGTGATGATGAAAACGAGCAGATATCCAACTTCTTTTTTTCAAAATTTAGCTCCAAATCAAAAGCAAGCGAACCAAAACTCAACAAATGATGAACCAAAACTCAACAACTGATGAAACAAAACTCGTAAATTTTCCATGACTCTCATAAACTAGATCTACCATGGCGAGAAAAAACAAAAAAAAACCTCCTTTGTCACTGAGCATGGAACGTTTCAAGCTGCATATCCAAGCAAATCTTTTATGGGCAAGTGTTCATTTTTATTGGAAAATTCTTCCAATAAAAAAGAACATTCCAGATTATCTTGGTAAGTCCTGCCCCTTCTAATAATTGTATGATATTAATATATGAAACATATATGTTGTTATCGTCGCTAAAGTTCCCAAGCAAAATCTATAAGTCACTTAATTATAAATATGATTCTTATTTTGTTTCTTTAAAAAAAGAACATTCCAGATTATCTTAGTAAGTCTTGCCCCTTCTAATAATTGTATGATATTAATATATGAAATATATATGTTGTTATCGTCGCTAAAGTTTCCAAGCAAAATCTATAAGTCACTTAATTATGAATATGATTCTTATTTTGTTCTTTATTGTTTTCAAGTTTTGTTTCTTTCAAGTGTCGATATACTCAACTTTTAAATTGCACAATTACTCTCTGAGTTTTATGTTAAGTGCATAAGATTCAATAGAGGAAATAAACTAGTATGCATAAGTTATTTATACTCTAGTTACCATACCTCAGATGCGTCAACTAGTTTAGTTAGCTCATCAGGTCTTGTGCACTTACTATATATGTTATTATTGTGACAGAAAAGGAGAATATTAAACCGACTAATTACATGCGGATATTCCATGTTTTCAGAGTCAAGAGGCCATACTAGCTTATAGATTACTCGAGATGAAAGAAGCATCAAAGCCATAGGAGTCGGAAGTCTACAAGAGAAGAAATGTAAATCAAACTGGTATAAAGGTTGAGAAAAACAGGGACACCATGCTTAAGAAATAGAAGGGTGCTGCCAAAATGAGAGGATCAGAAGAGACTGTGCTTTTGGTTCCAGACTCCAATTAGTGTGGGAATGAGTTAGAGGTTTGAAGATTGTTCTGCACTTTTGCATCACACCATAGCAAAGAAGTATGCTAATGGAGTAAAAGGTAAGACAATAAAGAAGGCTGATAGAGCTTATGGGGAAGCTGTTTGTAAGCTTCTTGGTAAGTCATTACTAACCTTTCTTCAATTGGTCCCAAAATGAAAAAAAATCTGGTAGTATACTCTTCATTGATATAATCTCTTCATAGTTCATCTTATTTTGTTGATTTAAATGTTGCAGGATACACAAAATATAAAAGTTGTGGTGAAGAAACTATCCAGAAATGGTGAATCCGAGGTATCTAAGCATGGCAGAACCAAGATTTATATGTTGGGGTGTAGGGAGAATTTTCTTATGGATTTATTTGCAATATAAGTCCTATTTTATGCATAATAACTCATGTTTTTAAATTAGTTGAACTCTAGGTCCTTATATTATGCAAATTAATCTACATTCATTTATATTAATTACACTATAGGTTCCGATATTATGTAAAATGTGAGATGTGTTTAGACCGTTATTAACTTAGGAGAAAAATAATCTTTTGAGAAATGGGAAATGGGAGATCATAATGTACTTGTAACAAAAAACAAAATCTAGGGGTCAAAAAGGATTTTCCTAATACTTGTGGGATACTATAAAAGGCTAATTAATAGCTCTCCTCTCCTGAGTCATAGATTATGAATGCGGTAATAAATTTTTAAGAGTTTTTGTTGCAAGGTCCTCGAATCGTAAACAACATTACATCAAGGGTGCAAAAAAGACACCATTGGAACGCTGTGGTAACTTTTTCTTTTATGATTCTTTTTTCTTGTTGATTTCAGTTTACAGATAGTAAATGATAAGGTAAAATACTAAAGTTTTTTAAGGGTACATAAGTCAATTAACTAGACCAGACCAAACTTATTAAACCTTGTCTCGTTATGTGAGGTCCGAAATATATCCCTGGCAATGTTATGCATTCTTGTCAAGAGCCATGAGCTAAAATACTATAGGGATCTGTAGTTCAATTTTTAATAATACATAGACCTATAGTTCTCACTTAACTTAAAAAATTAAATGTAATTTTCGAAGAAAGATTATGGAGAAGTGTTGGGATTTTTCCCTAAAAGTCAATATATTATTCCCAAAGTTGCACTATAAGTTCCTATGTAATTTCACTTGATAAATCATAAAATGAAGATTGGCATTCCCGTTTTTTTTTCTTCTTTTGGTCTCATGTTTTATTTTTGACTTGTGCAACACAGAAGCCTTTTAAATGAGATGATGAGATCTTTGAAGTTGAAGATATTTTGGAATTTTTTGAGCAGCTTCAAGTGTTCAGGATTTAGCCTGCCTACAAATGGAGAATGATACCTGAGATGGACAAGAAAAAGGTTAGAGCATTCAGTTAGTAATATATTTCTCTATTTTTTAAAATAAATCTCCATAAAAATTGAACTTTCACTAATTGATTTTTTCAATTGTAAATAGTACTAGTCATAAAGAAATACATAATTTATATACTTTTTATACATTTCTTAACACAAAAAAGAATTTGAGATAGTTGGTCATGACGTTTCAATATAAAAAACTGTTTTAGGATTTTTGCAAGATCATATATCCCTTGTGTAACTCTTTATTATTGTAATGTTTGGACAGTTATGAATCTTAATTTTATTAGTCTATTTAATTGCATATACACTTTATTGGTTAATGTTCATGATCAGTTTTAACAATGGTTGTTTTTCAAACATTAGTTAAGTTATTGAAGTTTTAATCTTGTTTTTAGACAAATCATATGTAAGTCTGTAACTCTGGTCCTGATGTTGTAATATACGCACTCAATGCTTGTTTAATTAATGAAAAGACTGACTACTTTACTTTGTTTATCTTTTATTTTGTGTTCAAGAAATAATCTTCTCAGGGTAAATATAAAAACAATATTAATATTAAGTAAATTATATTGGTTAGTTAATGTCAATGGAAAAGAAATATGGAGGGCCAGAGGCTTGGTGGTCAAGCCGGGAACAAGAAAGGTGGTTATGCTACAGTAAAATATGCATTCCTGACTTTGAACAACACTAGGGGATTAATATTTTTCCTTGTGTGAAGCAATTTAATGGTGCTGCATTATCTAATATTGTAAAGGTGCTTAGAACATATGAGGGTATAAAAGGGGCTGTAATTGTTGGAGACAATGGGAAATCAGTAGAGGGCATAAGGGTACAAGAATATGGTCCGAATAAAGTCAAGTGGAGAGAGACAAATGGTGGCTGAAGATTCAGCGCTCTTATAACTCCTCTAAGGTTCGGCTTGAGAAGATTTCAGAGGGAATATTAGAGTGCCGTAGAACATGAAGAAAGGCTACGGTTTCAACAGCATTTGAATCGCATATAAGTTGTCTTGATCAATTCTTCTGATGCATGGATTAATTAAGCATTCCCTTAAATTGCAGGTCTAGAGAAAGTGTGGGAAGTGTTGCAGCTTAAAATCGGAGGAACTTTTGTCAAAGCATGGGCAAAGCTCTTAATTTCGCAACTAAAACTTGACACTAAACTTGAGCGTCCTTAACTGTAAACTGTTTTTTTTCTTTTTACTTTTTTTTTCTTCAGCAAAAAAAGCTACTAGAGGTAAGCATTGAGTAATATATTTCTAATTAATTAGTTACCGGATAGGCGTGGGATCATTTATTAGCCGCTCTCACCTAGTTGAATTAGACCGGTTTTTATTAATCACATTTCCATTTCACCATGCTACTAATTACCTGCTTTATCTGTTCCATGCATCTTAGATTTGTAATCTGGAAAATAGTCACTCCGCTACCTCCAAAGCAAACCATTTTTGGATGATGCCTTACGAATTATTCAAGTGATTTGTTTTGGTAAGGCATTACAGAACTTTATCCCGTCCACGTTCTTCTTCTGTATATAATATAACCAACTAAATTGTATGTAGCTTTGACTTTTTATTCTTGATTCGTACGTGCTGAACTGGATTTGCATTAGAAGATTGAGATCTTGGTGGTCAGTCCATCAATGTATTCCTACAAATGTTTATGTGCGCACCCCAGAATATCTGGCACTATAGTAATCAATTGTTTTTAGAGTTTGATCTTTAAATTTGTTAAATTGATAATTGAAAATTAACAATTAACACAAAAAATAAGTGAGCAATAACACAAAATTAATAATAGAAAAAAGTTAAACACTTACGAAATAATAAAATAAAAAACTTTTACCTAAAAAATTATTAACCATATGCTACCTACTACTCCACTTCATATTAGAACTGATCCTACTCCTAAAGATAATCAAAATACATTGACACATTAGTAATGTTTATTTAAAAACTGTAAACCACTTCAAACATACTTTCAAAAACTGTAAACTGTAATCCTTTCCAATTGGTGCTGCTAGCTAGAAAGGTTGTTGCTAAAAAATCAGCTCCAAATTAAAACCCAGTGAACCAAAACTCAACAACTGATGTCCCTAAGAGTTTGTTTGGACCAAAGAGGGATAGTATAGTAAATGATAGGAAAAGAAAGTTTAGTAAAAGATTGGAATAGAGAGTATTAGATCTTGTTTGGATTAGATAGAAATAGAGGAAAGAATTTTATTAAAGGATTACATATATTTGGTGTTTGGATTAGAAGAATAATGGAAAAAAATGATTATTTTTATAGCTAAATAACTTTAATACCCTTAGTAATATATTTTATATATAAAGAATATGGATAATTTAGACATTATGACATAATAAAAGAATCAATCACTTCTAATGACACCATATTGGAGGGATTGAATATATAGTATAGTAAGGAATTAGAATAATCCCTTAATAAACTTTTTCCTCTAATTATTTCTAATCCAAATAGGAGAAAGGGATTGTTATTATCCTTTAATATAATCCAATCCCTTCTAATTCCCCAATCAAAACAAACCCTAAACTCAGCAACTGATGAACCAAAACTCGTTAAGGTTCCATGGCTCTCATAAATCATATCTACCATGGCAAAAAAAAACATCCTCTTTCATCAATAAGCGTGGAACGTTTCAAGCTGCGTATCCAAGCAGATCTCGAACACTACAAACCATTTGCGAGCATAAAGATTTTGAGCTCGTAGATCTAAAACCGCTTAAGTTTGACAACCACTACAGATGGTGGAGTGTAGGGTGGAGAGATTTAAACACCATGTTTGCTTGGTTCATGACAAAGAGAACATCCGTTTGGAAAAATAGAGAGAGAGATAACATATTTAAAAGAGAGAGAGAGTATGGTTGTAAGCGAGGTGTGGGACATTTCTTAGATTCTGATTATTTATTTAATATATACTAGGTTAAATACAAACAAGTATATAACAGATAGTGAGAAAAATACTATAGTGTAAAATCTTATCAAATATCTTTATTAAGAAGACAAAATTGGTGAGGTGTTGTTGAGTCATGGGTGGAGGGAGAGGGGTGTCTTCAAAACGCCTTGAGTGAAAAACTATAAAGTTTAAAGTGAAAAAAATTTAAATCCAATTTTAGATGGTCCAGTTTATCATTAACTAATATTATATCTATCACATGTTTTGAACTTATAAAAACTAATTTAATAATATTTTTGGTACGTAGATGAATATACAAGTCTCTTTATGCATATCACAAGTAAATTAGAACTAGGTTATCCATATTCAAGGAACGTTTTGAACCTTATAATTACCTACATAATCTAATTACACATATCATGTTATTTTAACTAATAGATATAATATAACATTCTACCATCCACATCAAAATATTTTTATTTTTAATCTTCATATTACATGATCATCCTTAATAAACTTGTCCCAAATCATGGCCTAATAAAAACAATGCATATTTCTGCAAAAGCCCAACATGGGCTAGAATAAAGTCAATCCTAATCTTACTCGCTCAAAACCTGTCCAAACACGATAACTTATATTCTTGAATTCCGCTTGAATCTTATTTTCTCCATAAAACCCTAACTTCCTTCAACTTGTCCAAAGAACCCACTCTCTTCAACTTTAAAAGATTTTTCATAAAAGCACAAAAAATAATTTCAAAGATCTCATCTTTCGATAGAAATAGTTTACTCATTATCATTTTATTCCTCTCTATCCAAACCGTATATATCGTTATTGAAAGAAGAATCTTTCTCATCTCATTATAATGGATTTCGGTTGTGATACTTGAAGAGCCAATTGATGATCTCTTCCATAATGTTAGCTGAACAAAATCCCTAGCTTATGGGAATATTTAAGCCATATATATTTGGTGAACTAACAAATCTAGTAAAGATGATTTATGAGGTTACAAAGCATAAGGTATTCCTCAGACTCCCCTCTGAAATTAATATTTGTTTCATGACTGGTCTACTAAGATGATCTAGCCAAGTTATAAATATGTATTTTGGTAGCCAATTGATTTTCAAAATTAACTTTTTCTTAATTAATTTGGTAACTTAAGTAGGATTAAGAAATTAAATTAAATTCTTGATCAACTAAAAGACTAGTGTACATTAAAATCTTCAAGATTCTTATTGTTTATTGAGCTCTATAGTCTCGCTAACGGTTTTATCAATTGTAATTAGTAAGAATCACAATAAAATATATCATATATTTTTATTTTTTATTTTTAAATGTATTTACATAATTAAGATCGATAATTATGGCATTTCAATAAAAGAGAGCATTCTAGACTTGGAAAGTCTTGCCTCTTCTAATAATTGTATGATATTAATATATGAAATATATATGCTATTTTCGTTGCTAAAGTTTCCAAGCAAAATCTTCACTTAATTATGAATATGATACGCATTTCATACTCTATTGTTTCCAAATTTTGTTTCCTCAAGTGTTGATAAACTCAACTTTATTAATTATACGATTAATTGCAAATTACTTTATGAGATTTATGTTAAGCGCATACGATTCGATAGAGAAAATAAATTAGTATGCATAAGTTATTTATACTCTAGTTACTATAACTCAGATGCGTCACACTAGTTTAGTTACCTCATCAGGTCTTGTGCACTTACTATATATGTTACTATTATGACAAAGGAGGAGAATATCAAACTGACTAATTACATGCGGATATTCCATGTTTTCAGAGGTCAAGAGGCAATACAAGCTCATAGATTGCTCGAGATGAAAGAAGCATCAAAGCCCTAGGAGTCAAAAGTCTACAAGAGAAGAAAGGTAAATCAAACACGTAAAAAGGCTGAGAAAAATAAGGCCACCATGTCAAGAAATAGAAGGGCGCTGCTAAAATGAGAAGTCAGAAGAGAATGTGCTTCCGATTCTAGACTCCAATTAGCATGGGAATGAGTGAGAGATTTAAATATTGTGTTGCACTTGTACATCACACACCATAGGGAAGAAGTATGATAAAGGAGTAAGACGTCAGACAATGAAGAAGTATCATAGAGCTTATGGGGAAGTTGTTATTAAGCTTTGTGGTTGGGACATTACTAACATTTCTTCAATTGGTTCCAAAAATTAAATAAAATATGGTATTATACTCTTCATTGCTATAATTTTTCATAGTTCATTTTATTTAGTTGAATTGAATGTTGTAGGAGGCACAAAATATAAAAGCTGTGGGGGAAAAACAACCTGGCAATGGTGAATTTGAGGTATCTGAGCAGGGCAAAGCCAAGAATTATATGTTGAGGGTGTCAGGGAGCATTTTCTTATGGAGTTAGTTTCACTATAACCTATTTTATGCATAACGACCCATATTTTTAAATTAGTTTCACTCTAGATCCTTATATTATGCAAATGAACCTACATTCATTTAAATTAATTACACTATAGGTTCCATTATTATGTAAAATGTGAGATTTGTTCGGACTGTTACTGACTTAGGAGAAAAAATATTTTTGAAAAATGGGAAATGGGGGATCATAATGTACTTGTATAAAAATAAAATTAGGGGTAAAAAAGGATTTTCCTAAATTCGTGAGTACTATCAAAGGCTAATTAATGGCTCCTCTCCTGAGTCATATATTATGGACGTGGTAATAAATTTTTTAATGGTTTAGTTTGCAAGGTCATCGGTTTGTGAACAACATTACTTGAAGGGGGGGGGGGGGGTGCAAAAAGACACCATTCGAACGCTAGTTATTGTGGCAACATCTCTTTTATAATTCTTATTTCTAGTTGATTCTCAGTTCAGGAATAGTAAATGATAATGTAAAATACTAAATTTTCTTAAGGGTCCATTAGTCAATTAACTAGATCAGATCAAACTTATTAAACACTGTCTCGTTATATGGGGTCTAGAATATGAATCTGGCGATGTTATGCATTCTTGTCAAGAGACATGATCTAGAGTAATATAGGGACCTATTGTGTAATTTTTAATAATACATGGATCTATAGTGCACTTAACTTAAAAAAATTGAATGCAATTTTGTGGTAAAAAGTATAAAGAGTTTTGAAATTACCATAAAAGTCACTATATTATTTCCAAAGTTTTCCTTTAAGTCCCTATGTTATGTCACAAAAACCCTTTTTATATATTAAAAATGAAGATTCGACATTCCTGTTTTTTTTCTTTTGATCTCACATTTTTTTTTCGATTTGTGCAACACAGGAGCCTTTCAAAGAAGATGATGAGATTTTGAAGTTGAATAAATTTTGGAAATTTTAAGAGCTTCAAGTGTTTATGGATTTAGCCTACCAACAAATGGAGAATGATACTCGGGATGTACAAGAAAAAGGTTAGAGCATTTTGTTAATAAGGTATTTTTCTATTTCTTTAATGAAATCTCCATACGTACTTTGACTTTCATTAATTGTTTTTATCAATTATAATTAGTATTATTCACAATTAAATACATTATTTATTATTTTACATGCATTTCTTGATACATAAAATAATCTGAGATAGTTGGTCATGGCGTTTCAAGAAAGATTAATATTGTCTCAGGATTCTTACAAAATCTTATATTTGTTATATTTATCATTGTGATGTTTGGAGAATTACGGCTACTACTTATTTTTGTTAATTTAATTGCATCTACATTTTATTGTTTAATATTTATGATTCACTTCAACAATGGTCATTTGATAAACACTGATTAAGTTATTGTAGTTTTTTTATACGAATCACATGTAAGTCTGATGCCGTATAATATGGGCGCAATGCTTGTTAAATTAATGAAAAAAATGACTTCTTTGAGCTTCTTATTTTTATTTTGTATTCAAAAAATAATTTTTCAGGATAAATATCAAGTTAAATATATTGGTTAATTAATTTCAAGGAAAGGAAAATAAGGTCGGCCATAGCCGGGAATAAGCAAGATGGTTATGCTACAATATTGTATGCATGTGTCGTTCCCAAAAGTGTGACAAAATAATGATAGAAAAACATGCACACCTTTAAGAAACTGAGATAAACTTTTTGCAAGTGTGCAGGTCATTTGCAAGTAGTAATTAATTAAAATAGATATCTATTTCACGGACTACAAAAGTTAATTTGTAAATAGTATTTTTCAATTGATATATTGAATACGCTATATGTAAACAGAGTTTCCTTTGGTTTTTGGTTTAAATCGCTAGAATGCATATAAGATTTATTAACTAAGAATTAAACTAAAGAAACCAAATTAAACGAATGAGAAAAGAATGAGAGTATAGCTCGAGAATTCGCAAGTAATCACCACTAGTATCTATTTTACGTTTTATTTTTAAAGGAAGAATTGGTAAATATGCAATAGACGAGATTCTACATTCCTCACAACTCCCGTCAGGCAGCTTAGAAGGAAACCTCAACACCACTAGGGACTTGGGTAAGGGGGCCCTTCGCAATAACCAATGTTTAATTAAAATAACAATTCAATTTAAAGATGTAATTTACCAATCCAATAAAGCATAAAATACAACAAGGGTTCATACATTAATGATGTTTTCAAGCTATTAGGATTTAGTTCACACTAAAGAAATAAAAACTTGTAATCAAAAGTATCATATTCATGTTCAAAGGACAAAATAGAATAAGATTACAATATTAATTGCTGACGAAGATGGAGGAAAGAGTTAGAATGACATTAACAACTTCCAAGCTTCTTCTCCTCTTCTTTTCTCCAGGGGATTTCTCTAACTATTAATATGAATGTGGATTCTCTTATAATGTTAAAATATGATATTTATAAGAACCATCACGTTTCATGGGTTGTGGACCTCTTTTTAGGCGACCTAATCCAACTAAAAACGTTTTCCTAAAGAGGTGATTAGTTTGACCTACGACAATGACAAATCACATAATTTCTTCGTTTCAGCCCCGAATCACAAACCTTGAAATCCTGCGCGTTTTTTATTTCAAATAATATCTAAATATGAAAGAGATCCTCTAGAATCCTTGCTAATATTGCGTGGAATCTTGAACAATCCACTTTCTAAATCTGATAAAAGTGGTCGAATCTTTCTTTTTCTCCAAGACTAAGGGGTAAACTTGATTTCTTCACTTCTTATCTTTATCCTAGAGTATCATAACATCCAAGTACCTAAGATCTTCACACTTAACACACAAATTACGCTCAAAGGCTCTAAAAGTAAAATAAGCACCAAAACTAGACAAGAAAATGTTAAACATCAAATAATAGGAAAAAATCCTTCAACTAAGTCCTAAGTATCTAAAATGATGTCTCGTGACTATATTAATCTATCACACAAATGTAGATATCAAGACCCTCAACTAAAAGTTGTGTCATATTGGACATAGTAGAATAAGAATAGTATGGTAGTCTCTATCAAATAACCATAGAAGATGAAGAAGTAGAAAAAAACAACGAATGATCCTAGAGAAAATATCATATATGAATGTGTAAGAACTAATACAAACATACTTATACTATACAAACAATCAACATATAAAAAATTCAAGATCAAATTCAATTTGCAATGCAAGAAGGAGCGATTTTCACATAATTTGTTATGACGACTATATGGTGTTCATCAATCCTAACTTATTATCCATTGGTCCACCTAAGGACTCTCTAATTGATCAGTCGTCACTTAAACATGTAGCGAGAAATCCTAAGGTCCTTTGCGGTACAACGTAGACTTAGGGATGGTATAATACATATATTTGGATAATATGAAGTGAGCTTTTGACTCTTTTCTCACTAGCCATCAACAAATCTCCCTAGAGTTTGAGTTTCACTCAAAGATGTTCTCACTCAACACAATTTCGATACTTTTGATTAGAATCTCCAAATAACCCAATGACTCTTGTGATGATTTACATAAACACTCAATTTCGCTGGTCCTTTTCTTTTGATTTTTCGTCTCAATTCTTTTTTGTGTAAGTTAGCGATGACCCTCTTTGTTTTATGAGAAGTGATGCTACTTATTTTCATATTTTTTTATATTTTCTCAATTTTTTTCAATAGACCACAGCAATAGGGTTACAATAAGAGTATATCGTCATATCTCACACAAGATACAAATCATAAAATCCCAATCTCAATATGTTTTCCAATGATGAATCCCGCCATCCCAACTCAAGCTCTAAAGATGCACGTCTTAGGGTTGCGATTTCAGTGCAGGTCATATCGAAAAGTCCTATCAACTAATGGGTATGGCTTGTAGTGTGGCGACAAAAGAAGGATTCATGCTAGAAAGGGGGCTAAGACAGATAATTATTTAAATAAAATCAGGTTAGCAAACCCCCTTAGACAAAAAAGAAATATATGACCCCGATCAGTTTTATCAAACCAAATAATTCATTAGAAGAAATGAAAATAATCAAATATTACAATACAACCATTTATACTACATAATATTTTGTGCTACCTAATCCCCCTACCTAAGTCCCTAACGAACCCCACCACTCATCCCATTGACCGATAATCAACCATGGATTAGCCAAATCTAAAGTTGTGTATCTGAAGTCTTTTTAGTTTTGTTGTTTATTCATTAATTAGAGAACCAAATGAAAAAAAACCAAAGCAAAAGAATTAATTTGTTTTTAAAGCCATTAAGGAAATGATGTTACTCAAAACAATATGCATCTGAATAAATTAACAAATATTTGGTTGATGATGAAAATTATTGATAGGGTTTGATTGATGGGATGTGAAACACTTCTACAACCTAATAGTAAAAAAGTAAGGTTTTTCATGGCAATGTTTAAGGCAAAAAAGATGAAGTTGGAAGAAGATTTAAAAAAAAATTAATATTCTGTTTTTTATTATTGGATAACTGGTTAAGTTAAGAGATTTACATTTATATTATATGTTATCAATTTTTAATTTTCTTAGAAAAATATATTTAAGGAAAAAAGCACAAACAATCTTCCGTATAGCAAATTGCAGGTCAATTGTTGTTTTGTATCGTCATATTATATAGATGAGTTCATACTTGGAATAATTTATATCTTTTTGGAGTGGGATTATATTTTTGTACAATTGTTTTTCCAAAAATTATGGAATGTGATTTTTTTAATCGTGTTTGTTCAAGGTAGTCTTTAATGAGATAGACCAACACTTCGAACGCTACCCACCTCTCTCCCCGAAGATTGGTCCCATATAACTTACACACGTAATTAATTTCCCAAGGTGGATCAGGACCGCAACTTGTGTCTCGAGTGAAAGAGAATATTCAGCCGATGACAAAGTTCTCCACTCAATCTGCTAAGTTTATCTTTGATGTCGAATATTTGGAGGAACACACCATCTTCCCAAGTACCCTTCCCTGTCCACTACATGGACTAACACAGCCAAATAGACGAAGAAGAACATTATACCCAAAGTTTGTCCCTACCACTACTCACCAGTCACCCATTCTAGGCAGACTCCACGTCAAATAAACTGTGGGTAGTAATGGTTGGACCAAACTAAAATATTTGAGAATCAGAAGTCATTTTTATAGTATAGATACTCATATGTCCTTTCATAAATTCTATAGGTATCTAAAACGTCTTTATCTCTATAAAATAATTTAAATTGCGGAAAAAAAGTTATATAACAAGTTAACAATATACTACAAAATCAAGTAACTTTATTACTTAAAGCAGATCCTTGATGTTTGCACCACCTTTATGACCTCTTGAAATTGTAGATTTACAGTATATCCAGTTCAACTCCTGTATCTTAAAAAACATATTAACCGCAGTTGCAATAACTTTTCCCCAAATGAAGAGGTGATATCCAAAGATTTTGAAAAATATCTAAACCATAGATAAATAGAAGAAGAAAAAGGAAATAAGAAAAACATCATCTTCAATTTTTCAACTGGATCGTGTATTTTCATATCGGTAAATTTTTTGACAAAATTTTTCATTTTTATATATGATTTATTTGTTTTTTTAGTTTCTATCAAATTTTCTTTCCATAAAATTTTACATTTTGGTAATCTGAGTTCATGATTAAAAAATTAAACTAAGGGCGATTGAATTATAGAGTCTTCGGGTGAAATTTCATGTCCCAGAGGTACCTTGTTTTTACTTAAATACTCAAATACTCTTAAATAAAACAAAATTACAAAAAGATAAAAAACAAGTAGAAAAAATTATGTAAATACAAAAAGATATAAACCATGGAACACTGAATCACTTAGTATTACTATTCATCGTTGGCCACCACCTGCGTCGCCATCAGAAATCCTCTAAGTATCGAAATTATTTCTAAGTGGTCGGCAAAATTCTCTAAGTACTCGAAAACATTCTCTGAGTACTCAGCAAAAATATCTGAGTGTGATAAAAACTGAGTATACTAAAAATATTGGCAATTAACACAAAAAATAAGTGAATAATAACACGTACTTGATAATAGAAAAAAGATACAACACTTAAGAGAAGATAAAAAAAAACTTTTACCTAAAATATATTTAACCTATACGCAACCTACTACTCCACTTCATATGAGAACTAATCCTAGTCCTAAGGATAATAATATTACATTGACACAAGACCAGTAGTAATATTTATTTAAAAACTGTAACCACTTCAAATATACTATCACAAACTGTAAACAGTAATCGTTCTCAATTGGTGTTGCTAGCTCTGTGGTGATGATTAAAACGAGTACATCTCTAATTATTATTTTTTCAAAAATCAACTCTAAATCAGAACCCAGCGAACTAAAACTCAACAACTGATGAACCAAAACTCAGCAACTGATGAACCAAAACTCGTGAAGTTTCCATGGCTATCATAAAATAGATTTACCATGGGAAAAAAAACAAAACAACCTCCTTTGTCACTAAGCATGGAACGTTTCAAGCTGTAAATCCAAGCACATATCGAACACTACAAAATATATGCAAACATAAATCCTTCGAGCTCATGGATCTGAAACCACTTAAATTCGCCAACACTGCAAATGGTAGACTATATAGCGGAGAGATTCAAACACCATATCTGCTTAGGTATAGGTAAAGGGAACATCTGTTTTGGAAAAATAGAGAGGGAAAGCGAGTAAACAAATTTAAAAAAGAAATAGAGTACGGTTTTAGTATTTGGGATATTTTTTTAGATTTTGGGTATTTATTTAATATATATATATATAATGAATACAATACAAACAAGGGTATAATAGGTAGTGAGCAAAAAACTATATATAGCGTAACATTTTATTAGATAATTTAGTAAGAAGTGGTTCGATTATATATGACGTGGAGGGGTGTTTCGAAACCCGTTGATTAGTAAATTAAACTCTTTGATCATGCTTAAAGGTTAAAATGATAAATTCTTAATTTGTTGAACCAATCTTATATCTATCACATATTTTAAATTCATAAAACTAATTACAATAACTATCAATATTATTTAATGACATATACCATATTATTTTAACTAATAGATATAATGTAATTATTAAATTATCTAATTTTAAATTAATTTTTTTTTATTTCTACTTTCAGATGACATGATCGACCTTAATAAACTTGGCCCAAGTCATGGCCTTATACAAAAAAACCATTTCTACAAAAGCCCAAGATGGAGTACAATAAAAACATAATTAGCCCAAAATCTATTCAAACAACCTAACTTCTATTCCTGGATTCCATTTAAGTCTTATCGCCTCCATAAGCCCTAACTTCCTCCGTCTTGTCCTAAGAATTCTTTCTCTGCAACTTTATAAGATTTTTCTTAAAATTTTGAAAAATTGTTTCAAAGATCTCATCTTTTAATAGATCAATTTACTCGTTCTCCTTTATCCCTCTTTATCCAAAAATATAAACAGAAAGAAAAATCTTTCTCACCTCATTATTATTGGATTTTCGGTCGTGATACTTGAAGAGCCAATTGATGATCTCTTGCCAAAGTGTTAGCTGAAGGGAAATTTTAGCTTATGGGAACATTTAAGATATATTGTTTTGATGAAAGAACAAATCCAAGAAAGATGACTTATATCTTCATAGTGAGATTACAAAAATTGCATAAGGTATTCCTCAGAACCTCAGGTAGCCGATTGGTCTTCTAAATTAATTTATTTTTATTTTTTTAATTAATTGGGTAACCTGAGTAGGATTAAGAAATCATATTAAGTTCTTGATCAACTAAAATATTTAAATTTTTGACAGAATTTTCATTTTTTTACACTATTTATTTGTAAATTTAAATGCGATCTATTTTTCTGTTGACAAAAAAAATGTCAATATGATTGAAAATATATATTAAACAGGATAATTATTTTAAAACCTGATTTATAGTGTAAAATTATGAATCATTAAATTATTGTTTTATTTTGATTTGTGAAGGTGTTTTTTGTTACTAAACCTATATAATTAATTAAAGTTTGGTCGATTTTTTCGATTGTAATGAGTAAGAATCACAAATAAATATAGTCTAATATTTTATATTTGTTATTTTATTATTTTATTTGCAGAAATACGATCGATGGTCATTACATTTCAATAAAAGATATTGGACAATCTCCGTAAGTCTTGTCTCCTTTTAATAATTTTATGATATTGAAATATGAAATGAAATGTCTAATATTATCATTTCTAGAGTTCATGCAAAATCTATAAGATGTGAAATAAATGTATTTTGTTGTTTATTAGTTTTTGATTTTGTTTATTCAAGTTTCGATAACTCAACTTTATTAAGTTAAAGGTAAATTGCACAATAATTTTGTGTGATTTATGGTAATTGATTCATATGAGGTAAATAAACAAGTGTGCATAAGACCTTTGTACCCAAATTTCTCTATCTCAGAGGTGACACACTAGTTTAATTATCTCACCAGGTCTTGTGTTTTTACCATATCTTTTACTATTGTGAGAAAACGAGAATTTTAAACTCATTTTGTCGCGGGCTTACAAAGTATGCATTATGCAGAGGTGTGACTTAGACCTGCCAAATCTTGCCAAATCTTACTCAGTTTATGAAATCTATATATAAGTTCTATTGTATTATTTAGTATTAAATTTTATATACTAAATTTTGATTTGATTGTGCCTGCCCTATAATTATTGACTTATTAGTATCTAATAACTTCTTTATGGTGCTTCAGTGGAGCTCGATGAAAAAGTCAAATCAATGGGAATTTCGATAGAATTATGATCTCAAACGAAGAAATTAAACATTTTTCGACATTTAAATGCACGAAATTAAAGGAAGTGGATATTGATTATTTAAAATTAATTTCATTGGAATATACAGGTGATAAAATGCCATTTTCTTTTATTAAATTTAGCATTTTTTCAGGACAAAGACAATTGTAAAATTGCTGGAAAACGTGAGTACACCCGAGCAATTATCGTTAATTGTTTCAAATTTTACAAGTGATATATCTGAAATTGTTATCTATAAAATTTGTAAGCAAGTTTTAATTTATATCTTAGGTTTATTAGATAAATACATAACGTTAACGTTTTTAATTCCACTTTAATCAATTGTAACTGATATTTTGTCATTTATCAATGCATAAGTGATTACATAAACTACACGACGTGACTTTTTTTTAATGAATTTGAAGACATTTCAGATTTTAATTATATATATTGGTTATTGTAGCCTCTTGTAAATATTATAGCATTTGATCGTTATAAATTTGCAACCGATCAAAGTAGGTAACCTTAGAGTTTAATGTCTTATATTGGATATTATAGGCATAACATTGATCATATGCCTTGGCAAGCTACGAGAGGCAATTATTTGCTGATGGAGAAGGTGCTTGTGCTTGTCCTTGTCCTTTAGCTTCACAGTATGAAGGAAGGACAATAAGTGATATCAAACACAAGGAGCCCTAAATCCTAAACCCTTAATGCTAAACTCTATCCCCTGAACCCTAAAACCTAAACTTAAAGCCTAAAGCCTAAACCAAAATCGCATCCAATTTTACCAAAACCAATGACTTCTTTCGATTATCGTGCTATGCATATGACGAGTCTATAGTTCAACCCGACATTTATCTTTTATTTTGGGTAAAAAAATTCTTCTGAAAAAATAAATCATTTTGCTTTTTAATTTATAATTAGGTCTTTCTTTTTTGGTTAGCTGGATTTATAGAGAATATGCCCAAGAGTATCCATTAGTCCTTATTCTGTCTAAAGAACATGGTCGTGTGAGAGATGAGAATTTAACCAGAATTCAGCTTATTACAATCGATTGTGAAGATCTTATAATGCTAAATAAGGGTTACATATAAATCATCATTTCTGATGAGTTTGTTGAGTAACTTGTATCTATTGATCATACCGTTTCGAATATCAAAGGGCATATTTTGTAGTGCAGGGGAGGGTAACCAAAAAAACTTATAGAAAGCAAATCGTTTACACTCCAAGAACTTATATTTGTGCATTTTTTTGGTCGACAAGATTGTTTGTATATACTTCAGAAACTTATTTTCAATAACTTTCCGTCTAAAATGATATCTGATATTTAAAAAGTATATTACTTGTTAGTCTTGTTTATACTGGTTTATACTATCAGTAACTTGTAATTTTTTTTATAATTCACTTATTAGAAGTGCCAAAAAAAAAAAAATGAAATGCAAATTCAGATTCTTTAATTATACCTATAAAATTCAGGGATTTTTTGTTTTATATGTTCAAAGTGAGTTTTTCAGGTTTGACACCATATTAGAATAGGGCTAAACTAAAATATGTATCTGGATTTATAAAGTATGTCATTATTTGTATTACTGTAACTTAGAAATTTGCATTGGAGATTGTGTCGAGTTAATTTGTTTTATGTTTAATTGTAGTTTGGCTTTTATTATTATATTTTTTCTTCATTATCAACTATTATACAACACAACCCATATATACAGAAACCACCTTAGACAAAAAAGAAATATACATCCCCGACCAATTTTATCGAACCAAATAATTCATTAAAAAATGAAAATAATCAAATATTACAGTACAACCTATACTACATAAGATTTAGTGGCTACCTATGCCCCTTACTGAAGCCCCCCATCAAACCCCACCACTCATCCCACTGCCCGTTAATCAACCATGGATTAGCCAAACCTGTAGTTGTGTATCTAAAGTCTTTATATTTCTCTTGTTTATTCATTAATTAGAAAACCAAATTAAAAAAACAATACAAATCAAAAGAATTAATCTATATTTAAAGCTATTGAGGAAATGGTTGTACTAAAAAAATATGCATCTGAAAAAATTGACAAATATTTGGTTGATGATGAAAATCATTGACAGGATTTAATTAAGAGGATGATGAACACTTCTACAACATAATAGTCAAAAGGTAAGTTGTTTTGACAATTTTTTAAAGGCAAGAAAGATGAAGTTGGATGAAATTAAAAAAAATTATTAATTTTTTGTCTTTATTTACAGATAAAAAGGTGCAAATAACTTGGTTAGGTTAAGATACTTACATTTATATTATATGTTTTCAATGTAATTTTCTTAGAAAGATATATTTAGGAAAAAATCACAAACTTTCTTCCGTAGAGAAAATTGTAGGCCACATTTTGCTTTGTATAGTTATATTATATAGGTGAGTTTATTTTGTATAATTTATCTTTTATTGGATTAGGTTTATAGTTGTACTATTTTTTTACAAAACTTATGGAATGTCATTTTCTAATCTTGTTTGTTTTGGTAGTCTTAATGAGATAGACCAACACTATGGACGCTGCCACACCCCTCTCCTGAGGAACACCCCTCTCCCCGAGGATTGGGAAGGGACCACGCCTATCGACTGGGTTGATAGCACATTCACGCTTCATAAAACCAAACGAAAATAGAATAATAACCATACACACATGGGTCTTATGTAAGTTAAACATATGATTAAGTGTCTCCTATGTGGATTAAGACCGCAACTTGTGTCTCGAGTAAAAGAAATTTTTCAGCCTATGACAAAATTCCCCACTCAATCCACTAAGGTCCTCAGAGCGGACTATCTTTGATGTCGAATCTTTGGAGGAACACGACATTTACCCAAGTACCCTTCCCCATCACGGAGTGCATGGGCTGACCTGGCTAAATCGACCAAGAAAAACATTATACACAAAGTTCGTCCCTACCACTACCCACCAATCACCTATCTTAAGCATACTCCATGTAAAATAGACGATATGGGTAGTAACAGTTGGACCAAATTGAAATATTTGGGAATCTAGAAGTCATTTTTATAGTATGGATTAATATGTCGTTTCGGAAATTCTGTGGGTATCCAAGACGTCTTTTTATCTATAAATTAATTTTAAATTCCGAAAAAAGGTTTGTTATTTAACATGTTACAAATACACTACACACTGAAGTAAACTTATTACTTAAAGCAGTGCCTTGATGTTTGCACCACCTTTATGGCCTCTTGAAGTTGCATATTTGCAGTATATCTAATTCAACTCATGTATCTTAAAAACATATTTTAGAATGTAAAGTACAAAATCCTAAAGGGAATTCAAATAAGCCATTGGCCATAGTGTAAACTCAATTTTAGGCTACAATAAAAACGTACTATTTTTTAGGTCATACATTTTTAGTTGTTTCTTTTTTTGATCATTTCACTTAACTTTATTAAAAAATTAAATAATTTATAAAAGAAAATTGGGTGTATTAAATAAAGTTCTCGATTTGTCATGGTGCAAGATTTTTACCAATTTTAAAAAGATTTTTTCTTATTTTTCTACTTGACATTTTCTGTTATTATATATTTTTTATTTTGTTACGTTATCCACCCAATAGTAACAAGTGGTATACAAAGAGAGTGATACCTAATGATTAGATGGATAGTTTAGTATTATTGAAAGACAATGGATGAAATTGTTTATATTAAAAAATGATATATCTTGAACTATGAATATGCATATGTATAAATTAACAAATATTTGGTTGATGATGAAAATCATTGTTAGGGTTTAATTGAGAGGATGATGAACACTTCTACAACATAATAGTCAAAAAGTAAAGTTTTTTTGGCAATTTTTTGAAGGCAAAAAATATGAAGTTGGATGAAGTTAAAACAAGAAATTATTGTTTTGTTTTTTATTTATGGATAAAAAGGTTTAAATAACTTGGTTAGGTTAAGAGATTTACATTTATATTATGTTTTCAATATAATTTTCTTATAAAGTTATATTTAGGGAAAAAACACAATCTTTCTCCCATATAGCAAATTGTAGGTCAATTGTTGTTTTGTATAGTTATATTATATAGATAATATTATATTTGTATAATTAATCTTTTTTTCAAGTAGGTTTATATTTGTACAATTATTTTTACAAAAAATATGGAATGTAATTTTTTTTAATCTTGTTTGTTCAGATAGTCTTAATGAGATAGACCAACACAAAGGATTGGGAAGGGACCACCTATCTATTAGGTTGATAGCATATTAGGGATTTATAAAACCAAACTAAAATAAAATAATAACTATACAAACATGGGTCAAATGTTAGTTACACACATGATTAAGTGTTTCCCATGTGATTAAATGTAATATTTTTTAGGTCATACGTTTTTAATTGTTTCTATTTTGATCATTTCACTTAACTTCGTTAAAAATTAATTGAGTTTTAAAAGAAATTTGGGTATTTCAAATAAAGTTCTCGATTTACCATGGTGTAAGATTTTTACCAATTTTGAATTTTTTTTCTTATTTTTCTACTTGACATTTTCTTGTATTATATTTTTATTTTCTTTAATTTAGTATTATTGAAAGACAATTAATGAAATTGTTCATATTAAAAAAATGAAGATAATTGTAAAAACAATGATAGATCTTGAATTATGAGAAATCTGTAAAACAAAGTTGTCTCATATTTAAGATAAGTGATAGAGTAAGAAACCAAACTATCACATAGCTAAGTGAAGATGCAAAGATTAGAAATGGGAATTTCGTGAATCTTCATAAGCAATGGGCGAAACTTGGGGGCTAATTTGTAATTAACTAATTCATACAATGACAATGTTTACTTCCGAGACTAGTATGTTGAGATGGTCTTGATGTCTCACTAATTGTTCTTATTTTCGACCCTTGGGAGACATCATTTTTGATGTTTAATTGAATATTTTGATAGACTTTTGAGTTAAAAATGCAATATTCCGGAATTCCTATTTTATTTCAAGTATTTTTGATTTATTAAACTTTTGCGCGTAATCTAGTGTATTTTAGTGAAAAGTTTGTAGGTTTTGAATATTAGCTAGGAAAGGAATCCTATAAGAGAGTCAAAGATCGTGATATGGAGTCAAAGCTTGAAGATACATCCCGAAAGAATTTTATTTTGGAGCTGCAAATCTGGAAAACAGGCCAAAGATTGCTGATTTCGAGGCACTTACGAGTTGATTTAGCCGCTGACCTTTGAAAATAATATGTTCCTTATCGAGTTACGGAATTTTAGCAAGTGATTTCAGGTCAATCGGAGTTATAACGAATCGGCTAGAACTGTTTTAGTGGAGGTGGTGCAGCAGTTATGGGATTTTGGGCTTAGAAAATGGGCTTGGACTTTTAATTAGTGATTTAATCTTAGGTCCAAGCCCTAATCCGTTTTTCCTCTTATAAAAGGAGCTTTGGAATTCTATTTTTCATACAATTCACTTTTTACAAATTAAAACATCAGAGAGAAGCAACAGAAGGAAGAAAGAAGAAGCTGTAAGAGCTGGAGAGGGGCTATATCTCCTTTCTCAGCCAAATCCTATTCCGGAAATTAGGTTTTCTTTAATTTTAATTCTGTAATACATTATGAATTCCATTTATTTTAATTTATTTTTCTTTTTAATTAGCATGAGCTAATTCTTTTATAGTACTTGAGAATGCTTTATGGGTGAATCCAAATTCTATTGAATTTCTATGTCTGAATTTGGGTTTCTGTTAAATTAAATTAAATTGGGACTTTTACTCTTTTCGATAAATTGAGATTATTTACTGTTTTTGGAGTAGCTAACTAAGAACGGGTGTTAGTATCTAGGCTATTCCACATATGTGGCGTGTGGATCATCCTGACGGAGGGTTTAGGTACATAACTATTTATTCAATCTAAAATAGAAGCTATTGATTCTGACGAACTTAGCTAATTTTAGGGCCAATGTCGTAATTAACTTAATCATCTAAAAGTAAATCATATTTACCCTGACGGGACTAGTGACACTCTAGGATAGCCTTATAGTCCACCCTGACGGGGGTATAATGAATTTAGAATCCCGACCATTGTAACTGACTAATTTAAACCTTAAACAACATAGATTATGAAATAGGATTAGGAGGATCCCCTGCGTTTTGAAGTGCTACTTTCTCATACTTGCGTTTCACATTTATTTTCTCGCGTTTTAGTATTTAATTGCATTTTCCATTTAGTCTTTCATTACTTAGAAATAATAAAAACAAACAACCAATCATTATATCTTTATTTGCTTTCCTAAGTGCAACCATTCATTATTTGATAAGCATTGTAGTTAACTAAACCGTCCATGCGAACGATCCTAGAATCACTTATTACTACTTGGGACAACCGTACACTTGCGGTTGTGGTTCGATTACTTTTGCATTTAATTTTGAACACACAAAGGACCACCAGCTATACAACATGAATTATCAGCCTTACAAGCCAACAACACTTGGAAAATTGTTCCTCTACCTGCTTATATTTCTCCTATGGGTTGTAAATGGGTTTTTAAACTCAAATATAAAGATGATGGTTCATTAGAAAGACACAAAGCTCGGCTTGTTGTAAAAGGATATAATCAACAGGAAGAATTAGATTTATTTGATACATTCTCTCCTATTGCTAAATTGGTTTCAATACGACTTATTGTTGCTCTTGCTTCTATTCACAAGTGGAACTTACATCAACTAGATGTAAACAATGCCTTTCTATATGGTGAATTAAATGAGGATGTTTATATGTCTATTCCTCATGGTCTTGAAGCTCCTCCTAACATTGTATGCAAGCTAATCAAAAGCTTGTATGGTCTTAAACAAGCTTCACGACAATGGTTTGCTAAACTATCTAATGCTCTACTTTTTTATGGATTCAAACACTCGGATAGTGATGTTAGTCTGTTCATTAAGCGTGATTCATCCTCCTTTATTGCGCTACTAGTCTATGTTAATGATATCATACTTACTACCAATTCTCTGGATGAAATTCAGAAGCTCAAGACTTTTCTACATGATGAATTTACTATAAAAGATTTGGGTGAGCTCAAGTATTTTCTGGGAATTGAAGTTGCTCGAAATAAAAATGGAATCTCACTTTGCCAACGTAAATATGCTCTTGACATCCTTGATGAGTGTGGCCTTGTTAACTCTATACCAGTCGCTTTTCCCATGGAATCAACTCTAAAATTATGACAAGATGATGCAAATTTGATGGACAAGCCTTCTTCATACCGTCGTTTAATTGGGTGCCTTCTTTACTTGACAATTACTCGTCCTGACAATTACTATTCATCGTTGGCCACCACCTGCGTCGCCATCAGAAATCCTCTAAGTATCGAAATTATTTCTAAGTAGTCGGCAAAATTCTCTAAGTACTCGAAAACATTCTCTAAGTACTCAGCAAAAATATCTGAGTGTGATAAAAACTGAGTATACTAAAAATATTGGCAATTAACACAAAAAATAAGTGAATAATAACACGTACTTGATAATAGAAAAAAGATACAACACTTAAGAGAAGATAAAATTTTTTTTTTACCTAAAATATATTTAACCTATACGCAACCTACTACTCCACTTCATATGAGAACTAATCCTAGTCCTAAGGATAATAATATTACATTGACACAAGACCAGTAGTAATATTTATTTAAAAACTGTAACCACTTCAAATATACTATCACAAACTGTAAATAGTAATCGTTCTCAATTGGTGTTGCTAGCTCTGTGGTGATGATGAAAACGAGTACATCTCTAATTATTATTTTTTCAAAAATCAACTCTAAATCAGAACCCAGCGAACTAAAACTCAACAACTGATGAACCAAAACTCAGCAACTGATGAACCAAAACTCGTGAAGTTTCCATGGCTATCATAAAATAGATTTACCATGGGAAAAAAACAAAAACAACCTCCTTTGTCACTAAGCATGGAACGTTTCAAGCTGTAAATCCAAGCACATATCGAACACTACAAAACATATGCAAACATAAATCCTTCGAGCTCATGGATCTGAAACCACTTAAATTCGCCAACACTGCAAATGGTAGACTATATAGCGGAGAGATTCAAACATGATATCTGCTTAGGTATAGGTAAAGGGAACATCTGTTTTGGAAAAATAGAGAGGGAAAGCGAGTAAACAAATTTAAAAAAGAAATAGAGTACGGTTTTAGTATTTGGGATATTTTTTTAGATTTTGGGTATTTATTTAATATATATATATAATGAATGAAATACAAACAAGGGTATAATAGGTAGTGAGCAAAAAACTATATATAGCGTAACATTTTATTAGATAATTTAGTAAGAAGTGGTTCGATTATATATGACGGGGAGGGGTGTTTCGAAACCCGTTGATTAGTAAATTAAACTCTTTGATCATGCTTAAAGGTTAAAATGATAAATTCTTAATTTGTTGAACCAATCTTATATCTATCACATATTTTAAATTCATAAAACTAATTACAATAAATATCAATATTATTTAATGACATATACCATATTATTTTAACTAATAGATATAATGTAATTATTAAATTATCTAATTTTAAATTAATTTTTTTTTTATTTCTACTTTCAGATGACATGATCGACCTTAATAAACTTGGCCCAAGTCATGGCCTTATACAAAAAAACCATTTCTACAAAAGCCCAAGATGGAGTACAATAAAAACATAATTAGCCCAAAATCTATTCAAACAACCTAACTTCTATTCCTGGATTCCATTTAAGTCTTATCGCCTCCATAAACCCTAACTTCCTCCGTCTTGTCCTAAGAATTCTTTCTCTGCAACTTTATAAGATTTTTCTTAAAATTTTAAAAAATTGTTTCAAAGATCTCATCTTTTAATAGATCAATTTACTCGTTCTCCTTTATCCCTCTTTATCCAAAAATATAAACAGAAAGAAAAATCTTTCTCACCTCATTATTATTGGATTTTCGGTCGTGATACTTGAAGAGCCAATTGATGATCTCTTGCCAAAGTGTTAGCTGAAGGGAAATTTTAGCTTATGGGAACATTTAAGATATATTGTTTTGATGAAAGAACAAATCCAAGAAAGATGACTTATATCTTCATAGTGAGATTACAAAAATTACATAAGGTATTCCTCAGAACCTCAGGTAGCCGATTGGTCTTCTAAATTAATTTATTTTTATTTTTTTAATTAATTGGGTAACCTGTGTAGGATTAAGAAATCATATTAAGTTCTTGATCAACTAAAATATTTAAATTTTTGACAGAATTTTCATTTTTTTACACTATTTATTTGTAAATTTAAATGCGATCTATTTTTCTGTTGACAAAAAAAATGTCAATATGATTGAAAATTTATATTAAACAGGATAATTATTTTAAAACCTGATTTATAGTGTAAAATTATGAATCATTAAATTATTGTTTTATTTTGATTTGTGAAGGTGTTTTTTGTTACTAAACCTATATAATTAATTAAAGTTTGGTCGATTTTTTCGATTGTAATGAGTAAGAATCACAAATAAATATAGTCTAATATTTTATATTTTATATTTTATTATTTTATTTGCAGAAATACGATCGATGGTCATTACATTTCAATAAAAGATATTGGACAATCTCAGTAAGTCTTGTCTCCTTTTAATAATTTTATGATATTAAAATATGAAATGAAATGTCTAATATTATCATTTCTAGAGTTCATGCAAAATCTATAAGATGTGAAATAAATGTATTTTGTTGTTTATTAGTTTTTGATTTTGTTTATTCAAGTTTCGATAACTCAACTTTATTAAGTTAAAGGTAAATTGCACAATAATTTTGTGTGATTTATGGTAATTGATTCATATGAGGTAAATAAACAAGTGTGCATAAGACCTTTGTACCCAAATTTCTCTATCTCAGAGGTGACACACTAGTTTAATTATCTCACCAGGTCTTGTGTTTTTACCATATCTTTTACTATTGTGAGAAAACGAGAATTTTAAACTCATTTTGTCGCGGGCTTACAAAGTATGCATTATGCAGAGGTGTGACTTAGACCTGCCAAATCTTGCCAAATCTTACTCAGTTTATGAAATCTATATATAAGTTCTATTGTATTATTTAGTATTAAATTTTATATACTAAATTTTGATTTGATTGTGCCTGCCCTATAATTATTGACTTATTAGTATCTAATAACTTCTTTATGGTGCTTCAGTGGAGCTCGATGAAAAAGTCAGATCAATGGGAATTTCGATAGAATTATGATCTCAAACGAAGAAATTAAACATTTTCCGACATTTAAATGCAAGAAATTAAAGGAAGTGGATATTGATTATTTAAAATTAATTTCATTGGAATATACAGGTGATAAAATGCCATTTTCTTTTATTAAATTTAGCATTTTTTCAGGACTAGGACAATTGTAAAATTGCTGGAAAACGTGAGTACACCCGAGCAATTATCGTTAATTGTTTCAAATTTTACAAGTGATATATCTGAAATTGTTATCTATAAAATTTGTAAGCAAGTTTTAATTTATATCTTAGGTTTATTAGATAAATACATAAAGTTAACGTTTTTAATTCCACTTTAATCAATTGTAACTGATATTTTGTCATTTATCAACGCATAAGTGATTACATAAACTACACGACGTGAGTTTTTTTCAATGAATTTGAAGTCATTTCAGATTTTAATTATATATATTGGTTATTGTAGCCTCTTGTAAATATTATAGCATTTGATCGTTATAAATTTGCAACCGATCAAAGTAGGTAACCTTAGAGTTTAATGTCTTATATTGGATATTATAGGCATAACATTGATCATATGCCTTGGCAAGCTACGAGAGGCAATTATTTGCTGATGGAGAAGGTGCTTGTGCTTGTCCTTGTCCTTTAGCTTCACAGTATGAAGGAAGGACAATAAGTGATATCAAACACAAGGAGCCCTAAATCCTAAACCCTTAATGCTAAACTCTATCCCCTGAACCCTAAAACCTAAACCTAAAGCCTAAAGCCTAAACCAAAATCGCATCCAATTTTACCAAAACCAATGACTTCTTTCGATTATCGTGCTATGCATATGACGAGTCTATAGTTCAACCCGACATTTATCTTTTATTTTGGGTAAAAAAAATTCTTCTGAAAAAATAAATCATTTTGCTTTTTAGTTTATAATCAGGTCTTTCTTTTTTGGTTAGCTGGATTTATAGAGAATATGCCCAAGAGTATCCATTAGTCCTTATTCTGTCAGAAGAACATGGTCGTGTGAGAGATGAGAATTTAACCAGAATTCAGCTGATTACACAATCGATTGTGAAGATCTTATAATGCTAAATAAGGGTTACATATAAATCATCATTTCTGATGAGTTTGTTGAGTAACTTGTATCTATTGATCATACCGTTTCCAATATCAAAGGGCATATTTTGTAGTGCAGGGGAGGGTAACCAAAAAAACTTATAGAAAACAAATCGTTTACACTCCAAGAACTTATATTTGTGCATTTTTTTGGTCGACAAGATTGTTTGTATATACTTCAGAAACTTATTTTCAATAACTTTCCGTCTAAAATGATATCTGATATTTAAAAAGTATATTATTTGTTAGTCTTGTTTATACTGGTTTATACTATCAGTAACTTGTAATTTTTTTTATAATTCACTTATTAGAAGTGCAAAAAAAAAAATGAAATGCAAATTCAGATTCTTTAATTATACCTATAAAATTCAGGGATTTTTTGTTTCATATGTTCAAAGTGAGTTTTTCAGGTTTGACACCATATTAGAATAGGGCTAAACTAAAATATGTATCTGGATTTATAAAGTATGTCATTATTTGTATTACTGTAACTTGGAAATTTGCATTGGAGATTGTGTCGAGTTAATTTGTTTTATGTTTAATTGTAGTTTGGCTTTTATTATTATATTTTTTCTTCATTATCAACTATTATACAACACTACCCATATATACAGAAACCACCTTAGACAAAAAAGAAATATACATCCCCGACCAATTTTATCGAACGAAATAATTCATTAAAAAATGAAAATAATCAAATATTACAGTACAACCTATACTACATAAGATTTAGTGGCTACCTATGCCCCTTACTGAAGACCCCCAACAAACCCCACCACTCATCCCACTGCCCGTTAATCAACCATGGATTAGCCAAACCTGTAGTTGTGTATCTAAAGTCTTTATATTTCTCTTGTTTATTCATTAATTAGAAAACCAAATTAAAAAAACAATACAAATCAAAAGAATTAATCTATATTTAAAGCTATTGAGGAAATGGTTGTACTAAAAAAATATGCATCTGAAAAAATTGACAAATATTTGGTTGATGATGAAAATCATTGACATGATTTAATTAAGAGGATGATGAACACTTCTACAACATAATAGTCAAAAGGTAAGTTGTTTTGGCAATTTTTTAAAGGCAAGAAAGATGAAGTTGGATGAAATTAAAAAAAATTATTAATTTTTTGTCTTTATTTACGGATAAAAAGGTGCAAATAACTTGGTTAGGTTAAGATACTTACATTTATATTATATGTTTTCAATGTAATTTTCTTAGAAAGATATACTTAGGAAAAAAACACAAACTTTCTTCCGTAGAGAAAATTGTAGGCCACATTTTGCTTTGTATAGTTATATTATATAGGTGAGTTTATTTTGTATAATTTATCTTTTATTGGATTAGGTTTATAGTTGTACTATTTTTGTACAAAACTTATGGAATGTAATTTTCTAACCTTGTTTGTTTTGGTAGTCTTAATGAGATAGACCAATACTATGGACGCTGCCACACCCCTCTCCTGAGGAACACCCCTCTCCCCGAGGATTGGGAAGGGACCACGCCTATCGACTAGGTTGATAGCGCATTCACGCTTCATAAAACCAAACGAAAATAGAATAATAACCATACACACATGGGTCTTAAGTAAGTTAAACATATGATTAAGTGTCTCCTATGTGGATTAAGACCGCAACTTGTGTCTCGAGTAAAAGAAATTTTTCAGCCTATGACAAAATTCCCCACTCAATCCACTAAGGTCCTCAGAGCGGACTATCTTTGATGTCGAATCTTTGGAGGAACACGACATTTACCCAAGTACCCTTCCCCATCACGGAGTGCATGGGCTGACCTGGCTAAATCGACCAAGAAAACATTATACACAAAGTTCGTCCCTACCACTACCCACCAATCACCTATCTTAAGCATACTCCATGTAAAATAGACGATATGGGTAGTAACAGTTGGACCAAATTGAAATATTTGGGAATCTAGAAGTCATTTTTATAGTATGGATTAATATGTCGTTTCGGAAATTCTATGGGTATCCAAGACGTCTTTTTATCTATAAATTAATTTTAAATTCCGAAAAAAGGTTTGTTATTTAACATGTTACAAATACACTACACACTGAAGTAAACTTATTACTTAAAGCAGTGCCTTGATGTTTGCACCACCTTTATGGCCTCTTGAAATTGCATATTTGCAGTATATCTAATTCAACTCATGTATCTTAAAAACATATTTTAGAATGTAAAGTACAAAATCCTAAAGGGAATTCAAATAAGCCATTGGCCATAGTGTAAACTCAATTTTAGGCTACAATAAAAACGTACTATTTTTTAGGTCATACATTTTTAGTTGTTTCTTTTTTTGATCATTTCACTTAACTTTATTAAAAAATTAAATAATTTATAAAAGCAAATTGGGTATATTAAATAAAGTTCTCGATTTGTCATGGTGCAAGATTTTTACCAATTTTAAAAAGATTTTTTCTTATTTTTCTACTTGACATTTTCTGTTATTATATATTTTTTATTTTGTTACGTTATCCACCCAATAGTAACAAGTGGTATACAAAGAGAGTGATACCTAATGATTAGATGGATAGTTTAGTATTATTGAAAGACAATGGATGAAATTGTTTATATTAAAAAATGATATATCTTGAACTATGAATATGCATATGTATAAATTAACAAATATTTGGTTGATGATGAAAATCATTGTTAGGGTTTAATTGAGAGGATGATGAACACTCCTACAACATAATAGTCAAAAAGTAAAGTTTTTTTGGCAATTTTTTGAAGGCAAAAAATATGAAGTTGGATGAAGTTAAAATAAGAAATTATTGTTTTGTTTTTTATTTATGGATAAAAAGGTTTAAATAACTTGGTTAGGTTAAGAGATTTACATTTATATTATGTTTTCAATATAATTTTCTTATAAAGTTATATTTAGGGAAAAAACACAATCTTTCTCCCATATAGCAAATTGTAGGTCAATTGTTGTTTTGTATAGTTATATTATATAGATAATATTATATTTGTATAATTAATCTTTTTTTCAAGTAGGTTTATATTTGTACAATTATTTTTACAAAAAATATGGAATGTAATTTTTTTTAATCTTGTTTGTTCAGATAGTCTTAATGAGATAGACCAACACAAAGGATTGGGAAGGGACCACCTATCCATTAGGTTGATAGCACATTAGGGATTTATAAAACCAAACTAAAATAAAATAATAACTATACAGACATGGGTCAAATGTTAGTTACACACATGATTAAGTGTTTCCCATGTGATGAAATGTAATATTTTTTAGGTCATACGTTTTTAATTGTTTCTATTTTGATCATTTCACTTAACTTCGTTAAAAATTAATTGAGTTTTAAAAGAAATTTGGGTATTTCAAATAAAGTTCTCGATTTACCATGGTGCAAGATTTTTACCAATTTTGAATTTTTTTTCTTATTTTTCTACTTGACATTTTCTTGTATTATATTTTTATTTTCTTTAATTTAGTATTGAAAGACAATTAATGAAATTGTTCATATTAAAAAAATGAAGATAATTGTAAAAAAAAATGATAGATCTTGAATTATGAGAAATCTGTAAAACAAAATTGTCTCATATTTAAGATAAGAGATAGAGTAAGAAACCAAACTATCACATAGCTAAGTGAAGATGCAAAGATTAGAAATGGGAATTTCGTGAATCTTCATAAGCAATGGGCGAAACTTGGGGGCTAATTTGTAATTAACTAATTCATACAATGACAATGTTTACTTCCGAGACTAGTATGTTGAGATGGTCTTGATGTCTCACTAATTGTTCTTATTTTCGACCCTTGGGAGACATCATTTTTGATGTTTAATTGAATATTTTGATAGACTTTTGAGTTAAAAATGCAATAATCCGGAATTCCTATTTTATTTCAAGTATTTTTGATTTATTAAACTTTTGCGCGTAATCTAGTGTATTTTAGTGAAAAGTTTGTAGGTTTTGAATATTAGCTAGGAAAGGAATCCGAGAAGAGAGTCAAAGATCGTGATATGGAGTCAAAGCTTGAATATAAATCCCGAAAGAATTATATTTTGGAGCTGCAAATCTGGAAAACAGGCCAAATATTGCTGATTTCGAGGCACTTACGAGTTGAAGGAAGCAACAGAAGGAACAGAAGGAAGAAAGAAGCTGTAAGAGCTGGAGAGGGTCTATATCTCCTTTCTCAGCCAAATCCTATTCCGGAAATTAGGTTTTCTATAATTTTAATTCTGTAATACATTATGAATTCCATTTATTTTAATTTATTTTTATTTTTAATTAGCATGAGCTAATTCTTTTATAGTACTTGAGAATGCTTTATGGGTGAATCCAAATTCTATTGAATTTCTATGTCTGAATTTGGGTTTCTGTTAAATTAAATTAAATTGGGACTTTTACTCTTTTCGATAAATTGAGATTATTTACTGTTTTTGGAGTAGCTAACTAAGAACAGGTGTTAGTATCTAGGCTATTCCACATATGTGGCGTGTGGATCATCCTGACGGAGGGTTTAGGTACATAACTATTTATTCAATCTAAAATAGAAGCTATCGATTCTGACGAACTTAGCTATTAGGGCCAATGTGGTAATTAACTTAATCATCTAAAAGTAGATCATATTTACCCTGACGGGACTAGTGACACTCTAGGATAGCCTTATAGTCCACCCTGACGGGGGTATAATGAATTTAGAATCCCGACCATTGTAACTGACTAATTTAAACCTTAAACAACATAGATTATGAAATAGGATTAGGAGGATCCCCTGCGTTTTCAAGTGCTACTTTCTCATACTTGCGTTTCACATTTATTTTCTCGCGTTTTAGTATTTAATTGCATTTTCCATTTAGTCTTTCATTACATAGAAATAATAAAAACAAACAACCAATCATTATATCTTTATTTGCTTTCCTAAGTGCAACCATTCATTATTTGATAAGCATTGTAGTTAACCAAACCGTCCCTGCGAACGCTCCTAGAATCACTTATTACTACTTGGGACAACCGTACACTTGCGGTTGTGGTTCGATTACTTTTGCATTTATTTTAGAACACACAAAGGACCACCAGCTATACAACATGAATTATCAGCCTTACAAGCCAACAACACTTGGAAAATTGTTCCTCTACCTGCTTATATTTCTCCTATAGGTTGTAAATGGGTTTTTAAACTCAAATATAAAGATGATGGTTCATTAGAAAGACACAAAGCTCGGCTTGTTGCAAAAGGATATAATCAACAGGAAGGATTAGATTTATTTGATACATTCTCTCCTATTGCTAAATTGGTTTCAATACGACTTATTGTTGCTCTTGCTTCTATTCACAAGTGGAACTTACATCAACTAGTTGTAAACAATGCCTTTCTATATGGTGAATTAAATGAGGATGTTTATATGTCTATTCCTCATGGTCTTGAAGCTCCTCCTAACATTGTATGCAAGCTAATCAAAAGCTTGTATGGTCTTAAACAAGCTTCACGACAATGGTTTGCTAAACTATCTAATGCTCTACTTTTTTATGGATTCAAACACTCGGATAGTGATGTTAGTCTGTTCATTAAGCGTGATTCATCCTCCTTTATTGCGCTACTAGTCTATGTTAATGATATCATACTTACTACCAATTCTCTGGATGAAATTCAGAAGCTCAAGACTTTTCTACATGATGAATTTACTATAAAAGATTTGGGTGAGCTCAAGTATTTTCTGGGAATTGAAGTTGCTCGAAATAAAAATGGAATCTCACTTTGCCAACGCAAATATGCTCTTGACATCCTTGATGAGTGTGGCCTTGTTAACTCTATACCAGTCGCTTTTCCCATGGAATCAACTCTAAAATTATGACAAGATGATGCAAATTTGATGGACAAGCCTTCTTCATACCGTCGTTTAATTGGGTGCCTTCTTTACTTGACAATTACTCGTCCTGATTTATCTTATTCAGTAAATTGTCTAAGTCAATTTCTCTCTAAACCTACTATTGATCACTGGAATGCCGTGCAACGTGATCTTAGATACATCAAAGAAACTCCAGGACAAGGTATATTCTTCTCTTCATCATCAGAAGTGAAGATTAAAGCTTTTTATGACAGTGACTGGGCTGGTTGTCTTGATACACGACGCAACATTACTGGTTTTTGTATATTTCTTGGTGATTTTCTCATTTCATGGTAAAGTAAAAAGTAATCCACAATTAGCAAGTCATCAACTGAAGCAGAATACAGAG
This sequence comes from Nemophila menziesii, assembly GCA_029959085.1. Lineage (NCBI taxonomy): Eukaryota > Viridiplantae > Streptophyta > Magnoliopsida > Boraginales > Hydrophyllaceae > Nemophila > Nemophila menziesii. The sequence continues at coordinate 3,191,143 of JARWIR010000064.1, read as the reverse complement.
CTTTAGCTGCTACAACTTGCGAAATTCAATGGATTTTGTATGCTTTACAAGACTATGGGTTACACCATTCTTTTCCCGCACTTGTCTACTCGGATAGCAAGTCAGCTATTGCTTTGTCAACGAATCCTGTCCAACATGAAAGGACAAAGCATGCCGACATTGACTGCAAGATAACTAGAGAAAAGCTACAAACTAGAATCATAAAATTGTTTTACATTCCTTCATCCTTACAACTTGTTGATATGTTTACTAAACCCCTTAGTTCTTTGCCTTTTCACAATAATATCTCCAAATTAAACATTATTAATATACATGTTCCACTTGTGGGGGATCTTGGAATACAAACGCCGAGCTAGAAAAGAAGCAAGTAAACAAAATGACTTTGAAGCAACTTGAAGGGCTAAAGAGCAATATTGAATAAAGCTTGTAACAGAAATTAGTTAGAATAATACAACTCATTACAACTTCAATATAGATGATTTTGTTATATATATACATTGCACTCTCATTTCTAATCAATAAGAAAAAGCTATTTTGCTCTCTATCTAAACTACAACTACTACTACTTCTTCTTCTTTTCTATTTTACTGTAAATCTTGAAGCTTAACAATAGCTTCTCCACTTATCTTTCTTTACACTTCTGAATTGGTGCTGCTAGCTAGAAAGGCTGCTGCTCGAAGATGTGGTGATGATGAAAACGAGCAGATATTCAACTTCTTTTTTTCAAAATTTAGCTCCAAATCAAAAGCAAGCGAACCAAAACTCAACAAATGATGAACCAAAACTCAACAACTGATGAAACAAAACTCGTAAATTTTCCATGACTCTCATAAACTAGATCTACCATGGCGAGAAAAAACAAAAAAAAACCTCCTTTGTCACTGAGCATGGAACGTTTCAAGCTGCATATCCAAGCAAATCTTTTATGGGCAAGTGTTCATTTTTATTGGAAAATTCTTCCAATAAAAAAGAACATTCCAGATTATCTTGGTAAGTCCTGCCCCTTCTAATAATTGTATGATATTAATATATGAAACATATATGTTGTTATCGTCGCTAAAGTTCCCAAGCAAAATCTATAAGTCACTTAATTATGAATATGATTCTTATTTTGTTCCTTTAAAAAAAGAACATTCCAGATTATCTTAGTAAGTCTTGCCCCTTCTAATAATTGTATGATATTAATATATGAAATATAGATGTTGTTATCGTCGCTAAAGTTTCCAAGCAAAATCTATAAGTCACTTAATTATGAATATGATTCTTATTTTGTTCTTTATTGTTTTCAAGTTTTGTTTCTTTCAAGTGTCGATAAACTCAACTTTTAAATTGCACAATTACTCTCTGAGTTTTATGTTAAGTGCATAAGATTCAATAGAGGAAATAAACTAGTATGCATAAGTTATTTATACTCTAGTTACCATACCTCAGATGCGTCAACTAGTTTATTTAGCTCATCAGGTCTTGTGCACTTACTATATATGTTATTATTGTGACAGAAAAGGAGAATATTAAACCGACTAATTACATACGGATATTCCATGTTTTCAAAGTCAAGAGGCCATACTAGCTTATAGATTACTCCAGATGAAAGAAGCATCAAAGCCATAGGAGTCGGAAGTCTACAAGAGAAGAAATGTAAATTAAACTGGTATAAAGGTTGAGAAAAACAGGGACACCATGCTTAAGAAATAGAAGGGTGCTGCCAAAATGAGAGGATCAGAAGAGACTGTGCTTTTGGTTCCAGACTCCAATTAGTGTGGGAATGATTTAGAGGTTTGTAGATTGTTCTTCACTTTTGCATCACACCATAGCAAAGAAGTATGCTAATGGAGTAAAAGGTAAGACAATGGAGAAGGCTGATAGAGCTTATGGGGAAGCTGTTTGTAAGCTTCTTGGTAAGTCATTACTAACCTTTCTTCAATTGGTCCCAAAATGAAAGAAAATCTGGTAGTATACTCTTCATTGATATAATCTCTTCATAGTTCATCTTATTTTGTTGATTTAAATGTTGCAGGATACACAAAATATAAAAGTTGTGGTGAAGAAACTATCCAAAAATGGTGAATCCGAGGTATCTAAGCATGGCAGAACCAAGATTTATATGTTGGGGTGTAGGGAGAATTTTCTTATGGATTTATTTGCAATATAAGTCCTATTTTATGCATAATAACTCATGTTTTTAAATTAGTTGAACTCTAGGTCCTTATATTATGCAAATTAATCTACATTCATTTATATTAATTACACTATAGGTTCCGATATTATGTAAAATGTGAGATGTGTTTAGACCGTTATTAACTTAGGAGAAAAAATATCTTTTGAGAAATGGGAAATGGGAGATCATAATGTACTTGTAACAAAAAACAAAATCTAGGGGTCAAAAAGGATTTTCCTAAAACTTGTGGGATACTATAAAAGGCTAATTAATAGCTCTCCTCACCTGAGTCATAGATTATGAATGCGGTAATAAATTTTTAAGAGTTTTTGTTGCAAGGTCCTCGAATCGTAAACAACATTACATCAAGGGTGCAAAAAAGACACCATTGGAACGCTGTGGTAACTTTTTCTTTTATGATTCTTTTTTTTTTGTTGATTTCAGTTTACAGATAGTAAATGATAAGGTAAAATACTAAAGTTTTTTAAGGGTACATAAGCCAATTAACTAGACCAGACCAAACTTATTAAACCTTGTCTCGTTATGTGAGGTCCAAAATATATCCCTGGCAATGTTATGCATTCTTGTCAAGAGCCATGAGCTAAAGTACTATAGGGATCTGTAGTTCAATTTTTAATAATACATAGACCTATAGTTCTCACTTAACTTAAAAAATTAAATTAAATTTTCGAAGAAAGATTATGGAGAAGTGTTGGGATTTTTCCCTAAAAGTCAATATATTATTCCCAAAGTTGCACTATAAGTTCCTATGTAATTTCACATAAACCCTTGATAAATCATAAAATGAAGATTGGCATTCCCGTTTTTCTTCTTCTTTTGGTCTCATGTTTTATTTTTGACTTGTGCAACACAGAAGCCTTTTAAATGAGATGATGAGATCTTTGAAGTTGAAGATATTTAGGAATTTTTTGAGCAGCTTCAAGTGTTCAGGATTTAGCCTGCCTACAAATGGAGAATGATACCTGAGATGGACAAGAAAAAGGTTAGAGCATTAAGTTAGTAATATATTCCTCTATTTTTTAAAATAAATCTCCATAAAAATTGAACTTTCACTAATTGATTTTTTCAATTGTAAATAGTACTAGTCATAATGAAATACATAATTTATATATTTTTCATACATTTCTTAACACAAAAAAGAATTTAAGATAGTTGGTCATGACGTTTCAATATAAAAAACTGTTTTAAGATTTTTGCAAGATCATATATCCCTTGTGTAACTCTTTATCATTGTAATGTTTGGACAGTTATGAATCTTAATTTTATTAGTCTATTTAATTGCATATACACTTTATTGGTTAATGTTCATGATCAGTTTTAACAATGGTTGTTTTTCAAACATTAGTTAAGTTATTGAAGTTTTAATCTTGTTTTTAGACAAATCATATGTAAGTCTGTAACTCTGGTCCTGATGTTGTAATATACGCACTCAATGCTTGTTTAATTTATGAAAAGACTGACTACTTTACTTTGTTTATCTTTTATTTTGTGTTCAAGAAATAATCTTCTCAGGGTAAATATAAAAACAATATTAATATTAAGTAAATTATATTGGTTAGTTAATGTCAATGGAAGAGAAATATGGAGGGCCAGAGGCTTGGTGGTCAAGCCGGGAACAAGAAAGGTGGTTATGCTACAGTAAAATATGCATTCCTGACTTTGAACAACACTAGGGGATTAATATTTTTCCTTGTGTGAAGCAATTTAATGGTGCTGCATTATCTAATATTGTAAAGGTGCTTAGAACATATGAGGGTATAAAAGGGGCTGTAATTGTTGGAGACAATGGGAAATCAGTAGAGGGCATAAGGGTACAAGAATATGGTCCGAATAAAGTCAAGTGGAGAGAGACAAATGGTGGCTGAAGATTCAGCGCTCTTATAACTCCTCTAAGGTTCGGCTTGAGAAGATTTCAGAGGGAATATTAGAGTGCCGTAGAACATGAAGAAAGGCTACGGTTTCAACAGCATTTGAATCGCATATAAGTTGTCTTGATTAATTCTTCTGATGCATGGATTAATTAAGCATTCCCTTAAATTGCAGGTAAGTGTGGGAAGTATTGCAGCTTAAAATCGGAGGAACTTTTGTCAAAGCATGGGCAAAGCTCTTAATTTCGCAACTAAAACTTGACACTAAACTTGAGCGTCCTTAACTGTAAACTGTTTTTTTTCTTTTTACTTTTTTTTTTCTTCAGCAAAAAAAGCTACTAGAGGTAAGCATTGCGTAATATATTTCTAATTAATTAGTTACTGGATAGGCGTGGGATCATTTATTAGCCGCTCTCACCTAGTTGAATTAGACCGGTTTTTATTAATCACATTTCCATTTCACCATGCTACTAATTACCTGCTTTATCTGTTCCATGCATCTTAGATTTGTAATCAGGAAAATAGTCACTCCGCTACCTCCAAAGCAAACCTTTTTTGGATGATGCCTTACGAATTATTCAAGTGATTTGTTTTGGTAAGGCATTACAGAACTTTATCCTGTCCATGTTCTTCTTCTGTATATAATATAACCAACTAAATTGTATGTAGCTTTGACTGTTTATTCTTGATTCGTACGTGCTGAACTGGATTTGCATTAGAAGATTGAGATCTTGGTGGTCAGTCCATCAATGTATTCCTACAAATGTTTATGTGCGCACCCCAGAATATCTGGCACTATAGTAATCAATTGTTTTTAGAGTTTGATCTTTAAATTTGTTAAATTGATAATTGAAAATTAACAATTAACACAAAAAATAAGTGAGCAATAACACAAAATTAATAATAGAAAAAAGTTAAACACTTACGAAATAATAAAATAAAAAACTTTTACCTAAAAAATTATTAACCATATGCTACCTACTACTCCACTTCATATTAGAACTGATCCTACTCCTAAATATAATCAAAATACATTGACACATTAGTAATGTTTATTTAAAAACTGTAAACCACTTCAAACATACTATCAAAAACTGTAAACTGTAATCCTTTCCGATTGGTGCTGCTAGCTAGAAAGGTTGTTGCTAAAAAATCAGCTCCAAATTAAAACCCAGTGAACCAAAACTCAACAACTGATGTTCCTAAGAGTTTGTTTGGATTAAAGAGGGATAATATAGTAAATGATAGGAAAAGAAAGTTTAGTAAAAGATTGGAATAGAGAGTATTAGATCATGTTTGGATTAGATAGAAATAGAGGAAAGAATTTTATTAAAGGATTACATATATTTGGTGTTTGGATTAGAAGAATAATGAAAAAAAAGGATTATTTTTATAGTTAATAACTTTAATACCCTTAGTAATATATTTTATATATAAAAAATATGGATAATTTAGACATTATGACATAATAAAAGAATCAATCACTTCTAATGATACCATATTGGAGGGATTGAATATATAGTATAGTAAGGAATTAGAATAATCCCTTAATAAACTTTTTCCTCTAATTATTTCTAATCCAAATAGGAGAAAGGGATTGTTATTATCCTTTAATATAATCCAATCCCTTCTAATTCCCCAATCAAAACAAACCCTAAACTCAGCAATAGATGATCCAAAACTCGTTAAGGTTCCATGGCTCTCATAAATCATATCTCCCATGGCAAAAAAACATCCTCCTTCATCAATAGGCGTGGAACGTTTCAAGCTGCGTATCCAAGCAGATCTCGAACACTACAAACCATTTGCGAGCATAAAAATTTTGAGCACGTAGATCTAAAACCGCTTAAGTTTGACAACCACTACAGATGGTGGAGTGTAGGGTGGAGAGATTTAAACACCATGTTTGCTTGGTTCATGACAAAGAGAACATCCGTTTGGAAAAATAGAGAGAGATAACATATTTAAAAGAGAGAGAGAGTATGGTTGTAAGCGAGGTGTGGGACATTTCTTAGATTTTGATTATTTATTTAATATATACTAGGTTAAATACAAATAAGGATATAACAGATAGTGAGAAAAATACTATAGTGTAAAATCTTATCAAATATCTTTATTAAGAAGACAACATTGGTGAGGTGTTGTTGAGTCATGGGTGGAGGGAGAGGGGTGTCTTCAAAACGCCTTGAGTGAAAAACTATAAAGTTTAAAGTGAAAAATATTTAAATCCAATTTTAGATGGTCCAGTTTATCATTAACTAATATTATATCTATCACATGTTTTGAACTTATAAAAACTAATTTAATAATTTTTTTGGTACGTAGGTGAATATACAAGTCTCTTTATGCACATCACAAGTAAATTAGAACTAGGTTATCCATATTCAAGGAATGTTTTGAACCTTATAATTACCTACATAATCTAATTACACATATCATGTTATTTTAACTAATAGATATAATATAACATTCTACCATCCACATCAAAATCTTTTTATTTTTAATCTTCATATTACATGACCGTCCTTAATAAACTTGTCCCAAATCATGGCCTAATAAAAACAATGCATATTTCTGCAAAAGCCCAACATGAGCTAGAATAAAGTCAATCCTAATCTTACTCGCTCAAAACCTGTCCAAACACGATAACTTATATTCTTGAATTCGGCTTGAATCTTATTTTCTCCATAGAACCCTAACTTCCTTCAACTTGTCCAAAGAACTCACTCTCTTCAACTTTAAAAGATTTTTCATAAAAGCACAAAAAATAATTTCAAATATCTCATCTTTCGATAGAAATAGTTTACTCATTATCATGTTATTGCTCTCTATCTAAACCATATATATCGTTATTGAAAGAAGAATCTTTCTCATCTCATTATAATGGATTTCGGCTGTGATACTTGAAGAGCCAATTGATGATCTCTTCCATAATGTTAGCTGAACAAAATCCATAGCTTATGAGAATATTTAAGCCATATATATTTGGTGAACTAAAAAATCTAGAAAAGATGATTTATGAGGTTACAAAGCATAAGGTATTCCTCAGACTCCCCTATGAAATTAATATTTGTTTCATGACTGGTCTACTAAGATGATCTAGCCAAGTTATAAATATGTATTTTGGTAGCCAATTGATTTTCTAAATTAACTTTTTCTTAATTAATTTGGTAACTTAAGTAGAATTAAGAAATTAAATTAAATTCTTGATCAACTAAAAGACTAGAGTATATTAAAATCTTCAGGATTCTTATTGTTTATTGAGCTCTATAGTCTCGCTAACGGTTTTATCAATTGTAATTAGTAAGAATTACAACAAAATATATTATATATTTTTATTTTTTATTTTTAAATGTATTTAAATAATTAAGCTCGATAATTATGGCATTTCAATAAAAAAGAGCATTCTAGACTTGGTAAGTCTTGCCTCTTCTAATAATTGTATGATATTAATATATGAAATATATATGCTATTATCGTTGCTAAAGTTTCCAAGCAAAATCTATAAATCACTTAATTATGAATATGATACACATTTCATACTTTATTGTTTCCAAATTTTGTTTCCTCAAGTGTTGATAAACGCAACTTTATTAAATATACGATTAATTGCAAATTACTTTATAAGATTTATGTTAAGTGCATACGATTCGATAGAGAAAATAAACTAGTATGCATAAGTTATTTATACTCTAGTTACTATAACTCAGATGCGTCACACTAGTTTAGTTACCTCACCAGGTCTTGTGCACTTACTATATATGTTACTATTATGACAAAGGAGGAGAATATCAAACTGACTAATTACATGCGGATATTCGATGTTTTCAGAGGTCAAGAGGCAATACAAGCTCATAGATTGCTCGAGATGAAAGAAGCGTCAAAGCCCTAGGAGTCAAAAGTCTACAAGAGGAGAAAGGTAAACCAAACACATAAAAAGGCTGAGAAAAATAAGGCCACCATGCTCAAGAAATAGATGGGCGCTGCTAAAATGAGAAGTCAGAAGAGAATGTGCTTCCGATTCTAGACTCCAATTAGCATGGGAATGAGTGAGAGATTTAAATATTGTGTTGCACTTGTACATCACACACCATAGGGAAGAAGTATGATAAAGGAGTAAGACGTCAGACAATGAAGAAGGATCATAGAGCTTATGGGTAAGTTGTTATTAAGCTTTGTGGTTGGGACAACATTTCTTCAATTGGTTCCAAAAATTAAATAAAATATGGTATTATACTCTTCATTGCTATAATTTTTTCATAGTTCATTTTATTTAGTTGAGTTGAATGTTGTAGGAGGCACAAAATATAAAAGCTGTGGGGGAAAAACAACGTGGCAATGGTGAATTTGAGGTATCTGAGCAGGGCAAAGCCAAGACTTATATGTTGAGGGTGTCAAGGAGCATTTTCTTATGGAGTTAGTTTCACTATAATTCCTATTTTATGCATAACGACCCATGTTTTTAAATTAGTTTCACTCTAGGTCCTTATATTATGCAAATGAACCTACATTCATTTAAATTATTACACTATAGGTTCCACTATTATGTAAAATGTGAGATTTGTTCAGACTGTGACTTATGAGAGAAAATATTTTTGAAAAATGGGTAATGGGGGATCATAATGTACTTGTATAAAAATAAAATTAGGGGTCAAAAAGGATTTTCCTAAATTCGTGGGTACTATCAAAGGCTAATTAATGGATCCTCTCCTGAGTCATATATTATGGGCGTGGTAATAAATTTTTTAATGGTTTAATTTGCAAGGTCATCGGTTTGTGAACAACATTACTTGAAATGGGGGGGGGGTGCAAAAAGACACCATTCGAACGCTAATTATTGTGGCAACATCTCTTTTATAATTCTTATTTCTAGTTGATTCTCAGTTCAGGAATAGTAAATGATAAGGTAAAATACTAAATTTTCTTAAGGGTCCATAAGTCAATTAACGTAGATCAGATCAAACTTATTAAACACTGTCTCGTTATATGGGGTCTAGAATATGAATCTGGCGATGTTATGCATTCTTGTCAAGAGACATGATCTAGAGTAATATAGGGACCTATTGTGTAATTTTTAATAATACATGGATCTATAGTGCACTTAACTTAAAAAAATTGAATGCAATTTTGTGGTGAAGAGTATAAAGAGCTTTGAAATTACCATAAAAGTCACTAGATTATTTCCAAAGTTTCCCTTTAAGTCCCTATGTTATGTCACAAAAACCCTTTTTATATATTAAAAATGAAGATTTGACAATCCAGTTTTTTTCTTTTGATCTCACGTTTTGTTTTCGATTTGTGCAACACAGGAGCCTTTCAAAGAAGATGATGAGACTTTGAAGTTGAATAAATTTTGGAAATTTTAAGAGCTTTAAGTGTTTATGGATTTAGCCTACCAATAAATGGAGAATGATACTCGGGATGGACAAGAAAAAGGTTAAAGAATTTTGTTAATAAGGTATTTTTCTATTTCTTTAATGAAATCTCCATACGTACTTTGACTTTCATGAATTGTTTTTATCAATTATAATTAGTATTATTCACAATGAAATACATTATTTATTATTTTCCATGAATTTCTTGATACATAAAAGAATCTGAGATAGTTGGTCATGGCGTTTCAAGAAAGATTAATATTGTCTCAGGATTCTTACAAAATCTTATATTTGTTATATTTATCATTGTGATGTTTGGAGAATTATGACTACTACTTATTTTTGTTAATTTAATTGCATCTACATTTTATTATTTAATATTTATGATTCACTTCAACAATGGTTATTTGATAAACACTGATTAAGTTATTGTAGTTTTTTTTATACGAATCACATGTAAGTCTGATGCCGTAGAATATGGGCGCAATGCTTGTTTAATTAATGAAAAAATAACTTCTTTGAGCTTCTTATTTTTATTTTGTATTCAAAAAATAATTTTTTCAGGATAAATATCAAGTTAAATATATTGGTTAATTAATTTCAAGGAAAGGAAAATAAGGTCGGCCATAGCCGAGAATAAGCAAGATGGTTATGCTACAATATTGTATGCATGTGTCGTTCCCAAAAGTGTGACAAAATAATGATAGAAAAACATGCACACCTTTAAGAAACTGAGATAAACTTTCTGCAAGTGTGCAGGTCAGTTGCAAGTAGAATGAATTAAAATAGATATCGATTTCACGGACTACGAAAGTTAATTTGTAAATAGTATTTTTCAAGAGTGTAATAAAAGGAGTTGATATATTGAATACGCTATATATAAACAGAGTTTCCTTTGGTTTTTGGTTTAAATCGCTAGAATGCATATAAGATTTATTAACTAAGAATTAAACTAAAGACAACTAATTAAACGAATGAGAAAAGAATGAGAGTATAGCTCAAGAATTCGTAATTAATCACCACTAGTATCTATTTTACGTTTTATTGTTAAAGGAATAATTGATAAATATGCAATAGACGAGATTCTACATTCCTTACAACTCCCGTCAGGTAGCTTAGAAGGAAACCTCAACACCACTAGGGAATTGGGTAAGAGGGCCCTTCGCAATAACCAGTGTTTAATAAAATAACAATTCAATTTAAACATGTAATCTACCAATCCAATAAAGCATAAAATACAACAAGGGTTCATACATTATTGATGTTTTCAAGATATTAGGATTTAGTTCACACTAAAGAAATAAAAATTTGCAATCAAAAGTATCATATTCATGTTCAAAGGACAAAATAGAATAAGATTACAATATTAATTGCTGACGAAGATGGAGGAAAGAGTTAGAATGACATAAACAACTTCCAAACTTCTTCTCCTCTTCTTTTCTCCAGGGGATTTCTCTAACTATTAATATGAATGTGGATTCTCTTATAATGTTAAAATATGATATTTATAAGAACCATCACGTTTCATGGGTTGTGGACCTCTTTTTAGGCGACCTAATCCAACTAAAAAACGTTTTCCTAAAGAGGTGATTAGTTTGAACTACGACAATGACAAATCACATAATTTCTTCGTTTCAGCTCCGAATCACCTTGAAATCCTGCGCGTTTTTTATTTCAAATAATATCTAAATATGAAAGAGATCCTCTAGAATCCTTGCTAATATTGCATGGAATCTTGAACAATCCACTTTCTAAATCTGATAAAAGTGGTCGAATCTTCCTTTTTCTCCAAGACTAAGGGGTAAGCTTGATTTCTTCACTTCTTATCTTTATCTCAGAGTATCATAACATCCAAGTACCTAAGATCTGCACACTTAACACACAAATTACGCTCAAAGGCTCTAAAAGTAACATAAGCACCAAAACTAGACAAGAAAATGTTTAACATCAAATAATAGGAAAAAATCCTTCAACTAAGTCCTAAGTATCTAAAATGATGTCTCGTGACTATATTAATCTATCACACAAATGTAGATATCAAGACCCTCAACTAAAAGTTGTGTCATATTGGACATAGTAAAATAAGAATAGTATAGTAGTCTCTATCAAATAACCATAGAAGATGAAGAAGTAGAAGAAAACAACGAATGATCCTAGAGAAAATATCCTATCAAATATCATATATGAATGTGTATGAACTAATACAAACATACTTATACTATACAAACAATCAACATATAAAAAATTCAAGATCAAATTCAATTTGCAATGCAAGGAGCGATTTTTACATAATTTGATATGACGGCTATATGGTGTTCATCTATCCTAACTTATTATCCATTGCTCCACCTAAGGACTCTCTAATTGATCAGTCGTCACTTAAACATGTAGCGAGAAATCCTAAGGTCCTTTCTGGTACAACGTAGACTTAGGGATGGTATAATACATATATTTGGATAATATGAAGTGAGCTTTTGACTCTTTTCTCACTAGCCATCAACAAATCTCCCTAGAGTTTGAGTTTCACTCAAAGATGTTCTCGCTCAACACAATTTCGATACTTTTGATTAGAATCTCCAAATAACCCAATGACTCTTGTGATGATTTACATAAACACTCAATTTCGCTGGTTCTTTTCTTTTGATTTTTCATCTCAATTCTTTTTTGTGTAAGTTAGCGATGACCCTCTTTGTTTTATGAGAAGTGATGCTACTTAATTTCATATTTTTTTATATTTTCTCAATTTTTTTCAATAGACCACAGAAATAGGGTTACAATAAGAGTATATCGTCACATCTCACACAAGATACAAATCATTAAATCCCAATCTCAATATGTTTTCCAATGATGAATCCCGCCATCCCAACTCAAGCTCTAAAGATGCACGTCTTAGGGTTGCAATTTCAGTGCAGGTCATATGGAAAAGTCCTATCAACTAATGGGTATGGCTTGTAGTGTGGCGACAAAAGAAGGATTCATGCTAGAAAGGGGGCTAAGACAGATAATTATTTAAATAAAATCAGGTTAGCAAACCCCATTAGACAAAAAAGAAATATATGACCCCGATCAGTTTTATCAAACCAAATAATTCATTAGAAAAAATGAAATAATCAAATATTACAATACAACCATCTATACTACATAATATTTAGTGCTACCTAATCCCCCTACCTAAGTCCCTAACGAACCCCACCACTCATCCCATTGACCGCTAATCAACCATGGATTATCCAAATCTAAAGTTGTGTATCTAAAGTCTTTCTATTTTTGTTGTTTATTAATTAATTAGAGAACCAAATGAAAAAAATACCAAAGCAAAAGAATTAATTTGTTTTTAAAGCCATTAAGGAAATGATGTTACTCAAAACAATATGCATCTGAATAAATTAACAAATATTTGGCGGATGATGAAAATTATTGATAAGGTTTGATTGATGGGATGTGAAACACTTCTACAACCTAATAGCAAAAAAGTAAGGTTTTTCATGGCAATTTTTAAGGAAAAAAAGATGAAGTTGGAAGTAGATTAAAAAAAAATTTATATTCTGTTTTTTATTTTTGGATAATTGGTTAAGTTAAGAGAATTACATTTATATTATATGTTATCAGTTTTTAATTTTCTTAGAAAAATATATTTAAGGAAAAAAGCACAAACTTTCTTCCGTATAGCAAATTGCAGGTCAATTGTTGTTTTGTATCGTCATATTATATAGATGAGTTCATACTTGTATAATTTATATCTTTTTGGAGTGGGCTTATATTTTTGTACAATTGTTTTTCCAAAAATTATGGAATGTGATTTTTTTAATCGTGTTTGTTCAAGGTAGTCTTTAATGAGATAGACCAACACTTCGCACGCTACCCACCTCTCTCCCCGAAGATTGGTCCCATATAACTTACACACGTGATTAATTTCCCCAGGTGGATCAGGACCGCAACTTGTGTCTCGAGTGAAAGAGAATTTTCAGCCCATGACAAAGTTCTCCACTCAATCTGCTAAGTTTATCTTTGATGTCGAATATTTGGAGGAACACACCATCTACCCAAGTACCCTTCCCTGTCCACTACATGGACTAACACAGCCAAATAGACGAAGAAGAACATTATACCCAAAGTTTGTCCCTACCACTACTCACCAGTCACCCATTCTAGGCAGACTCCACGTCAAATAAACTATGGGTAGTAACGGTTGGACCAAACTAAAATATTTGAGAATCAGAAGTCATTTTTATAGTATAGATACTCATATGTCCTTTCGTAAATTCTATAGGTATCTAAAACGTCTTTTTCTCTATAAAATAATTTAAATTGCGGAAAAGAAGTTATATAACAAGTTACCAATATACTACAAAATCAAGTAACTTTATTACTTAAAGCAGATCCTTGATGTTTGCACTACCTTTATGACCTCTTGAAATTGTAGATTTACAGTATATCCAGTTCAATTCCTGTATCTTAAAAAACATATTAACCTCAGTTGCAATAACTTTTCCCAAAATGAAGAGGTGATATCCAAAGATTTTGGAAAATATCTAAACCATAGATAAGTAGAAGAAGAAAAAGGAAATAACAAAAACATCATCTTCAATTTTTCAACTGGATCGTGTATTTTCATATCGGTAAATTTTTTGACAATTTTTTTATTTTTTTATTTTTATATATGATATATTTGTTTTTTTAGTTTCTATCAAATTTTCTTACCATAAAATTTTACAATTTGGTAATCTGAGTTCATGATTAAGAAATTAAACTAAGGGCGATTGAATTATAGGGTCTTCAGGTGAAATTTCATGTCCCAGAGGAACCTTGTTTTTACTTAAATACTAAAATACTCTTAAATAAAACAAAATTACAAAAAGATAAAAAACAAGTAGAAAAAATTATATAAATACAAAAAGATATAAACCATGGACCACTGAATCACTTAGCATTACTATTCATCGTTGGCCACCACCTGCGTCGCCATCAGAAATGCTCTAAGTATCGAAATTATTTCTAAGTAGTCGGCAAAATTCTCTAAGTACTCGAAAACATTCTCTGAGTACTCAGCAAAAATATCTGAGTGTGATAAAAACTGAGTATACTAAAAATATTGGCAATTAACACAAAAAATAAGTGAATAATAACACGTACTTGATAATAGAAAAAAGTTACAACACTTAAGAGAAGATAAAAAAAACTTTTACCTAAAATATATTTAACCTATATGCAACCTACTACTCCACTTCATATGAGAACTAATCCTAGTCCTAAGGATAATAATATTACATTGACACAAGACCAGTAGTAATATTTATTTAAAAACTGTAAACCACTTCAAATATACTATCACAAACTGTAAACAGTAATCGTTCTCAATTGGTGTTGCTAGCTCTGTGGTGATGATGAAAACGAGTACATCTCTAATTATTATTTTTACAAAAATCAACTCTAAATCAGAACCCAGCGAACTAAAACTCAACAACTGATGATCCAAAACTCAACAACTGATGAACCAAAACTCGTGAAGTTTCCATGGCTATCATAAAGCAGATCTACCATGGGAAAAAAACAAAAACAACCTCCTTTGTCACTAAGCATGGAACGTTTCAAGCTGCATATCCAAGCACATATCAAACACTACAAAACATATGCAAACATAAATTTCTTCGAGCTCATGGATCTGAAACCACTTAAATTCGCCAACACTTCAAATGGTAGACTATATAGCGGAGAGATTCAAACACCATGTCTGCTTAGGTATAGGTAAAGGGAACATCTGTTTTGGAAAAATAGAGAAGGAAAGCGAGTAAACAAATTTAAAAAAGAAAGAGAGTACGGTTTTAAGTGGTGTTTGGGATAGTTTTTAGATTTTGGGTATTTATTTAATATATATATATATATAATGAATAAAATACAGATAAGGGTATAATAGGTAGTGAGCAAAAAACTATATATATCGTAACATTTTATTAGATACTTTAGTAAGAAGTGGTTCGATTATATATGACGGGGAGGGGTGTTTCGAAACCCGTTGATTAGTAAATTAAACTCTTTGATCATGCTTAAAGGTTAAAATGATAAATTCTATCATATATTTTAAATTCATAAAACTAATTACAATAACTATCAATATTAATTAATGACATATACCATATTATTTTAACTAATAGATATAATGTAATTATTAAATTATCTAATTTTATATTAATTTTTTTTTTATTTCTAACTTTCAAATTACATGATCGACCTTAATAAACTTGGCCCAAGTCATGGCCTTATACAAAAAAATCATTTCTACAAAAGCCCAAGATGGAGTACAATAAAAACATAATTAGCCCAAAATCTATTCAAATAACCTAACTTCTATTCCTGGATTCCATTTAAGGTCTTATCGCCTCCATAAACCCTAACTTCAGCCGTCTTGTCCTAAGAATTCTTTCTCTGCAACTTTATAAGATTTTTCTTAAAATTTTGAAAAATTGTTTCAAAGATCTCATCTTTTAATAGATCAATTTACTCGTTCTCCTTTATCCCTCTTTATCCAAAAATATAAACCTAAAGAAAAATCTTTCTCACCTCATTATTATTGGATTTTCGGTCGTGATACTTGAAGAGCCAATTGATGATCTCTTGCCAAGGTGTTAGCTGAAGGGAAATTCTAGCTTATGGGAACATTTAAGATATATTGTTTTGATGAAAGAACAAATCCAAGAAAGATGACTTATATCTTCACAGTGAGATTACAAAAATTGCATAAGGTATTCCTCACAACCTCAGGTAGCCGATTGGTCTTCTAAATTAATTTTTTGCTTATTTTTTTAATTAATTGGGTAACCTGAGTAGGATTAAGAAATCATATTAAGTTCTTGATCAACTAAAATATTTAAATTTTTGACAGAATTTTCATTTTTTTACACTATTTATTTGTAAATTTAAATGCGATCTATTTTTCTGTTGACAAAAAAAATGTCAATATGATTGAAAATTTATATTAAACAGGATAATTATTTTAAAACCTGATTTATAGTGTAAAATTATGAATCATTAAATTATTGTTTTATTTTGATTTGTGATGGTGTTTTTTTGTTACTAAACCTATATAATTAATTAAAGTTTGGTAGATTTTTTCGATTGTAATGAGTAAGAATCACAAATAAATATAGTCTAATATTTTATATTTGTTATTTTATTATTTTATTTGCAGAAATACGATTGATGGTCATTACATTTCAACAAAAGATATTGGACAATCTCAGTAAGTCTTGTCTCCTTTTAATAATTTTATGATATTAAAATATGAAATGAAATGTCTAATATTATCATTTCTAGAGTTCATGCAAAATCTATAAGATGTGAAATAAATGTATTTTGTTGTTTATTAGTTTTTGATATTGTTTATTCAATAACTCAACTTTATTAAGTACAAGGTAAATTGCACAATAATTTTGTGTGATTTATGGTAATTGATTCATATGAGGTAAATAAACACGTGTGCATAAGACCTTTGTACCCAAATTTCTCTATCTCAGAGGTGACACACTAGTTTAATTATCTCACCAGGTCTTGTGTTTTTACCATATCTTTTACTATTGTGAGAAGACGAGAATTTTAAACTCATTTTGTCGCGGGCTTACAAAGTATGCATTATGCAGAGGTGTGACTTAGACCTGCCAAATCTTACTCAGTTTATGAAATCTATATATAAGTTCTATTGTATTATTTAGTATTAAATTTTATATACTAAATTTTGATTTGAGTGTGCCTGCCCTATAATTATTGACTTATTAGTATCTAATAATTCAAACCGCGCGTTTGACCGTCTATGTTGTCATCCGGTCAAGTATGGTTTAATTTAATTATTGCAGATATTTATAAAATTTAACATTTTTTCAGGACTAAGGCAATTGTAAAATTGCTGGAAATTTGACTTTGAAGAACATCAATATGGAAGACGAAGAATTGCATGATTTAATATTTAAATTTCGGAAGCTTGAGAAAATAATATTAATGGAGTGTGGGAATTTCGAAAGGATTATGATCTCAAACGAAGAAATTAAACATTTTTCGACATTTAAATGCAAGAAATTAAAGGAAGTGGATATTGATTATTTAAAATTAATTGCATTGGAATATACAGGTGATAAAATGCCATTTTTTTATATTAAATTTAGCATTTTTTCAGGACTAAGACAATTGTAAAATTGCTAGGAAACGTGAGTATACAAGTGATATATCTGAAATTGTTATCTATAAAATTTGTAAGCAAGTTTTAATTTATATCTTAGGTTTATTAGATAAATACATAACGTTAACGTTTTTAATTCCACTTTAATTAATTGTAACTGATGTTTTGTCATTTATAACCACATAAGTGATTACGTAAACTACACGGCATGAGTTTTTTCAATGAATTTGAAGTCATTTCAGATTTTAATTATATATATTGGCTTTTGTAGCCTCTTGTAAATATTATAGCATTTGATTGTTATAAATTTGCAACCGTAGGTAACCTTAGAGTTTAATGTATTATATTGGATATTATAGGCATACCATTGATCATATGCCTTGGCAAGCTAACGAGAGGCAATTATTTGCTGATGGAGAAGGTGCTTGTGCTTGTCCTTGTCCTTGTCCTTTTCCTTTAGCTTCACAATATGAAGGAAGGACAATAAGTGATATCAAACACAAGGAGCCCTAAATCCCAAACCCTTAATCCTAAACTCTAACCCCTGAACCCTAAAACCTAAACCTAAAACCTAAAGCCTAAACCAAAATCGCATCCAATTTTACCAAAACCAATGACTTCTTTCGATTATCGTGCTATGCATATGACGAGTCTATAGTTCAACCCGACATTTATCTTTTATTTTGGGTAAAAAAAATTCTTCTGAAAAAATAAATCATTTTGCTTTTTAGTTTATAATCAGGTCTTTCCTTTTTGGTTAGCTGGATTTATAGAGAATATGCCCAAGAGTATCCATTAGTCCTTATTCTGTCAGAAGAACATGGTCGTGTGAGAGATGAGAATTTAACCAGAATTCAGCTGAGTACACAATCAATGGTGAAGATCTCATAATGCTAGATAAGGGTTACATATAAATCATCATTTCTGATGAGTTTGTTGAGTAACTTGTATCTATTGATCATACCGTTTCCAATATCAAAGGGCATATTTTGTAGTGCAGGGGAGGGTAACCTAAAAAACTTCTAGAAAACAAATCGTTTACACTCCAAGAACTTATATTTGTGCATTTTTTTTGGTCGACAAGATTGTTTGTATACACTTCAGAAACTTATTTTCAATAACTTTCTGTCTAAAATGATATCTAATATTTAAAAAGTATATTATTTGTTAGTCTTGTTTATACTGGTTTATACTATCAGTAACTTGTAAATTTTTCTATAATTCACTTATTAGAAGTGCCAAAAAAAAATGAAATGCAAATTCAAATTCTTTAATTATACCTATAACATTCAGGGATTTTTTGTTTCATATGTATAAAGTGAGTTTTTCAGGTTTGACACCATATTAGAATAGGGCTAAACTAAAATATGTATATGTATTTATAAAGTATGTCATTATTTGTATTACTGTAACTTGGAAATTTGCATTGGAGATTGTGTCGAGTTAATTTGTTTTATGTTTAATTGTAGTTTGGCTTTTATTATTATATTTTTTTCTTCATTATCAAATATTATACAACACTACCCATATATACAGAAACCACCTTAGACAAAAAAGAAATATACATCCCCGACCAATTTTATCGAACCAAATAATTCATTAAAAAATGAAAATAATCAAATATTACAGTACATACCCCACGACTCATCCCACTGCATCAACCATGGACTAGCCAAACCTGTAGTTGTGTATCTAAAGTCTTTATATTTCTCTTGCTTATTCATTAATTAGAAAACCAAATAAAAAAAACAATACAAATCAAAAGAATTAATCTATATTTAAAGCTATTGAGGAAATGGTTGTAAAAAAATATGCATCTGAAAAAATTGACAATATTTGGTTGATGATGAAAATCATTGACATGATATAATTGAGAGGATGATGAACACTTCTACAACATAATAGTCAAAAGGTAAGTTGTTTTGGCAATTTTTTAAAGGCAAGAAAGATGAAGTTGGATGAAATCAAAAAAAATTATTAATTTTTTGTCTTTATTTACGGATAAAAAGGTGCAAATAACTTGGTTAGGTTAAGAGACTTACATTTACATTATATGTTTTCAATGTAATTTTCTTAGAAAGATATATTTAGGGAAAAAACACAAACTTTCTTCCGTAGAGAAAATTGTAGGCCACATTTTGCTTTGTATAGTTATATTACATAGGTGAGTTTATTTTGTATAATTTATCTTTTATTAGATTAGGTTTATAGTTGTACTATTTTTTTACAAAACTTATGGAATGTAATTTTTTTACCTTGTTTGTTTTGGTAGTCTTAATGAGATAGATCAACACTATGGACGCTGCCACACCCCTCTCCCGAGGAACACTCCTATCCCCGAGGATTGGGAAGGGTCACGCCTATCGACTAGGTTTATAGCACATTCACGCTTCATAAAACCAAATGAAAATAGAATATTAACCATACACACATGGGTCTTATGTAAGTTAAACATATGATTAAGTGTCTCCAATGTGGATTAAGACCGCAACTTGTGTCTCGAGTAAAAGAAAATTTTCAGCCTATGACAAAATTCCCCACTCAATCCGCTAAGGTCCTCAGAGCGGACTATCTTTGATGTCGAATATTTGGAGGAACACGACATTTACCCAAGTACCCTTCCCCATCACGGAGTGCATGGGCTGACCTGGCCAAATCGACATATTAACCCATACAAAGTTCGTCCCTACCACTACCCACCAATCACCTATCTTAAGCACACTCCATGTAAAATAGACGATGGGTAGTAACAGTTGGACCAAATTGAAATATTTGGGAATCTAGAAGTCATTTTTATAGTATGGATTAATATGTCGTTTCGGAAATTCCATGGGTATCCAAGACGTTTTTGTATCTATAAATTAATTTTAAATTTCGAAAAAGGTTTGTTATTTAACAAGTTACAAATACACTACACACTGCAGTAAACTTATTACTTAAAACAGTGCCTTGTTGTTTGCACCACCTTCATGGCCTCTTGAAATTGCATATTTGCAGTATATCTAATTCAACTCATGTATCTTAAAAACATATTTTAGAATGTAAAGTACAAAATCCTAAAGGGAATTCAAAATAAGCCATTGGCCATAGTGTAAACTCAATTTTAGGCTACAATTAAAACGTACTATTTTTTAGGTCATACATTTTTAGTTGTTTCTTTTTTTGATCATTTTACTTAACTTTATTAAAAAATTAAATAATTTATAAAAGCAAACTGGGTATATTAAATAAAGTTCTCGATTTGTCATGGTGCAAGATTTTTACCAATTTTAAAAAGATTTTTTCTTATTTTTCTACTTGACATTTTCTGTTATTATATATTTTTTATTTTGTTACGTTATCCACCCAATAGTAACAAGTGGTATACAAAGAGAGTGATACCTAATGATTAGATGGATAGTTTAGTATTATTGAAAGACAATGGATGAAATTGTTTATATTAAAAAATGATATATCTTGAACTATGAATATGCATATGTATAAATTAACAAATATTTGGTTGATGATGAAAATCATTGTTAGGGTTTAATTGAGAGGATGATGAACACTTCTACAACATAATAGTCAAAAAGTAAAGTTTTTTTGGCAATTTTTTGAAGGCAAAAAATATGAAGTTGGATGAAGTTAAAATAAGAAATTATTGTTTTGTTTTTTATTTATGGATAAAAAGGTTTAAATAACTTGTTAGGTTAAGAGATTTACATTTATATTATGTTTTCAATATAATTTTCTTATAAAGTTATATTTAGGGAAAAAACACAAACTTTTTCCCATATAGCAAATTGTAGGTCAATTGTTGTTTTGTATAGTTATATTATATAGATAATATTATATTTTTATTATTAATCTTTTTTTCAAGTAGGTTTATATTTGTACAATTCTTTTTACAAAAAATATGGAATGTAATTTTTTTAATCTTGTTTGTTCAGATAGTCTTAATGAGATAGACCAACACAAAGGATTGGGAAGGGACCACCTATCCATTAGGTTGATAGCACATTAGGGCTTTATAAAACCAAACTAAAATAAAATAATAACCATACAGACATGGGTCAAATGTAAGTTACACACATGATTAAGTGTTTCCCATGTGATTAAATGTACTATTTTTTAGGTCATACGTTTTTAGTTGTTTCTATTTTGATCAATTCACTTAACTTCGTTAAAAATTAATTGAGTTTTAAAAGAAATTTGGGTATTTCAAATAAAGTTCTCGATTTACCATGGTGCAAGATTTTTACCAATTTTGATTTTTTTCTTCTTATTTTTCTACTTGACATTTTCGTGTATTATATTTTTATTTTCTTATGTTATCCATCCAATAGTAACAAGTGGTATACAAAGAGAAGGCTACCTAATGATTAGGTGGATAATTTAGTATTATTGAAAGACAATTAATATAATTGTTCATATTAAAAAAATGAAGATAATTGTAAAAAAATTATAGATCTTGAACTATGAGAAATCTGTAAAGTAAAATTGTCTCATATTTAAGATAAGAGATAGAGTAAGAAACCAAACTATTACTTAGCTAAGTGAAGATGCAAAGATTAGAAATGGGAATTTCGTGAATCTTCATAAGCAATGGGAGAAACTTGGGGGCTAATCTGTCTAGGACCACTCTCCCCAAGGATCGGGAAAGGGTCACACCTAGCCACTGAGTAGATAGAACATTCACATTTCATAGAACAAAACCAAGAGAATATAATAACCATACATACATGTATCACAAATGTCAGTACTAACAAGATTGATGCATCTTGTATGGCAAAGGAAATCCCACTCGATCACTTAATGTACTCGGAGTGAAATGTCTTTAATGCCGAATCTTCAGAGGAACAAGTCATATGACCAGTTACCCTTCCTTGTCCACCACAGACTGCACGAGCTAACATGGCCAGATCGATTAAGAAAAATATCATACACAAAGTACGTCCCCACCATTTCCCGAGCATGTCACCACCGCCTTGGTAATACCTTTCGCACAGGCTGAGAAAAAGCTGGGCCACCATGGTCAAGAAAAAAAGGGTGCTGCTAAAAGGAGAAGATCAGAAGAGATTGTGCTTCCTGTTCTAGACCCCAATTAGTGGGGGAATGAGTGAGAGGTTTAAATAACGTGTTGCACTTGTGCATCACACCATAGCGCAGAAGTATGATAAAGGAGTAAGTGGTAAGATTATGAACAAGGCTCATAGAGCTTATAGGGAAGCTGTTTGTAAGCTTCTTGGTTGGGTCATTACTAATATCTCTTAAATGCTATAATTTTTCATAGTTCATCTTATTTAGTTGATTTAAATGTAGTAGGATGCACAAAATATAGAAGTTGTAGGGAAAAACTACTTAGCAATGGTGAATCAGAGCTATTTGAGCAGGGCAGAGACAAGATTATATGTTGGGGTGTCAGGGAGCATTTTCTTATGGAGATATTTGCACTATTAGTCCTATTTTATGCATAACAACCCATGTTTCTAATTAGTTGCACTCTAAGTCCTTATATTATGCAAATGAACCTACATTCATTTAAATTAATTACACTATAGGTTCATATATTATGTAAAATGTGAGATGTGTTTGGACCGTTATTGACTTAGAAGAAAAAATATTTTTGGAAAATGGGAAATGGGGGACCATAATATACTTGTATAAAGAAAAAATTAGGGGTAAAAAGGATTTTCCTAAAACTTGTGGGGTACTATAAAAGGCTAATTAATAGCTCCTAATGTGGTGATAAATTTTGTACGGGTTTTTGTAGCAAGGTCCTCGATTTGTAACAACATTACATCAAGGGGTGCAAAAAAGACACCATCGTTACTATGGTAACATTTAGGGATAGTAAATGATAAGGTAAAATACTAAAATTTCTTAAGAGTACATAAATTAATTAACTAGACTAGACCAAACTTATTAAACCTTGTCTATTATGTGGGGTCCAGAATGTTTCTCTGGCAATGTTATGCATTCTCGTAAAGAGCCATAATCTAAAGTACTATAGAGACCTATAGTGCAATATTATTTCCAAAGTTGTACTATAAGTCCCTATGTTATTTCACGGAAACCCTTGATAAATATTGAAATGAAGATTCCGTTTTTTTCTTAAGATCTCATGTTTTATTTTCGATTTGTGCAACATAGAAGCCTTTTAAAGGAGATGATGAGATCTTTGAAGTTGAAGAAATTTTGGAATTTTGAGCAGCTTCAAGTGTTCATGGATTTACCCTGCCTATAAATGGAGAATGATACCCGAGATGGGCAAGGAAATGGTTAGAGCACTCAGTTAGTAAGGTATCCCTCTATCATTTAAATTAAATCTCTATAAATAATTTAACTTTCATTAATTGATTTTGTGAATTGTAAATAGTACTATTCACAATGATATATATAATTTATATACTTTTCATACATTTCGTAATGCATAAAAGGATTCGAGATAGTTGGTCATATGACATTTCAACAAAAAAATTTGTTTAGGAATTTTCGCAAGATCATATATTCGTTGTGTAACTCTTTATCATTATACTGTTATGAGAATTATGACTTCTAAATTCTAATTTTATTAGCTAATTTAATTACATATACACTTTATGACTTTCATTGTTCATGATCAGTTGGAACAATGGTTCTTTGTTAAAGATTGGTTAAGTTATTGTAGTTTTAACATTGTTTTTATACAAATCACATATAAGTCTGGTCTAGATGTTGCAATATACTGGCTCAGTGCTGGTTTAGTTAATGAAAAGACTGACTTCTTTATTTTATTTATTTTTTATTTTGTATTCAAGAAATATTCTTCTATGGGTAAGTATTAAAACAAATATTAATATTAAGTAAATTATATTGGTTAATTAATGTCAAGGGAAGGGAAATATGGAGGGCTAGAGGCTTGGTGGTCGAGTCGGGAACAAGCAATTAAGGTGGTTATGCTACAATATTGTAGGCATTCCTGACTTTGAACAACAAAAAGTAGAGGATTAACATAGTTCCCTGTATGAAATAATTTAATGTTGCTGCTTTGACTAATATTATAAAGGTGCTCATAAGATATGAGGGGATAAAAAGGGCTATAATTGTGAAAGATAATGGGAAATCAGTAGAGGGGGACAAGGGTACAAGAATATGGTCCAAATAAAGTCAAGTGGAGAGAGACAATTGGTGGTTGAAGATGCAGCATTCTTATAACTCTCCTATGGTTCGGCTTGAGAAGATTTCAGAGGGGAATATTAGAGTGCCCTTTAATATGAAGATAGGATACGGTTTCAACAATCACACACTCATTGGATCACACATATGGAGATCGTAATACTCAATTTTACCATATGTCAGCCAATGTGAGGAAAAAGCAGCATAGGTGCACTCTATTTAATATTCATTTCTTTCTTCTTCCTCTTTACACATGACACCCACCTTTCACCATCTCCGTCAATCAACACTGCTTCCACCTCCACCACCACACCAATGTGGCAACCACGTGCCTTTTTCTGTGACGCTCCATTTTAACGCAACTGCATTTGAATCGAATATAAGTTGTCTTGATCAATTCTCTAATTAATGGATTAAGCATTCCCTTAAATTGCAGGTCTAGAGAATGTTTGGGAATTGTTGCTGCTTAAAACCGGAGGATCCCTTGTTAAAGCATGGGTAAATCTCTTTATTCGCAACTAAAACTTGATACTGAACTTGAGCGTCCTTGACTGTAAATTATATGCAACTGTAGCATTTTAAATTCATGTGTTCATCTACAATACGTTTATCATTATTTAGCATAAATTATAAATTTTACTTTTATCACTATCAAGTATAAATTGTATATAGAAAGTAGATACGTAGGCATGGATATCAAGTTTGTTAATTTTTCACTATAGGGCTTAATACTCTTTAGTATATGTGTATTATATGTATATATTTTAATAGTATTATTTAAACCTTACTTTATCATTAGTCTTAGTAGGAATGACATATAGAGAGAGTATAAGTTTAACTCTATGAATCTTGACATACAATAGGAGGAAATAAACATTTTTTAATCCTTTATTTTCTTTAATAACATGCTCATTGAAAAATTCTTTTATTAATTATATTATGCCCGAAAGATTTACACATATGGTTAAACATTGTTTAACAAACTCAAAGGACTATGTTTTTACTTCATGGTTTTTAGAATTTGGTAAACATTTTGATAAATGACATATTAAGTAGGATTTTTACTAAGTAACTTATCCACATATATCATTGGAATATTTTTAATGCAACGGGATTTATATATTACGTGCATGCTTATGGGGGCCATACCTATCTTATGTATGCATATGAGGGCCTTGTACTTACCTCGTGTGTATATGTGGGGGCCTTATACCTATATCTTGTTTTATTGTGTTAGTACCATTAAGAATTTAATGCATCCGTAAACTAGGTTATTTATATAGTGACGAATTGCATTATCAGGTTTACCCGTGATATACCAATCAGAAACCCAAATAGTTTCTTGTTTAAAAATTTGTGCTTGATATTTTTCTTGACTTGCTGAGAATTCTTTTGCCCACTCATGCTTTTGTCAGTTTTTAAAATAAGCCTGAATAAGAGTAATGGAGATGTGAGTGGTCTTGAAACGTCATCTAGTTACGAGTATCTCAATAAAGCGAAACCGAGTGATTAGTTCCATTAAAAGTCTTGTGTTTACTTTAGTTATATTTTCACTAGATACCACAAGTATTTTAAGTTAGAAGTTGCTAATGGGGGATTTATATTTGAATTTAGTAATCTGGTTATCTTTTGTTGGTTCAGCAAAGCCTTGTGCACGAGAGGCGACTCCTCTTGTTGAACGAAGAGTGGCGTTATGATCATGTACACGTGGATGAAATTCAGGGTATGAAAACAAGCCTTTATAAATTTAGGGGAACCCCAAATTCGAGTTGCTTAGTAACACACTTATTAGATTCCAAGGATATCAAACATACTCATTGTATATACTATATACCATGAGAGTTTTTTTAATATCCTTGTTATAGTCAACAAATTTTATAATTATCTTTGAATTATGATATATAATGAGTTTGTTATATAATAAGTTACCAAAGTATTACACAAGAAACCAACTTATTACTTAAAACTGAGGCCTTGATGAGTGCACTAATTTCCCAGCTTCTTATGATATTGTAGTTGTACCTATTGAGAGTTTATCCAATCCTAACTCAAGTATGTCCAAGAACATCTTTCAGAGTGTAAAGTAAAATTGCATAGATAAAATTCTAGAAATACTCCATTACCAATAGGGTTAATTCAATTTTTGGCCATAACTCATTAGAATTTAAATAGATTTTTAAAGGCAAATTGGGTATTTCAAACAAATTTCATTAATTATGCTACCCGATTAATATCACCGATCACTAACATTTGGACGTAGGCTATGAAAAGTTTGACCGAGAGTCTTACATAACTCATTGTGCTATTCTTATATAACCATGCTTAAATAATCAAATTTCACAATATTTCACATAGATCTTAATGCTAATAACCTCATGACTAGCAGACAATCTCCAATCGGATAAATACGAGCTATCATATGGTAGGCATATATCTCTAGAGAAAATTTAAGGTAGGATGCAACTAACCCTGACCGAGATGAATGTGAGAAGGAAGAAACATAAATAATAAAACATTACCTCTCTGATCTAAATATTATCTCTAGCCTAAATATTATCCCATCCAAACCTACTATTTACATTGCTTGAACCAAATTATATTTTTTCTTCAATAACTCAATGCTCAAAATGACCCATCTTAGAATTTTATTGATCATGTTAGCCCGCTGAAATATTGAATACGAATTAGAGGCATTTTGAAAAGATAGATTTTTGAAAATTTTGGGTACTGGAAAGATAATTAGGCTGTGTGGCCCAATTTATCATAACCCATGAACCCTTCTAGAACAAAATAAACTAACACTTCATAAAAATTTCATACCCTAGATAAACATATACTTTGTACATATTATATAAAAAAATAGGATTATTGTCCAAGAAACACCTTAAGTTAGAATTAATTCCCTTACCCGTACCATTATTTTTTTGCGCATAAAAGACCACGTATATTTTTCCTTTTCTTTCCCATAACTCAAACTTCGAGTAATGGGAAGCTTCCATTACTCGAACTTTGAGTAATGGGAAGCTTCCCATTACTCACTGTTTTTTAAAAAAGATGGTGCCTTTTATGGACAAGAGTGTAAGGTGGCAGGTGCCTATTGGAAATTAACCCTATAAAATATTGGAAACAACCGTCACAAGCCAAAAATTAGAGTCTCGTATCAAAGTGGTGAAATCAAAAGTCTTTTCTATGAAGCAAAAGAAAAAAATAAAAGGAAAACGAAAAATCATCAATTTTGCAAATGAATCTTGCCGTTTCTAATGGTAAATTTTTTGACCATATTTTTTAATTTTTTATACGATTCATTCATAAATTTAAATGTGTTCTATTTTCGGTGACAAAAAAAGTGACAATATGATTGAGAATTAAAATTAAACTGGTTGATTATTTTAAAACCTGATTTATAGTGTAAAATTATGAATCACTAAATTATTAATTTGTTTTGATATGTGAGTGTTTGTTTTTTTTAAATTTTTTTTTCAATTGTGATTAGTAAGAATCACAAATAAATATAATCTAATTTTTTTTAATTTTTATATTTTATTTACAGAAATAAGATCAATGGTTATGATATTTCTACAAAATATAATATTTTGGGCTATTTTGGTAAGTCTTGCCTCCTAATAATAATTGTATAATATTAAAATGTAAACTATATAATATTATCTTGGTAGATATTTAGTAAAATCAATAAGTCACTTTATTACTTTATTGTAATTGCGAAATAAATACATTTTGTTCTTTATTATTATCGGATTTTATATTAAAATATAAACTATATAATATTATCTTGGTAGAGTTGTAGTAAAATTTATAAGTCACGACTTTATTATAAGTGTGAAATAAATACATTTTGTTCTTTATTATTATCGGATTTTGTTTATTCAACTATCGATAAACTAAACTTTATTAATTATTTAGTAAATTGCACAATATTTTTGTAAGATTTATAGTAATTGATTCATAAGAGGTAAATAAACTAGTGTGTATAAGACCTTCATAAAATGTTTTTGCTTTCCAGTTTATTAATTCCCAATTATTAATCAGACTCCTACTTTCTTTCTTTTTTTAGCTGGTTTAACTGAGAATATGCCCAAGTGCTATTCCTGGAAATTCCGTTAGAGTCATCTTAGAACATCCTTTTTTAAGATTTGTTGACATGAGCTTAAACCTAGCTATTGGTCCGTTCACGACCGGTTCAGACCGGTTCTTAGCGGACCTGGGCCTTATCGGTTCGGCTTACCGGTGCCGTCTTTACCGGTCCGGTGCGGTCCGATACTCGGTTCCTTATATGGGGGTTCTGAACCGTTAAGGCTAACCGGTTCCACTGGGTCCGGATCTGGTCCGGTTCCTAACGGTTCCAACTGGTATTTTTTTGGGTGAAAGTGCAATTTCTTGAAACTTAGGGGGGAAATAACCTGAATTGGAAGATTCTCATCAACACAACAACATCTAATCTAGCATTTGCTAGAAGATCATCTTCAAAAACACGCCATGCTCTTCCTAACCAACTAGTTGAAGGTATAAAGCTTCCTAAGTGTATATCATCTTCAACTCAAGCTTTTCCTTCTACAACTAATCGTGTTGCATAAACATACACATTACCCAGAAGTTTCCTTAATATCGAAAATAACACCAAAAATAATAAACACAAACCCAGATTAAGTCCAACTGATGTTAATAATGCAGATAAAATCATTTTTTAGTATGTTGATTTAATAGATCAGTTTAGTAAACTTGATTTTATATTTTTAGAAGATTTCGAAGCTTCTGATTTGTAATCCATGAGATGTAACAAGATGTAGAATAACCCATCACTATCTCTCTAGAGATGAATATTGAAAATACCCCATATAGTAAGAAACACAAGACTCAAGAAGCTCGATTGTCACATTTCGCCTATTTCCCAAAAAGACTTGAAATGTGAGAAATTTAGGATTGGAAGCATAAAGATGTTTTAAATTACTAACAATTTGCAATAACAACAAATACCTAGTAAAGTACGTATTTGATTTTTGGTTCAATCTTCATTTCCCCCTCCAACTCAAACATGTGAAGTTTCCACTATTACAATTATAATATCAGAAAACCAAAAGGACTCACTAAGTAATTAACTTAGGACTTACAGGGCAAAATGTCGTCAAAACCACGACTT
The DNA here is from genome assembly GCA_029959085.1 of Nemophila menziesii. NCBI lineage: Eukaryota > Viridiplantae > Streptophyta > Magnoliopsida > Boraginales > Hydrophyllaceae > Nemophila > Nemophila menziesii. Next base: position 3,161,262 of record JARWIR010000064.1, on the reverse strand, counting down.
CTCCACTTGAATCCACACCATTTCTTGTTCTTGACTCATAGGGTCTTCGAAACAAATTGCATGTCCCATAGGAACCTTTTTTTTTTTTAAGGTTTTTTATAGTACAAAAAGATTATTAATAATAAAATAAAATTACAAAAAAATAAAAAAAACAAGTGGAAAAAATTATATAGATACGAATAGATCATAGACAAGTGAATCACTGAGTATTACTTATCATCGGTGGCCACCACCGACATTGCCATAAGAGATTCTGTGAGTATCAAAAAAAATATCTGAATACTCGACAAAATTTTATGAGTACTCAACAAAATCTCTTAGTGTGATAAAATTACTGAGTATACTTGAAAATTAACAATTAACAAAAAAAATGAGTAATAACACAAACTTAATAATAAAAAACAGTTACAACACTTAAGACAAGACAAAATAAAAATCGTTCCCTAAAAAATACTTAACCTATATGCTATCTACTACTCCACTTTATATGATAACTAATCCCACTCCTAAGGATAATCACAATACATTGACACAAGACCAATAGTAATATTTATTTAAAAACTGTAAACTACTTCAAATATTCTATCACAAAGTGTAAACTGTAATCCTTCTGAATTGGTGCTGCTAGCTAAAAAAGGCTGCTGCTCGAAGATGTGATGATGATGAAAACGAGCAGATATCTAATTTCTTTTTTCAAAATTTAGCTCCAAATTAAAAGTAAGCGAACCAAAACTCAACAACCGATGAACCAAAACTCAACAACTGATGAAACAAAACTTGTGAAGTTTCCATGGCTCTCATAAACTAGAGCTACCATGGCGAGAAAAAAAAAACCTCCTTTGTCACTGAGCATGGAACGTTTCAAGCTGCATATCCAAGCAAATCTTTTATGAGAAAGTGTTCATTTTTTATTGGAAAATTATTCCAATAAAAAAGAACACTCCAGATTATCTTGGTAAGTCTTGCCCCTTCTAATAATTGTATGATATTAATATATGAAATATATATGTTGTTATCGTCGCTAAAGTTCCCAAGCAAAATCTATAAGTCACTTAATTATGAATATGATTCGTATTTTGTTCTTTATTGTTTTCAAATTTTGTTTCTTCAAGTGTCGATAAACTCAAATTTTAAATTGCACAATTACTCTCTGAGTTTTATGTTAAGTGCATAAGATTCGGTAGAGGAAATAAACTAGTATCCATAAGTTATTTATACTCTAGTTACTATACCTCAGATGCGTCAACTAGTTTAGTTAGCTCACCACGTCTTGTGCACTTACTATATATGTTAATATTGTGAAAGAAAAGGAGAATATTAAACTCACTAATTACATGCGGATATTCCATGTTTTCAGAGGTCAAGTGGCCATACTAGCTTATAGATTACTCGAGATGAAAGAAGTATCAAATCCATAGGAGTCAAAAGTCTACAAGAGAAGAAAGGTAAATCAAACTGGTATAAAGGCTGAGAAAAAAAGGGCCACCATGCTTAAGAAATAGAAGGGTGCTGCTAAAATGAGACGATAAGACGATACTGTGCTTTCGGTTCCAGACTCCAATTAGTGTGGGAATGAGTGAGAGCTTTAAAGACTGTATTGTAGTTGTGCATCACACCATAGCTAAGAAGTATGATAAATGAGTAAAAGGTAAGACAATGAAAAAGGCTGATAGCGCTTATGCGGAAGTTGTTTCAAGCTTCTTGGTTGGGTCATTACCAACCTTTATTCAATTGGTTCCAAAATGAAAGAAAATCTGGTATTATACTCTTCATTGATATAATATTTTCATAGTTCATCTTATTTTGTTGAGTTAAATGTTGCAGGAGGCACAAAATATAAAATTGTGGCGAAGAAACTACCTAGCAATGGTGAATTTGAGGTATCTAAATAGGGCAAAGCCAATATTTATATGTTGGGGTGTAGGGAGCATTTTCTTATGTAGTTATTTGTAATATAAGTCCTATTTTATGCATAAAAACCCATGTTTTTAAATTAGTTGCACTCTAGGTCCTTATATTATGCAAATTATTTCTACATTCATTTATATTAATTACAATATAGGTTACGATACTATGTAAAATGTGAGATGTGTTTAGACCGTTATTAACTTAGGAGAAAAAATATTTTTGGAAAATAATAAATGGGGGATCATAATGTACTTGTATAAAAAAAAATTGGGGGTCAAAAAGGATTTTCCTAAAACTTGTGGGATACTATAAAAGGCTAATTAATAGCTCTCCTCTCCTGAGTCATATATTATGAATGTGGTAATAAATTTTGTAAGGATTTTTGTAGCAAGGTCCTCGAATCGTAAACAACATTACATGGGGTGCAAAAAAGACACCATTAGAATGCTAGTTACTGTGATAACTTTCTCTTTTATGATTCTTATTTCTAGTTGATATTCAGTTTAAAGATAGTAAATGATAAGGTAAAATACTAAAATTTCTTAAGGGTACATAAGTCAATTAACTAGACCAGACCAAACTTATTAATCCTTGTCTGGTTTGGAATATATCCCTGACAATGTTATGCATTCTTGTCAAGAGCCATGATCTAAAGTACCTTAGGGATATAGTTCAATTTTTAATAATACATGGACCTTAGTTCACTTAACTTAAAAAAATTAATTGTAATTTTGGAAGAAAGATTATGGAGAAGTGTTGAGATTTTTCCCTAAAAGTCAATATATTATTCCTAAAGTTGCACTATAAGTCCTTATGTAATTTCACATAAACCCTTGATAAATCATGAAATGAAGATTCAAGATTGTCATTCCCGCTTTTTTTTTCTTCTTTTGATCTCACGTTTTATTTTCTACTTGTGCAACACAGAAGCCTTTTAAATGAGATGATGAGATCTTTGAAGTTGAAGATATTTTGGATTTTTTTTAGCAGCTTTAAGTGTTCATGGATTTAGCCTACCTACAAATGGAGAATTATACCTGGGATGGGCAAGAAAAAGGTTAGAGCATTCAATTAGTAATGTATTCTTCTATTTTAAATTAAATCTCTATAAATAATTGAACTTTCAATTTTTTCTATTGTAAATAGTACTAGTCATAATGAAACATATAATTTATATACTTTTCATACATTTCTTAACACAAAAAATTAAGAATCGAGATTGTTGGTCATGACGTTTCAATATAAAAATCTGTTTCGGGATTTTCGCAATATCATATATTCATTGTATAACTCTTTATCATTGTAATGTTCTGAGAATTATGACTCTTAATTTTATTATTTAATATAATTGCATATACACGTTATTGGTTGATGTTCATGACCAGTTTTAAAAATGGTTCTTTATCAAACAATAGTTAAGTTATTGAAGTTTTAATCTTTTTTTAGACAAATCACATGTAATGTAAGTCTGGTCCTGATGTTGTAATATATGCGCTCAATGCTTGTTTAATTAATGAAAAGACTGACTACTTTACTTTGTTTATCTTTTATTTTTTATTCAAGAAATAATCTTCTCAGGGTAAATATAAAAACCATATTAATATTAAGTAAATTATATTGGTTAATTACTGTCAATGGAAGGGAAATATGGAGGGCCAAAGGCTTGGTGGTTGAACTGGGAACAAGAAAGGTGGTTATGCTACAATATTGTATGCATTCCTGACTTTGAACAACACTAGAGGATTAATATAGTTCCTTGTAACCAGTTGGATTAGCTCAACTGGCCAGAGCCTTGCTATTTCTTCAGCACTTAAAGGGGAGCTCCATGGTTCGAATTCCCTTTCTAACGGGTGTAAAGTAAGAGGTACAAGGCTCGAACTCCTCCCTGAACATGGGCAACCTAGTTCTGATTTACCATGAGAATATATATGGGGAGGCATGTATATCTCCGTGGGATTAGTCGGGTGCGTGCAAGCTAGCCCGGAACCCATGTAACCAAAAAAAAAAATAGTTCCTTGTGTGAAGTAATTTAATGCTGCTGCATTGACTAATATGAGGGGATAAAATGGGTTGTAATTGTTGGAGACAATGGGAAATCAGTAGAAGGGGACAAGAGTACAAGAATATAGTCCGAATAAAGTGAAGTGGAGAGAGACAAATGGTGGCTGAAGATTCAGCGCTCTTATAACTCCTCTAAGGTTCGGCTTGAGAAGATTTCAGAGGAATATTAGAGTGACGTCGAACATGTAGAAAGGCTACGGTTTCAACAGCATTTGAATCGCATATAAGTTGTCTTGATCAATTCTTCTGATGCATGGATTAAGCATTCCCTTAAATTGCAGGTCTAGAGAAAGTTTGGGAGGTGTTGCAACTTAAAATCGGAGGAACCCATGTCAAAGCATGGATAAATCTCTTAATTCCGCAACTAAAACTTGATACTAAACATGAGCGTCCTTAACTGTTAACTTTTTTTCTTTGTTTTTTTCTCTTCAGCAACAAAAGATACTAGAGGTAAGTATTGCGTAATATATTTCTAATTAATTAGTTACCATATAGGCGTGGGATCATTTATTAGCCGCTCTCACCTAGTAGAATTAGACGGGTTTTCATTAGTCACATTTCCATCTCAACATGCTACTAATTATCTGTTTTATCTGTTCCATGCATCTTAGATTTGTAATCTGGGAAAATAGTCACTCAGCTACCTCCAAAGAAAACCTTTTTTGGATGATGCCTTACGTATTATTCAAGTGATTCGTTTTGGTAAGGCATTACATAACTTTATCATGTCCATGTTCTTCTTCTGTATATAACATAACCAACTAAATTGTATGTAGCTTTGACTTTTATTCTTGATATCGTATGTACTAAACTGGATTTGCATTAGAAGGTTGAAATCTTGGTGGTCAGTCCATCAATGTATTCCTACAAATGTTTATGTACGCACCCCTGAATATCTGGCACTAAAGTAATCAATTGTTTTTAGAGTTTGATATTTAAATTTGTTAAATTGATAATCGAAAATTAACAATTAACACAAAAAATAAGTGAGCAATAACACAAAATTAATAATAGAAAAAAGTTAAACACTTAGGTAAAAATAAAATAAAAAACTTTTACCTAAATTTTTTTTAACCATATGCTACCTACTACTCCACTTCATAGTAGAACTGATCCTACTCCTAAAGATAATCAAAATACATTGACACATTAGTAATATTTATTTAAAAACTATAAACCACTTCAAATATACTATCAAAAACTGTAAACTGTAATCATTTCCGATTGGTGCTGCTAGCTAGAAAGGTTGTTGCTAAAAAATTGGCTCCAAATTAAAACCCAGCGAACCAAAACTCAACAACTGGTGTCCCTAAGGGTTTGTTTGGATTAAAGAGGGATATTATAGTAAAGGATAGGAAAGGAAAGTTTCGTAACGATTGGATTAGAGAGTATTAGATCTTGTTTGGATTAGATAGAAATAGAGGGAAGAATTTTATTAAAGGATTATTTTTATAGCTAAATAACTTTAATACCCTTAGAAATATATTTTATATATAAAGAATATGGATAATTTAGACATTATGACATAATAAAAGAATCAATCACTTCTAATGACACCATATTGGAGGGATTGAATATATAGTATAGTAAGGAATTAGAATAATCCCTTAATAAACGTTTTCCTCTATTTATTTCTAATCCAAATAAAAGAAAGGTATTGTTATTATCCTTTAATATAATCCAATCCCTTCTAATCCCCCAATCCAAACAAACCCTAAACTCAACAACTGATGAACCAAAACTCGTTAAGGTTCCATGACTCTCATAAATCATATCTACCATGGCAAAAAAACATCCTCCTTCATCAATAAGCGTGGAACGTTTCAAGCTGCGTATCCAAGCAGATCTCGAACACTACAAACCATTTGCGAGCATAAAGATTTTGAGCTCGTAGATATAAAACCGCTTAAGTTTGACAACCACTGTATATGGTAGAGTGTAGGGTGGAGAGATTTAAACACCATGTTTGCTTGGTTCATGACAAAGAGAACGACCGTTTGGAAAAATAGAGAGAGAGAGAGAGAGAGGTAACATATTTAAGAGAGAGAGAGAGAGTATGATTGTAAGCGAAGTGTGGGACATTTCTTAGATTCTGATTATTTATTTAATATATACTAGGTTAAATACAAACAAGGATATAATAGATAGTGAGAAAAATACTATAGTGTAAAATCTTATCAAATATCTTTATTAAGAAGACGAAATTGGTGAGGTGTTGTTGAGTCATGGGTGGAGGGAGAGGGGTGTCTTCAAAACTCCTTGAGTGAAAAAATATAAAGTTTAAAGAGGACAACTTGCTGACAAAATTTATAGGTAACCATTTCTGATATATCAGTTGTCAAATTTGAAATAATTAACGATTTTAGGGTTAGTATATTGTATACCATTTTTCATTTTACCAAGAAATACATGTATAAGAGGATATCAAATATCCTAAAAACATTAATAGAAAGGAAAAAATATATAGAACCATGAACAAAAAACAATACAATTATGGTAAAAAGTATGGATTTATTTCATTAAATGTCTAAAAGTACACAGGAATTATATATTAGATTTGATGGACTTGGGTATGCTCAGGTTTCCAGCAATTTTACAATTGACTTAGTCCTGAAAAAATGTTAAACTTAATAAAGTATCTGAAATAATTAAACAAATTAATTAATTAAAACATACCCGACTGGATGACAACATAGACTAGCAACTGCATAGTTTGACTTAGTCAAAGCAGCAATGATCCTAGTTATTTGTTGTACACTCACTTCTGGAAGAGCTTCTGGATAAACTGGGTACCGAACGGATGTTTCAGTAAATCCCCATTGACCTGAGCTCTCCACTGAAGCACCATAAAGAAGTTTTTAGATACTAAAAATTCAATAATTATAGGGCAGGGAAAATGTTTCAAATCAAAATTTAGTATATAAAATTTAATACTAAATTATACAATGGAACTTATATTTAGATTTTATAAACTGAGTAAGACTGGGCAGGCATGCTACACGCGTTTAAGCCACACCTCTTTGTAAGCCCGCTAGGCGCTACATGTGTGCTAGCTTTCTTACAGTGCTTTAGCGCCCGACATAATTGTTTTTAATAACACTGACATATACAAAATTTTATGGATTCGCGACAAATGAGTCTAAAATTCTCTTTTTTCTCACAATAGTAAAAGATATGGTAAAAACACATGACCTGGTGAGATAATTAAACTGAGATAATTAAACTAGTGTGTCACCTCTAAGATAGAGAAATTTGGGAAAAAAGATCTTATGCACACTAGTTTATTTACCTCATATGAATCAATTACCATAAATCACACAAAACTATTGTGCAATTTACCTTGTAATTAATAAAGTTGAATTATCAAAACTTGAATAAACAAAATCAAAAACTAATACAGAAATAAATACATTTATTTCAAATTTATAATGAAGTGACTTATAGATTTTGCGTGAACTCTAGTAATGATAATATTAGATATTGCATTTTATATTTTAATATCATAAAATTATTAAAAAGGAGACAAGACTTACTGAGATTGTCCAAAATATAATCATTTGTTGAAATATAATGACCATCGATCTTATTTCTGCAAATAAAATAACAAAAATAAAAGTATTAGACTATATTTATTTGTGATTCTTACTCATTACAATCGAGCAACTTTAATTAATTATATAGGTTTAGTGACAAAAAGCATCCGGTCACAAATCAAAATAAAACAATAGTTTAATGATTCATAATTTTACACTATAAACCAGGTTTTAAAAAAAATATCCTGTTTAATATAAATTTTCAATCATATTGACATTTTTTTCACAGAAAAATAGATTGCATTAAAATTTACAAATAAATAGCATACAAAATAAAAATACTGTAAAAAATTTAAATATTTTATTTGATCAAGAATTTAATCTAATTTCTTAATCCTACTCAGGTTACCAAATTAATTAAAAAAATAACCAAAAAAAAAACTAATTTAGAAGACCGATGGCTACCGAACTACATATTCATAACTTGGCTGGCTCACCAAAGATTAGTTTTATAGGAGGTTCTGAGAAATACCTTATGCAAGTTTTGTAATATTCAACTATAAAGATATAAATCATATTTCTTGGATTTGTTCTTTCGCCAAAAGAATATGTTTCAAATGTTCCCATAAGCTAAGATTTTCCTTCAGCTAACATCTTGGCAAGAGATCATCAATTGGCTCTGTAAATATCACAACCGAAAATCCAATTATAATGAGGTGAGAAAGATTTTTCTTTCAATAACGGTTTATATTTTTGGATAAAGAGGGATAAAGGAGAATGAGTAAATTGATCTATTGAAAGATGAGATCTTTGAAACTATTTTTCAAGATTTTAAGAAAAAACTTATAAAGTTGCAGAGAAAGCATTCTTTGGACAAGACGGAGGAAATTAGGGTTTCATGGAGGAGATAAGACTCAAGTGGATTCCACACATAGAATTTATATTACTTGAATAGATTTTGGGCTAGTTAGACTAGGTTTGTTCTTATTGTAGTCCATCTTGGGCTTTTGTAGAAATGTGACATTTTTATAAGGCCATGACTTGGGCCAAGTTTATTAAGGTCGAGCATGTAATTTGAAGGTTAGAAATAAAAAAATTAATTTAAGATTAGATGACTTAATAATTACATTATATCTATTAGTTAAAATAATATGGTATGTTTCATTAAATTATGTTAATATTTGCTATAATTAGTTTTATGAAGTTAAAATTTGTGATAGATATAAGATTGGTTAACAATAAAATTGTATCATCTAATATTGAATGGAATAATTTTCCATAAAAAAACACGTATTTCAATAATTTTTCATTTTACACAATATAGATAGTCTTTAACATGATAAAAAAATTAATTTAATTTCTCAATAAGGATTGATAAGAAAAAAGTTTGAAGAGATTTAATCTTTAAAAATTCAACAAATTAACAATTTATTATTTTAAACTTTAAACATGATCAAAGAGTTTAATTTAATAATCAACGAATCTTGAAACACCCCTCTTCCTCATATATGACCGAACCACTTCTTACGAAAGAAATGTGATGAAATGCTACGCTATATATAGTTTTTGTTCACTACCTATCATACCTTATATATATATATATATATATATATATATATATATATATATATATATATATATATATATATATATATATATATATATATTAAATAAATACCCAAAATCTAAAAAATATCCCACAACCCACTTAAAACCCTTATCTCTTTCTTTTTTAAAACTGTTCTCTCTATTTCTCTCTCTATTTTTCCAAGAGGTTGTTCTCTATACCCAGACCTAAGAAGACATGGTGTTTGAATCTCTCCACTTTACAGTCTACCATTTGCATTGGTTGTCGAATTTAAGCGGTTTCAGATCCATGAGCTCGAAGGCTTTATGTTTGCATATGTTTTGTAGTTTCAAGATCTGCTTGGATATGCAGCTTGAAACGTTCCATGCTCAGTGACAAAGGAGGTTGTTTTTGTTTTTTTCCATGGTAGATCTGGTTTATGATAGCCATGGAAACTTCACGAGTTTGGTTCATCAGTTGCTGAGTTTTGGTTCGTCAGTTGTTGAGTTTTAGTTCGCTGGGTTCTGATTTGGAGCTGATTTTTGCAAAACAATAATTAGAGATTTGCTCGTTTTTATCATCACCACAGAACTAGCAACACCAATTGATAAAGATTATTGTTTACAGTTTGTGATAGTATATTTAAAGTAGTTTACATTTTTTAAATAAATATTACTACTGGTCTTGTGTCAATGTAATGTGATTATCGTTAGGACTAGGATTATTTCTCATATGAAGTGGAGTAGTAGGTTGCATATAGGTTAATTATTGTTTAGGTAAAAGTTTTTTTTATCTTTTCTTAAGTGTTGTAACTTTTTTCTATTATCAAGTTTGTGTTATTACTCACTTATTTTTTGTGTTAATTGCTAATAATTTAGTATACTTAGTGTTTTTATCAAACTCAGATATTTTTGTTAAGTACTCAAAGAATTTTTTTGAGTACTCAGAGAATTTTGCCGAATACTTAGAAATATTTTCGATACTTAGAGAAATTCTGATAGCGACGATGGTGGTGGCCAGCGATGAATAGTAATACTAAGTGATTCAGTGGACCATGGTTTATATCTTTTTGTATTTATATAATTTTTTCCACTTTTTTTATCTTTTTGTAATTTTGTTTTATTTAAGAGTATTTTAGTACTTAAGTAAAAACAAGGTTCCTATGGGACATGAATTTTGTCTCGGAGACACTATAATTCAATCACCCTTAGTTTAATTTCTTAATCATGAACTCAGATTACCAAATTGTAAAATTTTGTGGTAAGAAATTTGATAACAACTAAAAAAATTCATATATAAAATGAAAACTTTTGTCAAAAAATTTACCCATACGCAAATACACGATCCAGTTGAAAAATTGAAGATGATATTTGTTTGTTTTCCTTTTTCTTCTTCTACTTTTCTATGGTTTAGATCTTTTCCTAAATCTTTCGATATAACCTCTTCATTTGGGGAAAAGTTATTGCAATTGAGGTTTTTTAACTATTTTATTTAATATGTATACCCCAATGTATACAATTTGTATACATTAGGGTTGGATCCTTAATGATGTGGTTAGTTCAAATTTATTTCGGGATATTCAAGAGGTGAACATTTCTCGTTAATGAAGAAAAGTCAAACAAAATTATTCAAACGTAGAGAATTATAAAGGAGGTATATATAGATGGATGAATTTACAATGTTAGATAAATTTTAGAACAATAGATGGTTTCTAGTTAAATTTTTGGGGAAATTTCTAGTTTAGGATGTATTAAAAGTGTAAATATTTAGTTTGGGGTGGATAGGGTTGTAAACAAGCCAAGCCGAATACTAGATGTACATGCTTGATTGTTTAATTTCTCGAGTCGAGCCGAACTCAAATTTAAATGAGCCGTGCCGAGCCGAGCTTATATATAAACGAGTCGAGCCCGATATTCTAATGATCCAAATCAGAAATGTTAGAACTTGTTTGTTTAACTTATATAACAATATTTTTTAGAGTCGAGCACGAGTTTCTCATGAACAATTATGGTTGAAATGAGACTTTCATGAACGGTTGGTATTTGATGGAGTGTGTTGTATGAAAATATGAAACATACATTAATGAAAAAATAAATGTCTAAAGAAATTAAAAATATCCAACTTAATATTGAAGGTTTTATTTTATATTTATAATTTGATAATATATTAATTTATAATTTATAATTTTAAACGAGCTCACGAGCCGAGTTCGAGCAGGCTCGTTTACGTATCGACTTAAAATGGAGCTTGAGCTTGTTTATATTCAATCCGATATAGAACAAGCTTTTCTCCGAGCCGAGCTCGAGCTGCTTGCGAGCGGCTTGGTTCATTTAGAGCCCTAGAGGTGGATTAAAAGTAAAATTTATATGAAAAGGAATATGAGTATCCATACTGTGAAAATAACTTCTTGATACCTAATATTTCAGTTTGGTCAACTGTTGGTACCCTCTGTCTATTTTTACGTGAAGTATGCTTAGGATGAGTGGCTGGCAAGTCTGTCATGTCGATCTTCTACAAATGTGGCATTGGTTGATATGCACTCTTGTGTGAGGTATTACCAAGACGGTGGTTGTGGGGACCGACTTTGTGTATTCTAATAATTGTGTGATATTAATATATGAAATATATGTGCTATTATCGCACGCAAAATCTATAAGTCACTTAATTATGAATATGATACTTATTTTGGTATTTATTGTTTTCAAATGTCGATAAACTCAACTTTTAAATTACACAATTAATCTTTGAGATTTATGTTACGTGCATAAGATTCGATTGAGGAACTAAACTAGCATGCATAAGTTATTTAAGTCTAGTTACTAATACCTCGGATGCATCACACTAGTTTAGTTACCTAACCAAGTCTTCTGCACTTACTATGTTACTATTGAGACAAAAAAGGAGAACACTAAACCAACTAATTACACACGGATATTTCATGTTTTAAGAGGTCAAGACGCAATACTGGATCATAAATTACCCGAGATGAAAGAAACATCAAAGCATTAGAGTCAAAAGTCTATGAGAGGAGAAAGGTAAATTAAACTGGTAAAAAGGTTTTAAAAACCGGGCCACCATGGTCAAGAAAAGAAGGGTGTTGCTAAAATGAGAAGATCAGAAGAGATTGTACTTCATGTTCCACACTCCAATTAGTATGGGAATGAGTGAGAGGTTTAAAGTATGTGTTGCACTTACCATAGCGAAGAAGTATGATAAAGGATTAAGAGGTAGGACGACGAAGAAGGCTCATAGAGCTTATAGTGAAGCTGTTTGTAAGCTTCTTAGTTGGGTCATTACTAACCTCTCTTCACTGCTATAATTTTTCCATAGTTCATCTTATTTAGTTGATTTAAATGTAGCAGGATACACAAAATATAGAAGTTGTGGGGAAGAAACTCTCTAGAAATGGTGAATCTGATGTATCTGAGCTGAGCAGAGCCAAGATTTATATGTTGGGGTGTCAGGGAGTATTATCTTATAGAGTTATTTGCACTGTAAGTCCTATTTTTTCATAACAACCCATGTTTATAAATTAGTTGCACTCTAAGTCTGTATATTATGCAAATGAACCTACATTCATTTAAACTAATTACACTATGAATTTGATATTATATAAAATGTGAGATTTGTTTGTACTATTATTGATTTAGGAGAAAAAATATTTTTGAAAAAAATGAGAAATGGGAATGTACTTGTATAAAAATCAAAATTTAAAGGTAAAAAAGGATTTTTCTAAAACTTGTGGGGTACTATAAAAGGCTAATTAATAACTCCTCTCTTGAGTCATATATTATCATGAATGTGGTAATAAATTTTGTAAGCGTTTTTGTTGTAAAGTCCTCGATTTTAAACAACATTACATCAAGGGGTGCAAAAAAGATACCATCTGAAAGCTAGTTACTATGGTAAGTTTCTCTTTTATGATTCCATTTTCTAGTTAATTTTCAGTTTAGGGATAGTAACTGGCAAGGTAAAATACTAAAATTTCTTAAGGGTACATAAGTCAATTAAGTAGACCAGACCAAACTTATTTAAAACCTTGTGTATTATGTGGGGTCCAGAATATATTCCTAGCAATGTTGTTCATTCTTGTCAAGAGCCATAATCTAAAGTACTATAGGGACCTATAGTGCAATTTTTAATAATACATGGACCTATAGTTCACTTAACTTAAAAAAATTGAATGTAATTTTGGAGGGAAGATTGTGGAGAGTGTTGAAATTTTTCCCTAAAAGTCACTTTATTATTCCCAAAGTTGCAAAATCCCTATGTTATTTCACAAAAACCCTAATAAATATTGAAATGAAGATTCCGCTTTTTTTCTTTTGATCTCACGTTTTATTTTCGATTTGTGCAACATAGAATCCTTTTAAAGGAGATGATGAGATCTTTGAAGTTGAAGAAATTTTAGAATTTTTTTAGCAGCTTTAAGTGTTCATGGATTTAGCCTGCCTATAAATTGGAGAATGATACCCAAGATGGTCAAGGAAAAGGTTAGAGCATTCAGTTAGTAAGGTATTCCTCTATCATTTAAATTAAATCTCTATACATAATTGAACTTTCATTAATTGATTTTTTCAATTGTAAATAGTATATATTATTCACAATGATATATATATATATATATATATATATATATATATATACTTTTCATACATTTCTTAACACATAAAAGGATTCGAGATTGTTGGTCATATGACGTTTCAACGAAAAAAATTTGTTTCGGAATTTTTGCAAGATCATATAGTAGTTGTGTAACTCCTTATCATTGTAATGTTCTGAGAATTGAATTATAATTTTATTAGTTAGTTTAATCACATATACACTTCATTGGTTTATTTTCATGATCAGTTTGAACAATGGTTCTTTGTCAAAGATTGGTTAAGTTATTGTAGTTTTTAATCTTGTTTTTATACAAATCACATGCAAGTCTGGTCCTAATGTTTCAATATACGGGCTCAATGCTTGTTTAATTAATGAAAAGACTGACTTCTTTACTTTTTTTATTTTTTATTTTGTATTCAAGAAATATTCTTCTATGGGTAAGTATTAAAACAAATATTAATATCAAGTAAATTATATTGGTTAATTAATGTCAACGGAAGGGAAATAGGGAGGGCCAGAGGTACGCATTCCTGACTTTTAACAACAACACTAGAGGATTAACATAGTTCTTTGTGTGAAGAAATTTAATGTTGCTGCTTTGACTAATATTGTGAAGGTGATTATAAGATATGAGGGGATAAAAGGGGCTATAATTGTGAAAGATAATGGGAAATCAGTATAGGGGGACTAGGGTACAAGAATATGGTCCGAATAAAGTCAAGTGGAGAGAGACAATTGGTGGCTAAAGATGCAACTTTCTTATAACTCTTCTATGATTCGGCTTGAGAAGATTTCAGAGGGGAATACTAGAGTGCCCTTGAATATGAAGATAGGCTACGGTTTAAAAAATCACACACTCATTGGATCACACATCTGGAGATCGTAATACTCTATTTTGCCATATGTCAGCCAATATGAGGGCAAGGAAGCAGAGAGGTGCACTCTATTTAATATTCATTTCTTTCTTTCTTCCTCTTTACACATGACACCCATCTTTCACCATCTCTGCCACTCAACACTGCTTCCACCTCCACACCACGACAACCACATGCCTTCTTCCATGAAGCTCCATTTTTATGAAACTGCATTTGAATCGCATATAAGTTGTCTTGATCAATTATTCTAATGAATGTATTAAGCATTACCTTAAATTGTAAGTTTATATAAATTTTGGGGATTATTGCTGCTTAAAACCTGAGGACCCCTTGTCAAAGCATGGGTAAATCTCTTAATTCGCAACTAAAGCTTGATACTGAACTTGAGCGTCCTTGACTGTAAATTATATGCAACTGTAGCATTCCAAATTCATGTGTTCATCTACAATACACTTATCATTATTTAGCATAAATTATACATGTTACTTTTATCAGTATCAAGTATAAATGGTATAAAGAAAGTAGATATGTATGCATGGATGTCAAGTTTGTTAAATTGTCACTAGAGGGCTTACTACTCTTTAGTATATATGTATTATACGTATATATTTTAATAATATTATTTAAACCTTACATTAGTCTTAGTAGGAATAACATATAGAGAGTGTATAAGTTCTAAAAATCTTGATGTACAATAGGAGGAAATAAACATTTTTAATTCCATCATTTTCTTTAATAACATGCTCATTGATAAATTCTTTTATCAATTATATTATGCCCGTAGGATTTACGCGTATGGTTAAACATTGTTTAGCGAACTCAAAGGACTATGTTTTTACTTCATGGCTTTTAGTATTAGGTGAACATTTTGATAAATGACATATTAAGTGGGATTTTACTAAGTAACGTATCCACATATTTCATTGGACTATATGTCTAATGCAACGGGATTTATATATTACGTGCATGCTTATGGGGTCTCATACCTTTCTTATGTGTGCATATGAGAGCCTCATACCTAATTTTTGTGTGCCTATTCCCTCATACATATATTGTGTGTTCCTGAGGGGGCTTCATACCAATCGCGTCTATGCATATGAGGACCTCGTACCTATCTAGTGTGTGTGTGGGTCTCGTACCTATCTTGTAAATGCCTATGTCGCATCATACTTTTTTCATGTGTGGTTGTAAGGGACTTGTACTTACCTTGTGTGTGCATGTGGGGGCCTTGTACTTATATCTTGTTTTATTGTGTTAGTACCATTAGGAATTTAATGCATCCGTAAACTAGGTTATTTATATACTGACTAATTGCATTATCATGTTTACCCGTTATATACCATTTAGAACCCTGAATAGTTTCTTGTCTAAAAATTTGTTTTTGATATTTTTCTTGACTTGTTGAGCAGTCTTTTGCTCACTCATGCTTTTGTCAGTTTTTAAAATAAGCCCGAATAAGAGTAATGGATATGTGAGTGGTCTAAAAACGTCATCTAGTTACGAGTATATCAATAAAGCAAGACCGAGTGATTAGTTCCATTAAAGGTCTCGTGTTTACTTTAGTTATATTGTCACTAGATACCACAAATATTTTACGTTAGAAGTTGTTAATGGAGGATTCATATATGAATTTAGCAATTTGGTTATCTTTTGTTGGTTTAGAAAAGCCTTGTGCACGAGAGGTGACTCCTCTTGTTGAACGACGAGTTGCGTTATGACCGTGTCCACGTGGATGGAAGGCAGAGTGTGACAACAAGCCTTTATGAATTTAGGGGAACCCCAAATTCGAGTTGCCTAGTAACAGACTTATTAAATTTCAAGGATATCAAACATACTCATTGTATATACTCTATACCATGAGAGTTTCTTTAATATCTTTCTTATAGTCAACAAAGTTTATAATCATCTTTGAATTATGATATATAATAAGTTACCAATGTACTACACAAGAAACCAACTTATTACTTAAACCTGAGGCCCTGATGTTTGCACCGGTGTCACAGCTTCTTATGATTGTAGTTGCAACTAGTGAGAATTTATCCAATCCTAACTCAAGTATATCCAAGAACATCTTTTAGAGTGTAAAGAAAATTGCATAGAGAAAATTCTAGAAATAGGCCATTACCTATAGGGTTAATTCAATTTTTTGCCACAACTCATTAGAATTTAAATAGATTTTTAAAGTCAAATTAAGTATTTCAAACAAACTTCATAATTTATGTACTAACTATATTTACTTTCCTATTTAGGCATTTTTTGTGATTAATTTTAAACTAATATTAAATTTCATATGATGCTTAATTTCACTATAGACCCCTGTATTACGATAATACTTTCGTATCTTCCGCATAAGTACTTAGTTGAGGGTAGACAGTGGTTAGAATGAGCACGGCGTAGAGGCCCAATTCTTTGTTCCATAAATAAAGGTTGATAGACTGCGTTTCGATATACTCTGTCCAATATGTACGTAATACTTTTATTTGTGTTCTAGGAGACGCACCATTTTAGTCTTGTGTCGTGGGCCTCAATCCCATTCAATTTGCCCACGACCGTAACACCAATCCTCGAATTTTGGCATCAGAAAAGTAATATCCAGCGTGTCACTTTGCTTGATCTATTCTTTCGCTACCCAATTAATATCATTGATCAATAATAGTGGGACGTTAGGTTATGAAAATTTTGACCGAGAGTCTTACATAACTCTTAATGCTATTCTTATATGACCATGCTTAAATAATCAAATATCACAATATTGCACATAAATCTTGATGCTAATAACATGATGACTAGCAGACAATCTCCAATCAGATAAACACGAGCTATCATATGGTAGACATACATCTCTATAGAAAATTTAGGATAGAATGCAGCTAACCCTGGCCCCAGATGTATGTGAGAAGGAAAAAACATTAATTATAAAACATTACCTCCCCGATCTAAATATTATCTCTAGCCTAAATATTATCCTATCCAAATTTATTATTTACACTGCTTGAACCAAATTATATTTCGCGTAAAAAAAACCCCAATTTACATTTTTATATATTTCAAATAATTTTTTTTCTTCCATAACTCATGTTCAAAGTGACCCATTTTAAAACTTTATTAATCATGTTAGCCCGCTGAAATATTAATTTTAAAAAAATAAATTTTTAAAGAATTTGGGTACATAACTAGGCTGCGGCCCAATTTATCACAACCCATAACACATTATAAAAATTTCAAACCCTAAAAAACATAAAATTGTATACATATTATAAAATATTAAAAACAACCGCCGCAAGCCAAAACTCATAATCTCATATCAAAGTGATGAAATCAAAACATGTTGGAACATATCTCCTCTATGAAAAGAGCACAATAAGAAAAAAGGAAAGGAAAACGAAAATCATCAATTTTGCAATTGAATCCTGTCGCTTCTAATGGTAAATTTTTTTGACAATATTTTTTAATTTTTTATATTCATAAATTTTAATATGTTTTATTTTTCTGACAAAAAAAAAGTGCAATATGATTGAAAATTAAAATTAAACAGGTTGATTATTTTAAAACTTGATTTATAATGTAAAATTAAGAATCTCTAAATTATTAATTTGTTTGATATGTGAGTGTTTGTTGTTTTTTACTAAAATCTTATAATTAATTGAAATTTAGTGGAAGATTTTTTTAATTGTGATTAGTAAGAATCACAAATAAATATAATCTAATCTAATTTTTTTAATTTTTATATTTTATTTACAGAATTAAGATCGATGGTTATGATATTTTAATAAAATATAATATTTCCGGGTATCTTGGTAAGTCTTGCCTCCTAATAATAATTGTATGATTTTTTTTATTCTCATTTTACTATTTTTTTTATACATTAAAGACAATTCTAAGCCTTATACATAAACTAATCCTTATACACATTGTTTAAATTCCAGGCTACAGCGATGATCTCTCTGTTAGCTCTTTTTTTTAATATCATAATAATTATATGATATTAAAATATAAAATATATAATATTATCTTGCTAGAGTTTTCATAAATCTATAAGTCACTTTATTATAAATGTGAAATAAATACATTTTGTTCTTCATTATTTTTGGATTTTATTTATTTAACTATCAATTAACTAAAACTTTATTAATTATATAGTAAATTGCACAATAATTTAGTAAGATTTATGGTAATTGATTCCTATGAGGTAAATAAACTAGTGTGTATAAGATCTTTGTAACTAAATTTCTAAACTTCGAAGGTTGCCACATTAGTTTAGTTATCTTATCAAGTTTTGTGTACTTACCTATCTTTTAATATTATGACCAAAAATAGAGAATTTTAAACTGATTTCGTCGCGGATACATAATTTTTTGTTGGCGTGCCTGCCTAGTCTTACATGAATGGTCCAAACTGATGATGATGATGTGGGCTCTGACAAAGAAATAGGCGATGATATTGAGGATGGAGATGAAGCTAACAGTATTAGGCTTCAAAAATTGGCTGCACAGGTACCTTTTATTTATTCTTAGACGTAACCTTGACAAATATAATTATATAAATCATGGATTATGTGATTACAGACAAAGGCTTACCGATCACACGATGATGATGAGGAATTTGACTCCGAAGATGGTTTTAGTGATGATGATGAACTACATCCCCATTGATGATGTGTTTGTTTTCTTTGTTAATACAATCAAAGGTAACATGCTATTACTTTCTTATTTCTCGTGAATGTGACATAGTAATGATTTATTTTCTAACATAATTATGTGAAAAAACCCAGTTTTGCAAGCAATGGATCCTTTGAGGTTTCAGAACCTGACACAGACACTAACACAGACACTAGATTTCCCTTATTAGGCTCTTGCAAATGGTGTTGCATGCTGAGCAGAGGAGAGTAGAAATTGAGAAGGAGAAATTGGAAACGATTACACGATATAGCTAGTGAAGATCTCAGAATGCTAAATAAGGGTTACATATAAATTTTGGTTAGTTGAGGAACTCTGTATCTGTACTGATCATATAGTTACCTCAAAAACTTCTAGAAAAAATTGTTTATACACTCCAAGAACTTATTTTTGTTAGTCTTGTTTATACATTTATATTATTTTTAGGTCGACAAGATTGTTTGTATATACTTTAGGAACTTATTTTTATAACTTTCTGTCTAATACGATATCTGATATCTGAAAAATATATTATTTGTAAGTCTTGGTTATACTGGTATCAGTAACTTGTATATTTTTATACAATGCACTTATCAGAAGTGCTAAAATGTTGAAATGCAAATTCAGATTCTCTAATTTAACTTATAGTTTTCAAGGATTTTTCCTTTCATATATCAAAGTGAGTTTTTGGGTTTAACACCCTATTAGAATAGGGCTAAATCAAAACATGTATCTGGGTTTATAAAGTATGTCAACTAAGAAATTTACATTGTAGACTCTGTCGAGTTAATTAGTTTTTATGTTTAATTGTAGTTTGGCTTTTATTATTATACTTGTTTTTTATTATTAAATACTATACAACATTATCCATAGATACATAAACCTTTTTAGACAAAAAAGAGATATATGAACCTCGATCAATTTTATCAAACCAAATAATTCATTAAAAGAATGAAAATAATCAAATAATACAGCACATCCATGCAACATCTTATTAGACAAAATATCTTAATTCACACGTCCTTCACTAGCACAAATTCAAAGGAAAATTATCTCAGTCTCCAATACATGCCATATAATGATAATGACACAAACAACTATTTTTTCCAACGTAATCCTAATCGTTTTGTTTGACCCAAATGATTAAACACTTATATTCTTGTACTCCAAAACTCTATTGTAAATTGTTTACTAGTTTCATTTAACTTGACTAGACATTTTATACAATACGTATATATTATGTTAACATTCAGCCAAATTTTGGAAATCCATTTTAAGGACTAAGGTTTGGTCGTGTTGTTGTACTATATCATGTGCATTTTTATTTACCGAAATAGATTGAAGTCGTGTCTAGCTAAGGAATTTTTAAAAGGACAAGTGCTCATACTAAAAGAAAGACTTTTAAGTACCCAAGTTTCAATTTCTTAAGTGCTTAATACTGCTTATGTGGAAAATACTTCCTGATTAAAAAGGGAAAATTTTATGCTAAACACCCTATGTTATTGGGTAAAATGATGAATTTGTTAATGACTTGATGTATATAAGTTGATATTTTTTCAGAATAGTTATTGTTTGTTGATCTCTCTAGTTAATTAAAGTTTGGCTAACGATTTTAAAAATCGTAATTAGTAAGAATAACAATAAAATTTAGTAGAATGTTTGGTATTTTCATTTATTAACATAGAAAAGATCATGATATTTCAATAAAGGAGAACATTTCAGATTATCTTGGTAAAATTTTCGTGTTCCAATAATGGTATGATATTAATATATGGAGATTATCTTGGTAAAATTTTCGCGTTCTAATAATGGTATGATATTAATATATGGAATATATTATATTATGTTGCTAGAGTTTCCATACAAATTCAAAAAATATCTCCATTATAAAAGTGATATGTATTTCTTTCTTTATTGTTTTCGAATATTGTTTTACAAGTGTCAATTTTTTTTATTTTGTCCAATTACAAGTGTTAATAAACTTAACTTTATTAATTATAAGATAAACTCACAATAAGAGAAGAGGATGGGAATAAGGAGATCCATAGGAAGATGATGAAATCTTCACAGTTAAAAAATCTTGAAAATTTGTTATGGTGATTCAAATAAAATAAAAAATTCTCTAATTCATTTTAATGTTGTTGAAAAAATTATGAACTAGATAAAGACACATGGAAGCCACTTGAGGGATTAGGTGATTGTGAAGAGTTAAATTCAAAGTTTATACCCTTAATTGTGGATAATCAATGTGATATGTGGTGAAACCATTATCAAGGAATAAGCGGGTTCAACCATTACAAAAATTCTGAAAATCCATCAAAAATGAGAAGAATAAGAAGTTTTAAATGTTCATAGACATAGTACGGTATTTTTCTAATTTTTTAGTTAAAGTTATATAAATAATTGAACTTTGATTTTTTTTCGATGGTAATTACTACTATCTACAATGAAATACATAATTTATATATTTCCCATTCTTGACACATAAAATAATTCAGAATAGTTTGCCATGACGTTTCAACAAAGAATAACATTGTTTTGGGATTCTTGCAAAATCACATATACATTGTGTAGTTCTTTGTCATTGTATATTGCGGAGAATAATGATTCCAAATTTTTTTAGTTCATATAAACTTTATTGGATAATGTTCATGATCATATTCAAAAATGGTTTTTTGACAAATATTAGTTAAGTTATTGTAGTTCTAATCGTTTTTTATACGAATCACATGCAAGCCTAGCCATTAGTTGTTATATATGGGTTCAATGCTTGTTTATTTAATGAAAAGAATGGATTCTTTGATCATTTTTTTTAAATTTTTATATAAAAAATAAGTTTGTTGTGGTAAATATATAACTGGATATTAATATTAAGTAAATTATGTCAACGGAAGGGAAACAGAGAGGGCCATGACTATATTGTTAAGGTCCCTAGATGATATGGGGCTAAAGGGGTTGTATTTATGGGAGATAATGAAAGATTGGTAGAGGGGACAAGAGTAGAAGAATATGGTCTGAATGAGTTCAAGTGGAAAGGGACAACTGGTGGTTGAAGATACAACGCTCTTAAAACTCTTCTTTAGTTCGACTTGAGAAGCATTTACGAGAGGAGTATTAAAGTTCCTTAAATGTGAAGATATCTTACGGTTTTAACAATATAACAGTCATTTGATCACATTGGAATATCGTAACACTGAATTTTACCCTATGTCAGCCATTTTAAGGAAAAAGAAGCAAAGTTTCACTCGATTCTTAGTGAACTATATTTTATATTCCTTTATTTCTTATTTCTCCCCATTCATGACACACACCTTTCACCATGTCCACAAATCAATTACAATTTTACCACCACCATCACCACCGCGGAAATCACCAACCTTCTTCCATGAAACTCCACAGATATGGAAGAGCTTCCATTTTTATGAAAGTAGATTTGAATCTCATCTAAGGTGTCTTGATCAATTCTTAGAATACAGAAACTAAATATTCCCTTAAATTGATGCTCTAGAAAATTTGAGAAATAAAACCCCTAGTCAATGGTAAATTATTATGACAGTGTTGTGACTTAAAACCGGAGGACTCCTTGTCTAAGAATGGGTAAAGACCTTGATTTTGCAACTAAAACTTGATAGTAAAATTTAGCGTCCTTAATTGTTACATATTTTTTTCTTGAGCAACAAAAACTACTAGAGTGGAAACTAACACATCCTTCTAAGACATATGTGCATTTGGATGAAAGAAACTTACTCCAAACGTGTTAGACATAGTAAATAGTACCTTGTTCTCAACAAAAGATACTACTCGAAACTATTCCACTATCATTTTTCAATGTCTGCATATGCTGAAAATTTATAAATTTTGAGCTTTTGTAAGTTCACAAAACAATGTTTCATGTATTTGGTAAAATATACTCGAGTTGAAATTCATAATGAAGATGAACATATTTAAAAAAGTTACTTTCAATCAGCCAAGATTAATTTTGGAGCAAAGATAAGAGACTAAATTGTGGGGTTAATAATATTCACTATGGTGCAAGAGATTTTACAAATTTTAAAAGGTATTTTCTTATTCTTCTACTTGACATGTTTTCAAAACTGTATTACGTTATCCACCCAATAGTTACAAATGGTATTAAAAGAGAGTAACATGTAAGGATTAGGTGAATACTTGTGTATTATCAATATATAATGAATGGATTTGTTCAAATTAAAAGACAACGAAGGAAATTGTACAAAATGAAAGATTTTGAACTATGACAAATCTTTATTGCAAAACTGTCTCATAGCTTAGAGAAGAGACAAAGATAAGAAGCTAAAATATCGCTGATGTCTCCTCATTTGTGATAGATTTATATTAGTATGAGACGTCATTTTTAGTGATTTAGAAGTCATAATAGTCAATTTTCTTGAGAAATAGGGCACTTTCCTATTTTGAGTCTTGATTTAGTAAAATAAAATTTTTAGAGCATATTGGAATTAATTGTTTATTTAGTGTGAAGCTTTAAAGATAATTATGGAGATTAATTAGAGTCCAAGTCAAAGACTACAACATATGGAAAGAGATTAGCATGGTAATTGGAGATAAGGAAACAAAAGCTAAAAATATGGAAAAGGAAAAGCTGCTTAAATCTAGGATTCTGCAGCACACGCCTAAAGAAGTGGTGATAACTTCAACAAGGAAGCCGATTTTGGTAAATTCCTTTCATAGGGACGTATATAATTCGCTGAGGATTCTTTTGGTATATTATGGAGCAAAAACCGACCAATAACGAAGAAAATATGCTCAAAACAAATCAGCAGAATTTATCTTTATTTCCATACGAATTTGAGTTGGACTTGGAGTCCACTACTTTGCTTCTCCCTCAAGAAAACGAATTAGGTCTTCTAAACACCTATAAATACACCCTTATATCACTTGTAAAAGTACCCTAGCAATCCTTGCCTCATAGTAATTAGTTCTTAAGGTTTTATTCTTCCAGTTTATTGTAGAGAGCAAGATGATGTCTTTTGTAATTTCTTTTAGTTTATTTCCTTCAGGTATGAACTAAACTCCCCATAGCTTGGGTTTTGCATCATGTATAATCTATGAATTCTAATTCTTCTATCTAAGTTTCTTTGGGAATTACATGTTTTAATCTGATATTAGCTTCTTAACTTAATATTTGTTTATGTGTTTTGATTTATTGTCTTTCCTAGAACTGATCACTTTAGGATTGTTTTAATAGTAGTTAGATGGTCACCTTAGCTGGGTGTTTAACTATTGAACCACCACATAATGTCTAGTGTCCATATTAGTTCTGACAAAACATGATTCTAACTAGATAGTCATTAGGGTTTGTTTTAATCACCATATCACCAATTGATTGAAGTGTTTGCTTAGGGCCTTGGTAGCGCTTGATAACCCTATTTGAAACCACGTCTTGGTTGTGTCGTATCCCCCTTAGTCGCTCTCAAGGTCTAAGGTATGGGAATTTAGAATCCTGACTAAGTATACAAGAGCTAATATTCTCCCTTATAAACTATATCTAATAGAAAGAATTAGAAGGATTAGTGCATACTAGCAAAACCTAAGCTATATCTCTCATCTCCTATTCTTAGTATTTTATTTTATTGTCTTTATTTTCTTAGCTTAATTTGCTATTTTCGAATTTACTCTCTTTAATTTATTGTCTTTTAATTATTTACTTTTACTCGTTATTCCCACCCACGTGATTAACACACTTAAGTCCCTGAGAACGAACTCAACTTACTAACTAAAACTTGCATACGTCCTGTAATACTTGCAGTACTGTGCCTGTCTAGGGTGAGAGTGCGTAGTTTTCTTGACCTTTATTTGTATTAATCTTATCACACCCTAGGCGACACCAAGTTTTTGGCGCCGCTGCCGGGGACTACATCGTTAGTCCTTGTGCAATTATCTTGTGATTTTATTTTAGTTAGTTCTATTTTACGCTTTTCTTTTTAGTTTTTGTTTTATAGATTTTTTTTCTAGGCGAGAGCAGATTTTTAGGAGAAGGAAGTTTCGTATTACTAGATCCTGCAACAATGGACGAGATAAACCAGCTAATGGCTGAAGTACGCGAACAATTTGCTCGGGGAAATCCATTACATACATCACCTTCATGTCCTAGTTGTGGAGCAAGAGGTCACTCATGGGAATTTTGCATGAATAATCCAGCTTCAATTTCCTTCATACCTTATCAAAGAAACCATTATTATGATGGTTATTATTAATCCCAAGGAAATTACGCTGATTATCAGCCCCCACAAAATTACAATTGGGTCGGAGATCAACAAACTTATTATCATAATAACCATTATTATGATGATTATTATCAACCACGACCACAATCCTACTATCCTCAACAACCTATCTATCAAGAAGCGCCGATTTATAATGAAGCTTATCAAGAACCACCTTCTTATTCAATGCGGCAAACAGTACAAGAACAACCTTCGAGTTTGAATTCAAGCTGGGCTAAGATAATGAACCTAATTGAAGATATGGAGAATAACCATCAAAGAATCCAAAACTCAGCCAATGCGCTTAAGAAGATTGAGCATACAGTGTCACAAATGGTGAATAAACTTCAAATCTTTGCAGAAGGGCAACTCCGAAGTGATACTAGTGCTCCAGAAAACAATGTTTGTGATGTCTCCTCATTTGTGATAATATAATATACTTCAGAGACATCATTTTAGGCTTATTTATTAGTTTATCGGTTGATTTTAGCTTAGTTTAGTGCACTTTCCTATTTTGAGTCTTGATTTGTAGAATTATTATTTTTAGAGCATATTGGGTTTAATTGTTTATTTAGTGTGAAGCTTTAAAGATAATTATGGAGATTAATTAGAGTCCAAGTCAAAGACTACAACTTATGGAAAGAGATTTGCATGGAAATTGGAGATAAGGAAACAATTGCTAAAAAGATGGAAAAGGAAAAGCTGCCTAAATCTGGGATTCTGCACACACGTCTAAAGATTGGTGTTTTTACCTAAGAAATAGGCCGAATTTGGTAATTTCCTTCTAATGGGCCTAGATAATTCTGTTGCGATTCTTTTGGTATCTTATGGAGCAAAATCCGACCAATAACGAAGAAGATACACTCAAAACGGTCCAGCAGTGTTTTCCTTACGAATTTGAGTTGGGCTAGGAGTCCATTACTTGAAGTTATCTCCACCAAACGAATTAGGTCAACCTCTACACTATAAATACAGCCTCTTAACACTCTTAAATCATCCTTGGCCAGACCCTAAGGCCAAGAGGAAGCTGCAACACAAGAGAAGAAGTCTGGAGAGAGCTGTGCATCAATCATGTCTCCTTCAACCTCTTATTTTGTAATTCTTTCTTCTTCTTTCCTTTGTATGGACTAATTCTATTAGCTTAGGTTTTGCATAATGTATAATCTATGAATTCTAATTCTTCTATCTAAGTTTCTTTGGGAATTATATGTTTTAATCTGATATTAGCTACTTACCTTTATATTTGATTATGTGTTTTGATTTAATGATTGTTATCCTTGCTAGTGCACGAGTATAGGATTACCTTAATAGTAGTTAGATGGTCACTGTAACTGGGTGTTTAACTATTGAACCACCACATAACGTCTAGTGTCGATAGCAGTTCTGACAAAACATACTTCTAACTAGATAGTCATTAGGGTTTGATTAAATCACCGTATCACCAAGATTGCAGTATTTGCTTAGGGCCTTAGTGGCGTTTGATAACCCTATTTGAAATCACTTCTTGGTTGTGACGTAGCCCCTTTAGTCGCTCTCAAGGTCTAAGCTTGGGGAATTTAGAATCCTGACTAAGTATACCAAGAGCTAATATTCTCCCTTATGAACTAGATTTAATAGATAGAATTAGAAGGATTAGTGCATATTAGTAAGACCTAAGCTATATCTTTCATACTATCTTCTTTTCTTTGCTTTTATTTATTTTCTGTCTTTTAATTTAGTAGTTTAGTTTTCTTATTAAAAAACCAAATAAATATATATCTTTCTCTTCTTTATCCTTGCGTATTATTATCTATCTTTAATATCTGCACTTGATAATTTGCATAAGTTCTCTCTAACTTTCGTCAGTCCCTGAGGAACGAATCTTCTTATCATTAAAACTTGCATACGTCCTGTAATACTTGCAGTACAGTGTTAGTTTAGGGTGTGTATTTGCACTTATTTATATCATTAATTTATCACACCTTAGGCCACACCAAGTTTTTGGCGCCGCTGCCGGGGACTACATCGTTAGTCCTTGTGCAATTATCTTGTGCTTTTATTTTAGTTAGTTCTATTTTACGCTTTTCTTTTTAGTTTTTGTTTTACAGATTTTTTCTAGGCGAGAGCAGATTTATTAGGAGATAAAGGTTTCGTGCTATTAGATCCTGAAGAAGCTAATACAAGATGGAATCTCTAAAGCTCAAGGAGTTAACCCAACAACTTGAGGAATTACGAGAACAATCGCGGAAACTAGCTCAGAGGAATCTAGTACATACCTCACCTGCATGTCCTAGTTGTGGAGCAAGAGATCACTCGTGGGGACATTGCATGAACAATCCAGCCTCAATTTCCTTCATGCCTTATCAAAGAGACCATTATTATGATGGTTATTATCAATCTCAAGGAAATCACGCTGACTATCAACCCCCACAGAGTTACAATGGGGTCAGAAATCAACAGACATATTATCATAATAACCAGTATTATGATGATTATTATCAACCACGACCACAATCTTACTATCCTCCACAACCTATCTATCAAGAAGCGCCGATTTACAATGAAGCTTATCAAGAACCACTTTCTTATTCAATGCAGCAACCCATACAGGAGCAACCTTCGAGTTTGAATTCAAGTTTGGCTCGACTGATGCAAACAATTGAAAATATAGAGAGTCGCCAGCAAGAACCCCAAAACTCGCAGAATGCACTTATGGAGAGGTTACAGAGAGTGTCACAAATGGTGAATAAAACTCAAATCCTTGCAGAAAGGCAACTCCGAAGTGATACTAGTACTCCAGCAAACAAAGTTTGTCATGCAGTTGAATTAGAAAGTGGAAAACAACTATCTCCACCAAGACCAGAACCAGAATCAGTCCCTATTCCAGATCAGAGGGGGGAAGAAGCAACAGAAGATAAGGTCAAAGAGGTAGTTGAACAAGAACGTGTCCAAGAGAAGACACCAGAAAAAAAGAGCCTAGTGGTAACCAATACATGTCCTCCTCCACCATTCCCTTCACGTGTCAGAAAGGACAATGACCTGGAATTCAAGAAGTTCGTTGACATGATGAACAAGTTAAAGATCAGCACTCCGTTTGTAGAATCTCTCACAATAATGTCAAAATACGGTCAGTTCATGAAGGACATTCTTCCTTTATACTTTCTCACCCTTTTGATATTATTTATCCGTCTTAGCCCCTCTGAGCCTTTCTAAAGCCTTTTATTGAACCACATTATAATCCATACCCTTAGTTTGTAGGACTTATCTATATGACCCGCACTCGAATCGCAAAACCTGAGACAACTCATTTTAGAGCTTGAGTTTGGGGTGGTGGGTTTCATCATTAGGGAACTTTGGGATTTGGGTATTATCTTTGTGATTTTATTGATGATGAAATTGTTATTATTGTAACCCTTTACCGGGGTAATAGTGAATAGAAAAGAAGCTACGAGTTAAATTTGCCAACAAGGGCATTAAAAAGAGAGAATATATATATATATGAAAAAAATAGTGTGATATCTCGAACATCAAAAAGAGAATCATAGCTATACAAAAGAAAAAATGATATGAAAAGAATATATATTCGGACCGGCAAAGTGGATTTTAAATCATCAAAGGTTTTAATTAGGATTATTGGGGATGCAAATTAAAGCATCAATAAATTGGATTAAGTGAGAACATCTTCGAGTGAAAACTCAAGCTCTAGGGCGATTCGTTGATGGCTAGTGAGGAGAGAGCCAAAAGCTCACTTTTCATTATCCAAATATACCACACCCGTCCTTAAGCCAAGTTCTAACCCAAGACCTTAGGATTTCTAACTGCTAGATGGAGAAACAATTGAGTTATTAGGTAGTAGGTAAGTGGACCATTGGATGCTGTATTTGGGACCTATGAACAACCTATAGCCATTAACCTGAACTAAGTTATCATCCTCTCCTTCTGGCATTGTGATATTAATTAGGACTTGAGTTTATGGATTGTTGATTACATGTATATTAAGCATATTTGTGCATTATTTCTTAAACATTACTACATGAGACTTTTTAGATATTTTGCTCTAGGATCATTCATTATGTTCTGTTCTTATTCTCCTCCTACTTCTTCTTCTTGACTACCCTACTGTTCTTTACTTTTATTGTATCGGGACGATACAACTTTGAGTTGGGGGTCTTGATGTCTCCTCATTTGTGATAATATAATATACTTCAGAGACATCATTTTAGGCTTATTTATTAGTTTATCGGTTGATTTTAGCTTAGTTTAGTGCACTTTCCTATTTTGAGTCTTGATTTGTAGAATTATTATTTTTAGAGCATATTGGGTTTAATTGTTTATTTAGTGTGAAGCTTTAAAGATAATTATGGAGATTAATTAGAGTCCAAGTCAAAGACTACAACTTATGGAAAGAGATTTGCATGGAAATTGGAGATAAGGAAACAATTGCTAAAAAGATGGAAAAGGAAAAGCTGCCTAAATCTGGGATTCTGCACACACGTCTAAAGATTGGTGTTTTTACCTAAGAAATAGGCCGAATTTGGTAATTTCCTTCTAATGGGCCTAGATAATTCTGTTGCGATTCTTTTGGTATCTTATGGAGCAAAATCCGACCAATAACGAAGAAGATACACTCAAAACGGTCCAGCAGTGTTTTCCTTACGAATTTGAGTTGGGCTAGGAGTCCATTACTTGAAGTTATCTCCACCAAACAAATTAGGTCAACCTCTACACTATAAATACAGCCTCTTAACACTCTTAAATCATCCTTGGCCAGACCCTAAGGCCAAGAGGAAGCTGCAACACAAGAGAAGAAGTCTGGAGAGAGCTGTGCATCAATCATGTCTCCTTCAACCTCTTATTTTGTAATTCTTTCTTCTTCTTTCCTTTGTATGAACTAATTCTATTAGCTTAGGTTTTGCATAATGTATAATCTATGAATTCTAATTCTTCTATCTAAGTTTCTTTGGGAATTATATGTTTTAATCTGATATTAGCTACTTACCTTTATATTTGATTATGTGTTTTGATTTAATGATTGTTATCCTTGCTAGTGCACGAGTATAGGATTACCTTAATAGTAGTTAGATGGTCACTGTAACTGGGTGTTTAACTATTGAACCACCACATAACGTCTAGTGTCGATAGCAGTTCTGACAAAACATACTTCTAACTAGATAGTCATTAGGGTTTGATTAAATCACCGTATCACCAAGATTGCAGTATTTGCTTAGGGCCTTAGTGGCGTTTGATAACCCTATTTGAAATCACTTCTTGGTTGTGACGTAGCCCCCTTAGTCGCTCTCAAGGTCTAAGCTTGGGGAATTTAGAATCCTGACTAAGTATACCAAGAGCTAATATTCTCCCTTATGAACTAGATTTAATAGATAGAATTAGAAGGATTAGTGCATACTAGTAAGACCTAAGCTATATCTTTCATACTATCTTCTTTTCTTTGCTTTTATTTATTTTCTGTCTTTTAATTTAGTAGTTTAGTTTTCTTATTAAAAAACCAAATAAATATATATCTTTCTCTTCTTTATCCTTGCGTATTATTATCTATCTTTAATATCTGCACTTGATAATTTGCATAAGTTCTCTCTAACTTTCGTCAGTCCCTGAGGAACGAATCTTCTTATCATTAAAACTTGCATACGTCCTGTAATACTTGCAGTACAGTGTTAGTTTAGGGTGTGTATTTGCACTTATTTATATCATTAATTTATCACACCTTAGGCCACACCAGTTTGTCATGCAGTTGAATTAAGAAGTGGAAAACAACTACCTCCACCAAGACCAGAACCAGAACCAGTCCCTATTCCAGAAAAGGGGGGAGAAGAAACAACAGAAGATAAGGTCGAAGAGGTAGTTGAACAAGAAAGTGTCCAAGAGAAGACACCAGAGAGCCCAGTGGTAACCAACACATGTCCTCCACCACCATTCCCTTCACGTGTCTAGAAAAAAGGACAATGACCTGGAATTCAAGAAGTTCGTTGACATGGTGAGCAAGTTAGAGATTAAAATACCGTTTGTAGAAGCTCTCAAGAGAATGCCGACATATATAAAATTCATGAAGGACATTCTTTCTAACAAACGAAGATTCGAAACTGAGGATATGAGTGGATCATCAGAGGAGTGTAATACTATAGAGTTACCACCAGAAACACCCATTCCCACGAAATCTTGGATGGCACCATCCATGATTATAAAGAATCGAGCTGAAAATTTCGTGGGAATTAGAGGCAAAGGGTGGAAATTTCATCATTCTTAATCAAGGTAATACGTATAACTTTAAAAGACGTTAAACAAAAGTGCTATACGGGAGACAACCCGTAATTTCTTTTATGTTTTTACATTTCTAGTTTTTAAATTTATGTTTAGCTTAGTTAAATTTAGTTGATATTGCATATTTGGGAAAGGTATTAGTGTTTTTGATGATTATGTATTGGAGAAATCGAGTTAGGGATGGCAAACAAAAATATTCGGAAAAACTGAAGCAGGGGTGCGGTATACCGGACCTCATCCCCGGTATACCGCAGGTAAAGAAAACCCGTACCACAGGTAGCTGCCACGTGTTTTATGCCGAGAAGAAAAAAATTAAAGCTGATGGGTCCGGTATACCGGACCCTATACCGCGCCATGCACCGCACGAAGAAAACCCGTGCCACGGGTTGCTACCACGTGATTTTTAACGAGGCGAAAATTTTGAACGCTGATGGGTGCGGTATACCGGACCATATGCGCGGTATACCGCAGCACGCCGCCAGAGAGAAAAAGTTACGGGATTCAAGCTTATAAGGAGGGTTAATGCTCATTAGTCCGAATTTAATAAACCCCAAGCCTCTTTCTCTTCTCCAAAACTCTCCCAACTCCATTAAAGCTCATAAAAACCTTCACCAATCATCAAAACACTACCCAATCATCAAGAAAAACACATCAAAACTTCTCTCCACATCATTACAAGAGAAATTCGAGCACCCAATACTCACCAAATCCATCAAATTGAAGAATCAAGAGCTCAAATTTTCACAATTCATCCTACAATCCAAACCAACCCATTACAAATCCACCTCACCCACATAGAGATTCATCATCCATTCATATTTCCTAAGCCAAATCAAGCTTGTTCAACCAATAATTCACAAGTTCAAATTTCAAGAGTTGTTAAAGCTTTGAGTTGGGGGTTAATTGAGGATGACTAATAGAACAACCATATTAGCTAACAAGAGGGAGGTGAAGATAAAGGGATTGGATTTAATCTAGAAGAATCAAATAACAAAGGTTCCAGTTCTAATTCAAAGGGTAAAGATAAAGTTGAAGAACGTGCAATAACTTTGTGTGATCGTAATGGTAAAAAACTTTACTTTTATCCAAAGGAGAAAACACAACTTCCACAAGGTCCTACACCCAAGGAGAAAGAGGAAGCTTCAAGGGCCCTGAAAGCTTCTACAGAAAAACAATTGAAAGAACTGCCTTTTGCTTATGAGAAAGTATTCAAGGAAGAAGTTGGTACAGGAGAATACAAGAGATTCTTAGAGCTTGGCGAGAAATTGGGTTGGTCTATGTTCATGGTAAGACGTTCTGAATTATGTCATGAGTTAGTTTTGGAATTCTATTTAGGCCTCTTTAGCCGAGATAGTAAAGGTTGTGTTCCGATTAGAGGAAAGATAGTTCCTTTCACAGTTGAGGAGATTAGAAACCAATTCAAGTTCAAGAAATTGAAAGGTTATTGCAAATTTGAAGAAGCGGTTGCTAAACGAAAAATCTTTGATGATGAATTACTTTTTGAGCGTGTTTTAGATAAGGAGAAAGTGCAATCACATAAAGGAGAATTGAAGGCACCTTGGCCTTACAAGTATCTTCAATCGGATGCGAGTATTTGGCACAATTTCCTTATTCCTAATGTCTTTGGAAACACACGAACTTTGGATGTGACTATGAAGAACGCTCTACTGTTAAACTGTATTTTAAGAGGAGAAGAAGTAGATGTGGCACAGTTGATCTACGAGGAGGTGATACGATTTTCGGTCTCTCCTAAATCAGTTTATAATGTTAAATTTCCTACCATGATCACGTGTCTTGTGCGAAAAGCGAATGTTACATTGGGTGAAGAAGAGAAACTCGAATTTAAGACGAGTTATATTGATAAGGCTTGGATCAAGGATATCTTTCGAAGAGAGGGTTCTACACAAGTCTCGAAAGAAGAAAAGAAGCAAAGTTGGCAAGAGAAGATGGAGGAGCGTTTAACGAAATTCGAAGCAGCTCAAACTTCCTTAGTCAATGATGTGGCACAAATCAACGCTAATCAAGTGCACATCATGAAACTCCTTGAGCAATTAACAAAAAATCCAGCAAATCCTACCTTGGTTATCAATGATGCGAGGCAATAAGCCTCGAGAGTATGTTTACTTTCTTCCTTACCATTTCTGTAAATATGTTTATCTGCTAATTTTAATTTCTTTGTCGAGTCTTCTTCGAGTCGTGGGGACACGGCTCATTTTTGAGTTGGGGTGTGGGGATTCGTTGTCTCTCATCTCCATTTTTCTGTTTTTAGGTAGAAATTAAAATTTTTGATACATGGGAATTAGATGTAGAGTGTGTTTAATAGCTTGAAAGCATAAGCTCAGTGAATTGATCATAGTAAGTAATATGTTTATGAGCTATGTTATTTGTATGCTTTGAGTATTTGCAGGAAAATACACATTGATAGTAAAGAAAAGATTAGTGAGCAATGCGATAGAAAGTATGTTCGATCTCAGGGAACCTTGTGAAGTGTGTAGGCCGTGAGATCCAAGCTAGTTGACAAAACCATTTAATGAAAGTGCTAAAGGTAAGAAAATAACGAAATTACATAGTGTAGAAAGTGATTAAGGCGGTTCTTTCATATTTGAAGCCCTTGAAGCTTTTTTATACCTTCTCACCTTGTGATTTTTGATTTTATATGCTATATCCTTCTCATACCCTTCTAGCCTTTCTAAAGCTTTTTATTGAAACACATTATAAGCCATATCCCTTTAGATTATAGGACTTTTCCATATGACCCGCACTCGAATCGCGATGCATAGACAGTTGTTTTAGAGCTTGAGTTTGGGATGGTGGGTCCACCATTATGGGAATTGTTATTGGGATGGGATTTTTGAGCTTATTAGTTGTGCTTTGTGCTTTATATTGAGGATGATTCACAGATTTTTATTGTAACCCTTTGCGGGGGTAATAGTGAATGAAAAAGAAGCTACGAGCTAAATTTGCCAACAAGGGCATTAAAAGAAAAATATATATATATATATATATATATATATATATATATATATATATATATATATATATATATATATATATATGATAAATTAGCATGATATCTCAACATTAAAAGAGAGTCATAGCTTAAGAATTTGATTTGAAAAGAAAATAAAATATATATATTCGGACCGGTAAAGTGGATTTTTATGTGAACATCTTATGCTTTAATTGGGTATTTGGGGATGCTAAATTGTGCATCAAGGAATTCATTGGGTTGTGTGAGAAACGTTTTATGAGAGTAACTCAAGCTCTAGGGCGATTCGTTGATGGCTAGTGAGGAGAGAGCCAAAAGCTCACTCTAAATTATCCAAATATACTATCATACCGTCCCTAAGCCTAAATTACAACCTTAAAGACCTTTTGATTCTTTGCTATGTAATTCAGAAGTGATTGAGCCATTAGAGAGTAGTTGAGTGGATCTTTGAATACTAGTAAGGTTTGATGAACAATGTATAGCTTCCTTGGGGAACTGAGTAAAGTCCCAATCCTTCTTACATTGCGAAACTAATCTGATCTTGAATTCAAGTCGTGTTGACTGTGGATATGAGAAGTGTACAGGTATGTAGTTTATGAATATTATTGCATGAAATTTTCTGAGTTATGTGCTTTAGGTTTATTCTATATATTCTGCTATGTTCTTCCCATTGTATTGAGAATTTTATAAGTGTGTATTTATAGACTTCCCTTTGTTTTTATCTTTATTGTATCGGGACGATACAACTTTGAGTTGGGGGTCTTGATGTCTCCTCATTTGTGATAGATTTATATTAGGATGAGACATCATTTTTAGTGATTTAGAAGTCATAATAGTCGATTTTCTTGAGAAATCGTGCACTTTCCTATTTTGAGTCTTGATTTAGTAAAATAATATTTTTAGAGAATATTGGATTTAATTGTTTATTTAGTGTGAAGCTTTAAAGATAACTATGGAGATTAATTAGAGTCCAAGTCAAAGACTACAACATATGAAAAGAGATTAGCATGGTAATTAGAGATAAGGAAACAAAAGCTAAAAATATGGAAAAGGAAAAGCTGCCTAAATCTGGGATTCTGTAGCACACGCCTAAAGAAGTGGTGATAACTTCAACAAGGAAGCCGATTTTGGTAAATTCCTTTCATAGGGACGTATATAATTCGCTGAGGATTCTTTTGGTATATTATGGAGCAAAAACCGACCAATAACGAAGAAGATATGCTCAAAACAAATCAGCAGAATTTATCTTTATTTC
This sequence comes from Nemophila menziesii, assembly GCA_029959085.1. Lineage (NCBI taxonomy): Eukaryota > Viridiplantae > Streptophyta > Magnoliopsida > Boraginales > Hydrophyllaceae > Nemophila > Nemophila menziesii. Next base: position 3,125,314 of record JARWIR010000064.1, on the reverse strand, counting down.
CATACGAATTTGAGTTGGACTTGGAGTCCACTACTTTGCTTCTCCCTCAAGAAAACGAATTAGGTCTTCTAACACCTATAAATACACCCTTATATCACTTGTAAAAGTACCCTAGCAATCCTTGCCTCATAGTAATTAGTTCTTAAGGTTTTATTCTTCCATTTTATTGTAGAGAGCAAGATGGTGTCTTTTGTAATTTCTTTTAGTTTATTTCCTTCAGGTATGAACTAAAGTCCCCATAGCTTGGGTTTTGCATCATGTATAATCTATGAATTCTAATTCTTCTATCTAAGTTTCTTTGGGAATTACATGTTTTAATTTGATATTAGCTTCTTAACTTAATATTTGTTTATGTGTTTTGATTTATTGTCTTTCCTAGAACTGATCACTTTAGGATTGTTTTAATAGTAGTTAGATGGTCACCTTAGCTGGGTGTTTAACTATTGAACCACCACATAATGTCTAGTGTCGATATTAGTTCTGACAAAACATGATTCTAACTAGATAGTCATTAGGGTTTGTTTTAATCACCATATCACCAATTGATTGAAGTGTTTGCTTAGGGCCTTGGTAGCGCTTGATAACCCTATTTGAAACCACGTCTTGGTTGTGCCGTAGCCCCCTTAGTCGCTCTCAAGGTCTAAGGTATGGGAATTTAGAATCCTGACTAAGTATACAAGATCTAATATTCTCCCTTATAAACTAGATCTAATAGAAAGAATTAGAAGGATTAGTGCATACTAGCAAAACCTAAGGTATATCTCTCATCTCCTGTTCTTAGTATTTTATTTTATTGTCTTTATTTTCTTAGCTTAATTTGCTATTTTCGAATTTACTCTCTTTAATTTATTGTCTTTTAATTATTTACTTTTACTCGTTATTCCTACCCACGTGATTAACACACTTAAGTCCCTGAGAACGAACTCAAATTACTAACTAAAACTTGCATACATCCTGTAATACTTGCAGTACTGTGCCTGTCTAGGGTGAGAGTGCGTAGTTTTCTTGACCTTTATTTGTATTAATTTTATCACACCCTAGGCGACACCAATCGCTAGTTAAGAGAAGATACAAATATAAGAAATTGGAGATCTATGATCCTCATAAATAATGAGAGAATGTTAGGGGCTAGTATGTAATTAACTATCTAATACAACAACACTGTTTACTTCCGCGCCTAGTATATGGATATGTTTGTGGTATGTTGAACAAAATACATAACATATCATATATATCCATGACCGTGAAAGTAGTTTAGCAAAGAAATGTTTTCGCTGGACTATGTGTTTTTGCCGCTGGTAAAGTCTTGCTAATAAATTTTGATCGAGGATCGTGATGTTATTCATTTGAAGCTGATCGATTGGTATAGGTACAACAATGTATCCGACTAATATTTTGATTCGACCATCTCAGTATACTTGGATAAAATGAGAGAAATCGGGGAGGATCTTAATAGAGCTCAAAACCATTGTTGGATGACCTTGAACTTCACAATAAAACACTTGTTAGAATCGAGTGACTCATACATATATGAGGGATGTTAGTGTAAATATTATTTTGATTATTTGTAAAAAAATTGTCGAAATAAGTCAATCATTAGTCCAATTCGGTGCCCTCGAGAATAAGACATGAAAACAATAGAATAAGATTATTATTTGTGAAAAAAAAAGATTATTATTTGTGAATTTGTAAAATTATATATTGACTCATTCATATACATCTCATTTAACTAGTTAAAAAAGACGTATTAAACATTTTTCAAAATAATCAAAATAACTTTAACCATTCCCAAGAAATTATAATCTCATTACAGACGACAATAGTCATCTCTAAAGATACATGATCATTTGAGACGAAATGTGTTATCATTAGAGACAACCAGTGTTCTAAAACAAGGCCGCCTAAGTGTTTCAAAGTGTGATCCGCCTAGAATTTATCTAGAAGGTTCATCTACGTATAATCTAATTAATAAACTACCCAATCGTATTAATGGGTCGCCCAACCTGAATACAACCTAGCATGCTAGCCCATAAATAACTAATTTAATATAATCCAACTCAACACATAAGCAACCTTGCGCCTATTGAAAGAAGGAATCTAGCTGCGACATAAAGAAAAAACTACTTAGGTTAGAGTTTGAACGCACGAGAAAAAAGAGTAGGTAGGATTTTTCAAATTTCAAGTAATAGTATTTTAATTTTTCTTGGACAGAAGAAACCAACAACTAAAAATGGAAAAAGTTACCCTATGCCTAGTCTATAAAAAACCTCCAAAAGAACCGCAAGATCTAATCTTCTTGCAACTGTACCTGTTCCTGACCGTTTTTGCTAGCTTGTTTACCTAGATGTTGAGTAGTCTAGGAATGTGCTTGAAACTGACTGGTTCCCCTTCCTCCGTCATACTCTTGATCTGCCTGTACAAAGGCCTGAGCCTCCAACTAGCCGCCGACACTTGCTCAATCCCTCGAATAACCTCAAGGTTATCCGAGAAGATTGTCTTCTCTTCATTAGTAAATTCCTTGCACAGCTCCAAGGCTTTGATAATAGTGCATTTTCCCCTTCCATTATAATATTACACTCTATCATACTGCAATGTTTTAATCGAGATCATTTATATTTATGTACCTGGATATTTCCAATACCAGTTGGATTATATCGTTGATCAAACGACGCATCACATGAAAATGCGATGTTGGTATGAAAACCCATATTATGCCAAACCGATTCTAAATCAACCGCATCCCTTCTTGACCTGGCACTATGTATGAGCCATCATTCTCCAAAATTCTCCTTCATATTGTTATTAGTTATTCTAATGATCTCATTCGTATATTATTATGTCTACTCTTTATTTTAGCCTTCCATATGTTCCAGATCTTTAATAACAAGTAAGATGTAATATCTTCTTTCTTCCAACCTCCATCCACGTACGTGGTTATGACTCTAGGCATCCATTGTCCCAAATCTTTCGACATATCATGTTGTATACTTATTTGTGGAGTGGATCCAGTCCAAACAACTTGAGCCACTCCACACTTTAGAAGCAAATAAATTACCGTCTCTTCCTCGATATGAGACCAAGCACACTATGCCATGACATCACATTTCCTTTTTTTGAGATTCTTCCCTGTTGGAATGACATTGTTACAAGCCTTCCAATTAAAAATTCTAACCTTAGTCAGTACATTAGATTACCAAATCGTGCTCCATAAGCTGCTACTACCTGTTGGAATCCCCATGATTGTTGGGGTTCATCGAAGATAAGATTAGTCGTACGAATTTTATACCCCGTTTTAGTCACGTATTCCCCATTTTTAGAACGTGGCCAAATAAACTTGTCACTGACATCTGGCTGAAGGATCTTTTCTCTAGTGATAACAGAGATTATTGGCTCCGGAAATAATTAATCCAACAACCCTGTATTCCATTCTGTAGAATTCTCCTTCCACTTTTTCTTCAGTTCGCTATTCAATGGGTTTTCAAGCTTCCATTGTGTGTCTAACCATTTATCATCCCATATATTCATTGTTTCATCATTTCTTATTTGAAATATACCACAGTGTTTTAAAAAATATCGCTCTTCCATAAGACTCGTACATGACCAAGTTCTACATTGTCTTAATTTAACATCCAAAAAATTAGACTTAAAAAAATATATACCTTTTAACAATCAAGCTGCCAATGTGTCTGGATTATTCAAGGTTCCCACGCTTGTACTACAAGCAAAACTGTATTCATTCTATTGAAATCTTTAAAACACATCCCACCCAAAAGCTTAGTTTTTCACATATCATCCAGCGTATTATGTTTTTTTCCCCTGAGTTCCACCAGAAATTCAAAATTACTGAAATTAACTTATTACAAAATGTATGTTAAACAAAATGCATATTTGATCATAAAGACACCACGTGGAAATAGATTAGTTTATCGTCTGTACTCAGTGTTTTTTAGCAGGTAAATTCTTGCTGATGAAATTTGATCATGGATTGTGATGTCTATTGAACGCATGTGTCTATTGATTGAATGGTATACCTGGATGGACGGGGAATCATAGAGGATCTCATTGGAGATAAGAGCCATTGTTGGTTGAGCTTGAACTTCACAGTAAAACTATTGTAAGAACTGGGTGAGTGAGTTGGGACTAAATAAGGGATGCTGGTTTAAATATTAGTCCTGATTATATGTAAAGATTTCGTTGATAGGAAGTAAGCATTAGTCTACTTTGGCGTCCTTGAGCATAAGCCTGGAAAACAGTAGAATAAAAAGGGTTTAAAAGCGTTAGTACCTTTATTTATACTTTGCAAAATTTTAAAATTATATATGACTAATTAATATAACAGTCCGTTTTGGATTACTTTTTAAAATAATCACTTGAAGTGATATTAGATTCCTAATGATATTTTAGACTTTTAAAATTACTTTTAGGAAAAACACTAGCTACGTGATTTTAAAAAAAAAATCACTTAAAGTGATTTTGGATGTCAAAATATTTTTTACAAATATTAAAGTTTTAATTAAAAACGCTTTTAGCTCTAAAATAATCAATCCCAAACGGGCACGTACATCACATTTAACTAGTTAAACCTTTGTCGAAATAATATTAGGCATGTTCCGACCACTCTCATCTCTCGAAATCTGGTAAAAGAAGAATAAAGGCTCATATACACCTTAGTCTTCTATTTAAAGGTCTCTTTGTAAACCCTCTTTAGAAGCCAACCAGACCATATAGCTACCTCCCCTCCCATTAGATTTAGGAATTAAAACCCATTTTCTCTCACCAGAAAACCCATCCCTCCCCCTCTTTCTCTCTGCTCCCGTTCGCATCTATTGTGCACCAGAAAACCCGTCGCCAGACTTTCCCACCTTCCCACCTTCTCACCTTCCCGCCGCCGTGGAACCATTCTTCTTCGTTCTCACTTTACCGCTATTCGTCGCTGCTCTGCACAAGACGTCCCGTTGTTGTGGATCCATTCTTCTGCACAAGAAATCCCGTCACAGGTATCATTTCCTCTCCGACGTGGATCTCTTCAGATCTAGCCATTATCCACCTTCTTCAGCACAAATCACAACCAGGTCATGTCCCACCTTCTTCTTCTCCACCACCATGAGCGCCACCTCATTCATCGATCTCAGATCTATTTATTCAAACCTCCAGTAACGTACCCTCTTTTTTGCATTTTTAGGGGGTATATACCCACTATTTTGTATTTTCAAGGGGTATTTCGCTCAATCAAGTCATTTCTTCCGCTCGTCTGTACAAGATCTCGTCGTGAAGTTGAAAAACGTCACCCCACCTTCTCACTTCGCCACCACCATTAACGAGGCACAAAAGGTCACGCCTAAGAAAACCGTTCTCAAGATGCTACCTCCACCACCATGAGCGCCGCCCCCTTCATCGATTTCATATCTGTTTATTCAGATCTAGATCTATTACGTACCCACTGTTTTACATTTTCAATGGGTATATACCCCACTGTTTTGTTGTTTTTGTGGGTATATACCCGTTATTTTGTATTTTCTGTGGGTATGGATCTTTATCATTGAGCTATAATGGCATGGACCTTGACAAGGAAAAATGTATTGTGAAAACAGTGGGTATATACCCCCGAATTATAGCACGAACCTTGGCAAAAAAAAGGACATTGAACCAGAAAGTTAAAAACCATAAATTTTCAACAGGGACTTGTAATGTAATTTTAAAAAAATAGTGGGTATATACCTCCCAAAATCTAACCAGAAACCATAAAAATCATAACCAGGATTTTTAAAAATATAACATCTAACCAGATCTTTAAAAAAATTATTTTAAAATTTAAGTCTTAAAAATGTATATTCCTCTTCGAAATCGCGCTCCATAATTTGGTGGGGGTGTACATACTAGATCAACGTTATAATTAACAGTACTCCTCTTTTCACCTCAACCTGGCTAACGGTCCGATCCAGCCGGTCCTACGGACCGAACCGGACCGGTCAACGCGAGAACCGGACCGGACCAAAAGTCAACGCAGGCACGGAACCGGACCGGACCGGTCCACGAGCTACCGGGCCGGTTCTTCACTTTTTTAAAAATATTGGGGACCGGACCGGAACCGGCCTGATAAGATTTTTTTTATATTTCATTGGTTTAATTTAGTTCTTTAGACTTTTAGCCCACTTTGTTTTAGCCTATTAGCCCACCCCCTTACCATTTCATCCCAACCCATCCCACCAATTAAACCTAGCCCACCAATTAAACCCAACCCAATTAAACATAACACCCTTAACCCATTAAACCCAACCCAAAACGCATTTTAAAAAAATAAAATAAAAAACCACCATAGAACCGCTAAGAACCGGACCGGACCGGAACCGAATCCGGTTTAGGCGGTCCTCTTATTGGTCTGGTTCTCGCCTCCATGAATATTAGTAACGGACCGGACCGGAACCGGTAATGTGGGACCGGTAAACCGGACCGGACCGATAAGGTCCAGGTCCGCTAGGAACAGGTTCGAACTGCTCCAGAACCGACCGTTAACCACCTTGATTTTCACCTATAATTGGCACAACGTTTAGCCTCTCTACAATTAACACAACCACGTAATATCTTATTGCACGTCCTTTGATTCATTTCAAATATAAAGTCCGTTAATTTTTTAACATAAAGGAAATCTAATTTCAACATAACTAAAACAGACACTCTTTAAGAATAAAAAAACAAAGTGTAAATCTGATCAAGTTTGATCACAAGTGTAAACATAAAGTACCTCTGTGAGGTAAAGGGGTACTTTACTTAATAATATACTTCACTAAATCAAATTCAAGAAAGCTAATTTTTGCTTCTGTAATATCTACACCGTAATATCAAATAACTAAGCACTCTATAACCAATAATATATCCAAACATAACACCTAAATTACTCCATTTTTGTGACTCTACCAAACCTTGCTGCTCCAAGATTCCACTTCCTCCCTCTCCTCCATACTCGTTAATCAAAAAACACTCAAACGGATACTTAAACAAGCTCAAATAATGCATAAACTTCCAATAAATCGGTATTTTCTCTTTCGAGATAAAATACCCCGAAAACAGAAAGAATGATCCCATCAATCCCGCGATAATCGATGTCCCGGTGATAAAATTCGGCACAAGTGCACTCAAGCACGCCGTGAAAGAATTTGCCATCAAAACGACCATCCAGACTATAAGCGTGAAGTAGATGAAGCTACTAAAATCCTGTCTTAATCCGGCTAGCCAGTACACAGGAGTGGAGTAGAGGACACTGACCATTAACAGAAACGGAATAAAGACTATGGTATTTGCTATAACATAAGAAGAGACTCTATATGCTCCTCGTGAGGTCTCTTTTGTAAATATACGCCTTTCTTGTAAGAAAATCGGTAACCCTTCAGTTGTCGAGGATAGAAGAAAAGTGAGCGTGAATGCAAAGAAGCCTAATCGCGCTTGTTTTTCTTGTTTTTCGCAGATATTCATGTAGATGGTTCCTAGTATGATTCCGGATAGTAAGGATTGGATTACTCTAGTGGCAAAGAGTTGCTTTGTTCTAAATACCGTCTGGGAAAATCTTTGTCCCAATATCAATATCTCAGAAACGTTGGAATTCGTGTAGGCGAAATGTTTATCTTCCTTAGATGATGATTTTCTTGGACGGTGGAGATTTTGTGGAGTGTAGTGTATGGTAATGTGATCGGAGATATCAACGGAAAACTCGAGCACGTTGACGTGGCACGGAATCCGATGGCCAGAAAAGTGGAGTCGCTCTTCGAGTAGTTGGACCGAGCCGTTATGAACCACACAACCACTTGAAAGCAAAACGAGTCGATCGAAAAGTTCAAGAATTCTATATCCCGGTTGATGAATTGTTAAGATAATGGTTTTTTCACGATTAAGCTTAATCGCCATAAGTTTAAGAATCGAGATTATATGGAAAGCCGAAGCTGAATCTAACCCGGAAGTTGGTTCATCGAGCAATACAACGTTAGGGTCGTGGACTAGCTCAACTCCGATCGAGACTCTACGCCTTTCCCCACCGGAGATACCACGGTTTGATCCTTTTCCGATCCTTGACTCGCTTATATGTTCCAAACTAAGCTCATTTAACAACACGCTCACTCTTTTTCCAGCCTCGATTCTCCCACCTTGTAGCCTTAGCAGAGCGCTATACATTAATGTTTCTCTCACGGTTAGTAACGGAAACAATGAATCATCTTGAGTGACATATCCCGAAACTCTACGGAAAGCCTCAGGATTCATTTGATCACCATTTATTAATACTTCACCGGAAATCTTTCTTGGTGATATATTTGCAGCAAGAATTTCCAGGAGTGTAGTTTTTCCAGCTCCACTAGGACCAGCTATTGCAGTAATATCTCCAGGTATTGCTTCACAATTCACATCTTTCAAAATGACTCTACTATAATTTTTTCTACATCCATCATTCTGTATAATATAGGACAAGTTTCTTGTTTCTAGCCTGTATGAAATTTTCCTGGCGTTTGAAACAGGTTTTCTCACGGGCAATTCCATAAGGGTAAGAGATGGAGAAAGGGTCGAGTAAAGAAATTGCTAAGTAGAAGATGTAAGGAGAAAGTAATTAAGGAGATGAGCTAACTTTACCAAACTTTCTGAGTTTAGCATTTTTTTCTTTAAGTTAGGCAAACTTATTTGCTTTGTGTTTCTTGTTGGTTTTTAAGAAGAAAATAAGAAATCTGTCTCGCCCAAAGATCTAGCACAATTGACATTGCCGGATTAAGAAAATATTTGTTTGGGTCTCTTTTTCTACCATTTTTTTTGAGAAAATGATCATTCAAATTATAAATATCGCCTAATACCTAATGATGCGGTATGAATTGATTGACTATAAATATTTAATCTATTTACTTTTTTTTTAATTAACAATTTATTATCAACCAATTCATGTCACGTCATTGAATATTATTTATGTGACTGGTTATTACTTAAAAACCACAACAATGTGGGTTGTTTTATGATTTCTTTTGGCTATTGAGTATTTTTTTTCCACAAGCCACGTAAATGATGATCCAACCCACAAACATTCAGTAATTACTTGAACATTCATCTTATATTCAATTTATTAGAAATTCATCAAACCTGATTTCCTAACATCATAGTCTAACATAATATAGATCAAAATACCATTTACGGTCTAATCCTGCAATTTAAATACTTTTTAGATTTTGAAAATTAGCCTATAGCACAATGGTTAACATCGAACAACCCACTTATTATACTAACATCAAACAACCCACTAAATTCATGAGAAGCTCGTTAGAACTAGAATGAAAGCATATCACACACTAATAACAAATCCGAAATGCTTTAGAATATATATATATATATAACATAGAATTGGTATTTTAATCACGAAAAGTAGAAAAGAAATCGGTATACTTATTTCTGTTGTTTCATGTTTTTGAATATGTTTGTTGCCTAAAATAGTGTCTTGTTCAAATCGTTTTTTTTATGGGTTACTTGGGTGATTCGTATGATCTCCTGCACCAAATTGATCGTGGAGATGAAATAAGAAACGATGTGAGTGTGCAGTGACACATGGAAAATCTATTGTGGTAACTCTTGTAATTCTCGTAAAGTACGTGAAATAAAATATCAAAGGTATACGTGTCATTTTTTTGATAAAAAGTTGGTTGGACTATTTAGGAAACAAAACATGGGTTGTGACCATTTTAAGTAATCCACCCTATATTCATATATTACATTTATATTTTGGATAGGTATAGTAATTTTAGTGAATTATATATATTCAAAAAAATTCTGAAATTTTTATAATATAATATTAGTTTCATGTAAATTTGTAGTTAGTTATATATTTGTAACAAATCTATCTTTTATGTCAAGTAAGAATAGTGTGTTATATTAAGGAATAAATTTTAAAAAAAAATCAAATACATATAAATATAAAGAATCCAAATATGAAATAAAGTATCAAGGTTGTGCAAACCTCTTTTAATTCTACTTTATAAATTCGAATTTAATATATTTCTTTAATACTATTTCATACACCAGTTAAATGATATCTTTTTGAAACTATTATAACTTTTTTTATAAATACTTTATTCATATACTTTTTGTTTAAAACTTTCAAATTCGCATGGTCTTGAATATCTTTCTTAGGAAACAGTAAACAAAGTATGTTATTAATTGACATAGAAAAGAATTTATATATTCTTAGTAATTACTAATTTAAGTATTTGTGTTTAATTTATGCTAAGTAAATAATATTGTGTAAAAGGAATATTTAAGAGAATTCCAACATTTGGTTCAATTATAATCCTTTTTCTAAATTAAGGTCATTGCTAATTATTTTTTACTAAAATACTTTTTTTATTAATTTTATTCTAATTAATGTACTATAAATATATATATTAAGTATTTATTCAATCGACATCACCGTTGTTGGACGGTCAACTTTGACAGTTAACCGTGTCAATTTCGGTGGTCAATGGTCAACTCTGGCAAGTTTTTCTTTAATTTTCGGGACGGTTGTCGGTCAACTCTGTCGATGACCGTCTGCCAACTACAAAGAGTTTTCTTTTTATAATTTCCAGGTAAAAATATATCACTGTGATCTTCTCGAATTATTCTATTTTTCTATTATTATTATTTTCCTAGCTTTGGCGAGAAATTATAATCGGAGATGACCGTCGGTCGTCGTCAAAGTTGATTATTGGCCGCCCCAAATATAGTTTTTAAAATAACTTGTCGTAGTTTACCGCCGTTGCCACCGAAATTAATTTACCAGCAACGGTGGTGGTGATAAAATAATTAATTATTTTATTTTATTATTTGTTATATAAGGATATTTTAGTTAAAAAAAATCGATGATAAAAATAATTATTTGTTTGGCCTAATTTTAGAATAATTATGGCTCCTAGACTTCCAAAACTATAGGTTAAGCGTCCAATTTAAATTTAAATACTCTAAATTTTATTTTATTTTACTTTAAGAACATGAACATGTCGGGGTCATGGGCTTCTTGACCCATTTTGGTAAATAACATTTCAATAAAGGAAATTTAACCAACTTTCTATTAAATAACATTTTAAATTTTGTCAAAATAACTAAAAAAATATTTAGTGACAGGTGATTGTAATCGAGTCTAGAAGATGATAGAAAAAAATCAAAAAGTGGTGACATCGCGCTTTAATCGGTGTGATTCCTGAAATACGTGTTAACATATTATAAGGAGGTTATATAGAGTTTATGTTACTGCAATGTGTCAGATTTATTTCCCTAATGCCAAGGTCAATCATCTGGCATGAGTACATTGCAATCATGCATCTATTCTTATTCTGATTTTACCACGTCTTGGTTCTTTGTAACACATATAACTAGTTTTGCTTTGAAGTTTCATGGTGTCCACATTAGAGTTACATGGGTTTATACATCAAAATTAGAATGTTGATCAGTGTGACATAGATGAGAACATCAGGGATAACTATAACTATTTTTTGGGGTGAAAGATAGATACTTAAGGAATGTTAATCGTAGAAAACACCTTAAACTTGCCAGATTTCACGGTATCTAAACTACATTCTATGGCTCATATAATTCCCCACTCTATCTTCTTGGTAAGTGCATAAAATGGGAGTATTTGAGACTCATGGAGCAAGAAGAGTTCTATGGTTTCAGATTTCAAAGTCAGATTGGATTCATTTGTGAGGATCTAATACACACTTGTATCACCTCTCTACTTTCCATATGAAAAAGATAATATGTTGTTGAGATTCGGGGGTGCAAGTGATAAGAGGGTTATGAATCGGGACTACAAGTTTGGTACACATATACTTTATGTAGTTGTATTTAAACCTAGATTCATTTGTGGGTGCTCATCAATCCCAATTGTGAAATTTATTAAGGAAGAGTGTAGCTAATATTGGCAGGAGTGTTGGATGAAGAAATTAGATGTGCGGTTTTTCAGTCGAAAATCTGACAAAGGCTATGAAACTGGATGGTCTGCCAGCAACATATTCTAGAAGAGCTGGGTCACCATGGGTCCTTTAATATTCAAAATGGTGCATGATTCTATATTGTTTGGCGTGTTACCTCCCATTCTCAGTTGGAGCCTAATTCGCCTAATTTCGAAGGTGATATATATCAAAACGATTAGTCAGATATATATTATTAGTCTTAATAATGTATGTTGTAAAGTCATGATGACAAATTGACGGCCACTGTTGGCGGAGGCCATTATCCCATTTTGAAGTAGTTTCTTTCCGGGATGGTCCATCATCGATAATACTGGACTGGTGCAGGAGGTGGACCACCGGACGAGACATGGCATCAGGGTCCGTGTTATGTAGTTGCAAATCTTTACCTTGATAAAACTTATGATATATTGGTATGAGATAAATATATTATGACACTGCTTTTGTCGATTCACGTTTTATCCTTACCAAATAAGGAATCCATTAATACACCCACCTCAATTAACCATATTAAATTTTAACATTTCATGTATATATTTCATCTTTATTTTCTAATTCTTCCAAAGAGATATTAACACAAACGTATTGATATTTTTTGTGCCATCATGTAAATCCTTTAACGAAGCTCTCAATCTATCTATATAGATCTTGTCCCCTTTCTTTTTATTAATATCGAACTATATGAAGAATCAACCCAATATCTTGAATTTTTGGGACAAAAAAAGAAGGTACTTGGCATTTTCTTCTTCTCCATTACATCAAGTACAAATTATACTCTTATCACAGTTTTTCTGAAATAATATTTTTATGCTAGAAATGACATTAGACCATAGTTTCCAACAATTTTGTCTTATCTCTTATGGAATACTGGAATTATAAATGGTTTTACAGATGGATAAATCTAACCTTACGTGGTTTTTCTTACTCTAGCCTATATCCCTTTCTTCATTCTCGACCCTCGATTGAAATCCTGATTTGTTAGTATAACTTCCGGATTTATAATGAGGCTAAAGAATCTCATCCTCATACCATGATCCTATAATCTCCATATCCTTTACGTATTCAATTACAATGTCCATAAATAACTAATTGTAAACATCCAAAATATATGTACCGGTTTGTAAATTAATAATTTGGGAAACCTATTTGATGTTACACATCCTCGGTCGTTGATGTCTCCTCATTTGTGATAATAAAATATACTTCCGAGACATCATTTTAGGCTTATTTATTAGTTTATAGGTTGATTTGAGCTTAATTTAGTGCACTTTCCTATTTTGAGTCTTAATTTAGTAACATAATATTTTTAGAGCATATTGGGTTTAATTGTTTATTTAGTGTGAAGCTTTAAAGATAATTATGGAGATTAATTAGAGTCCAAGTCAAAGACTACAAGATATGGAAAGAGATATGCATGGTAATTGGAGATAGAAGGAAACAGAGTTCAATTAGGAAAAAGAAAAGCTGCCTAAATCTGAGATTCTGCAGCACACGCCTAAAGAAGTGGTAATTACTCCTACAAGGAAGCCGATTTTGGAAGATTCCTTTCATAGAGACATAGATAATCCTGTTACGATTCTTTTGGTATCTTATGGAGCACAAACCGACCAATAACGAAGAAGATATGCCCAAAACGGTCCAGCAGTGTTTATCTTTATTTCCTTACGAATTTGAGTTGGGCTTGGAGTCTATTACTTGGCCTTATCTCCAAGAAACGAATTAGGTCAACCTATACACTATAAATACAGCCTCTTAACACTCTTAAATCATCCTTGGTGGAACTTTAAACCAAGAGGAAGCTTACAACACAAGAGAGAAGTCTGGAAGTAGCTGTTCATCAATATGTCTTCTTCTACCTTTAGATTTGTGATTTCTTTCTTTTCTTTCATGAACTAAATTTCTTTAGCTTGAGTTTTAGCATATATGTATGAACCCTAGTTTTGATTGACATCTATCTAATTTGGGAATTATATGTTTTAAATTGAATTATAGTTTTTTTTCATTGTTTATGTGTTTGGATTTATATTCCGTGTTCTTGTGGAACCTAGGCCATATAGAATTACCATCTAGTAGTTAAGTCACCATTGACAACGGTGTTTAATTACATGTTTAGCACATAACGTCTAGTATTCGGTTTAGATCTGACAACCCAACCTAGCTAGATAATCACTATGGTTTAGTTCTTGTGACTATTTACCAATTACAGGAAAAGTTTGCTTAGGAAGCCTTATTGACACAGGTAAATCCTATTTGAAACTACCGATAGCGAATTGGAACCGATTATTTAAATACTACATAATTCACCCTTACATGTTTAGAACGGCAAAACTAGTGGGGATTACATGCTAATAACTCGAGCTATATTCTCATATCACTTCTCTTTCATATTTATTTTCTGTCTTTTACTTCCTAGTTTTAGTTTAGTTTAATTAGAAAATCAAACAAACATCTATTTTATCTTTACTTTTATTTGCGTTTAGTTGTTCTAGCTTTAATTTATTGCACCTGGTTACTGCATAAGATTCCTCTAACATTCGTAGTCTCTGCGGAACGAATCTTAATTATTTAACTAAAACTTGCATACGATCTGTATACTTGCAGAACCGTGTAACTTTAGGGTGTTATTTGCACGTTATTTATATCTTATTTTATCACACCCTAGGCCCCACCAGTCGTTCAATTGCAAACATACTCGAAAACCTTCTTTAACCAAACGTTCTTGTTCCTAAATGACAGTTGTTCAAATCCAGGATTTAATGGGAGAGTATTTAACTTCCATTAAACTAGTATATAGATATTACACTTCTTTCAAAACTACAGTTGTTAATAATTCTGGATTTTTTTTTTCTAAAATACGCCAAGTTTGATTCGCAAGAATAACAATATATTCATTTTTTGAAATCACGAAAAACTTAATTCTTCCAAAACTTCTTGCAAAACGGTTTATAAAAAATCATATACGAGATTGTATAATTTGGGATTACTTGTAAAACATATTTAATCATCATCTTTTTACCTTATTCTAAAAGTAGACTTGTTTATACCGTTAATAGATATTGAACTCATGTAATCAAAATTCCGTTCTAATGATTTCATTTCGAATCTCAGATAATATACTATGATTTCCAAATATTTGTCAAGATAAATCATCTTTTTATGTGTAGAAATTTTACCATATTCAAAATACTTTTAACTAATGTACCTTTTATGATTAATTAGGGTTAACTTCTAATAAGCCCAGACAAAACTCATTAATCAATAAATCTCAATTCTTAGGCCTAGTTTGGTTCGTGAAAATAATAGGTATTTTTTATTTTGATTCAGTATTTTTCAAAAAACTTATAAAAACGTATTTGGCTGGAGAAAATGAAAACCGTTTTTTGAAAAATTAATTAAAACACTACTATATTAGAGAACATGAAATCGACGTTTTCCATATTTTCTAAAGATATTGAGGAAAAAACGAAAATTATTTTCTGAAAGGAAAATTCTTCCATCCAATATTGGATGATCCTACACCAATAATATAAATACACATACCCCATGTTTTAAACTTGCAAAAATAACTAACATATTAATCTGGTGCCATGTGTTTTGTTAAAATAATCCATGGCTATGATATGAATATTGGACCATCCAATATTGGATGGAAGTCTTACCCTTTCTGAAAATATATTCTGAAAACGAAAATTGAAAATGTTATCACAAATCAAACAAGGTCGTAGTATTTTATTTTTGTTGAACAATTTAAGTATTTAAAAATAAGTTATACGAAACTCCAGGGGCATTTCCATAATTACAATTGATACTGTGGCTTTTATCTAATTCTCTTTCTATCATAAAACCCAAGACTCTCATCTTCACACATTTTATCACTCTCACTCTCCTGTTAGGGTTTTACCAAATCCAAAATCGATGGCGACGACTCGTTTCATGACTCGGTCTCTACTCACCACCACCAGACAAACCCTAAGCTCCGCCTTCTCTCGCTCCTACACCTCACTTTCTCTCTCTAAACCACCACCACTACCTTCGAATTTCTTTCTCCTCCGACTTCGCCCTCTCGCAGCTGCTCATTTCCACCGCCTCAGTCATACGGCATCCACTACTACCAGAAGCTTCTCGACTCAGCAAACCTCTTCGTCCTTGAGCGATCCGAATCCGAATTGGTCTAGCCGGCCACCAAAGGAGACGATTCTTTTAGATGGATGCGATTTTGAGCACTGGCTTGTGGTCATGGAGAAGCCAGAAACAGATGACGTCACTAGGGATGACATCATTGATAGCTATATCAAAACTCTAGCTACCGTTGTTGGAAGGTTAGTCATGCTTAATCATTTTTTCTTTTTCCTAATTTTTTTTTTTAGTTTTATCAGTTTCAAATTTGTAAAAATTATATGCATTTGCTGAATTGCGATTTTTTAACCTTATATTTTAGAGAAAATTTCCCAAATGTTCCCTGTCCCTGAATTATAGGCATTGTGAGTCCATTTGAGAGATTTTTGAAGTTCAGGGTCCAAAGCTGTGATTGGCCTAGTGTTCCGGGACCATTTAGGCAATTTTCCCATTTTTTAATTTTGATATTATCTGGTAAATGCACAGTATAGTTTGCTCACACTATGTTTCCATGTAAAATTATCGTGTTTTATCATAACAATTACTATTTAGATTGTGAATTTGTGCAATATTCAAGCATCTTTCAAGTGAAAATCAGCTTTAGTTTTAATCATTTTGTCGTAAAATTGTAATTTCTAGTGAAGAAGAAGCACGAATGAAGATTTACTCTGTTTCAACAAGACACTACTTTGCATTTGGAGCTCTTGTATCTGAAGAACTTTCTTACAAGTTAAAAGGTTAAAATAGTTAAATTCTCTACTCAAATCCTTCTTTCTCTATTTATGAATTTTAATCCCTATTTTTATTTTCTTATCACTTTTTACCCCAAGCAGAGCTACCAAGGGTACGTTGGGTACTTCCTGATTCTTACTTAAACGTGAGGGAAAAAGATTACGGAGGTAAAATTAAATTAATTTCCCTAATTAATCATATATTTTTTAATCTCAGTTAATTTAATATTTAATTATTTAATTTAGGTGAACCTTTTATTAACGGTCAAGCTGTACCTTACGATCCAAAATACCATGAAGAGTGGGTTAGAAACAGTTCTCGAGCAAATGAAAGAAACAGACGAAATGATAGGCCTCGTAATTTCGACAGATCAAGAAACTTTGAACGAAGAACTGGGCCACCACCACCTAATAGTGTGGGCCCCGGGCCCAACATGGCAGCTGGACCACCACCACCACCTAGGGTTAATGGCCCACCACCCAGTGGAAACATGCAGCCTTTCCAATCTGGGCCGGGCCCAAATCAGTCGGGCTATCAGAACCAGAACCCGAACATGACTTATCCATCTGGGCCAGGCCCAGCGCCTTATCAGAACCAGCATTATCAATCTGGGCCAGGCCCAGTGCCATATCAGAACCAGCATTATCAATCTGGGCCAGGCCCAGCGCCATATCAGAACCAGCCTTATCAATCTGGGCCAGGCCCAAATCAAGGAGGTGGAAATCCATACCAGAACCCAAACCAGAACCAGAATTATTAATAAGCTTGTTGTACATAAAATCGAGAACTGGGATAATTGTAGGATTTTATGTTACAGATATTATAAACTTATGCTGGATGCTTTTTAATTTCTTGAATTAACAAACAAGTTTATTTTTATATGCCATGCCATGTCAACATTGTTTTTATAAACTATTTGCTTGACATTTTTAAATGATGTTTTTGTATAGTAATGTGCTTGTAATCCAAGCAAATCTTTTTTTTTCTCTCCCTTGTGTTGCAAGTATAAGATCAAAGAGAGGAAATTGAAAGAATATTATTATTTTTTTTTTTTTTTGGACAAAAAGAATATTATTATTAATAATTAAATGGTTCCTTGGGATTACTGTTTCTTTAATTAAAAAAAAGGCATAGACTGGTCAAGTTGTATTAGCTTAATATTGGCCTAGTCCTTGGGTTCCATTATTTGGGATGGTAGTTCAGCCTGAAGGATGTTTCGATTGTACTCTTCTATCTTGCAATTCGTAACTTTTGCAAGTTTAGATCTATTGGGTAATAAGCTTTTGAGATTAAGATTGGGGGAATATCAAGTGCTCTCATAACAGACAAAATTTCGATTAATATAATGGTAATACTAATAGCCACAAATTTTCTAGAAGGGTGGAACTTTTTGGTGTTGAAACCTTGAAGGATATAAAGGTAGATAGATAGTTGTTCAGATGATTGGAAACATTTTTTTAGTGATTTGATTATAGTGGATTGAATTTTACCTGTATCATAATAAAATATGCTAAGCTCTAAAAATTTATCTCATAACAGATTTGTTGGTGAATTTTGATTTGTACTAGTGAACGGTTGTACTTTTTTCTTTTTTGCCATTTTTTTTCCAATTTGTAATTTTATAAAAATAAATAAAAGAGAAACATACATATGCTCAACAAAAACAAGAAACAAAATGTAGAGGGAAAACAAACACTAGCTAACATCCATCAGTCACCACATACAGATGAGTCGATATTCTCACCTCTAATTTAAATTCGTCAAAGGTTTGTTTGAGTTCGGATTATAGGTTAAGCAAGTTAAACGCAATCTTTAATTTCATGTTAGTTTACTAACAAGGTAAACTCAAATTTGTACAACCCTGACTTGTTAAACTCATGAACAACGCTTTTTAAAAACTCGTAAACAGATATATTCAATAAAAATTATCAATCTTTATTCAAATGCAAAACTGCGTAAAATCTTTGCATATGTAATTATCATTTTTACTTGACTTCATTTAGATCACTAAAATATTCTTTAAAAAAGAAATATATCATAGAAAAATAAATAAGTCTACACGAACCAATGTTGAGTCGGGCTCTAATTTGAAATTTTAATAACTAGTCGAGCCCAGACTATTAAGATTCTAGTTCAAACTCAACTCAAACTTAATTTTCTTTACCAAATCGAATTCAAGATAGTTAGAGTTCGGTTTCACTCGATTCATTCGCAGACATAACAACTACCAGTATACTATACTAACTAGCTCACTACCCAAATCAAAATAAAAAAAATTAACTAATGAATGACAAACATCCGTAAATATCTTCTATATTGTTTTCACCCTCATTTTCATTGGAAAGAAAATCATCATGAATGAAAAAAGGAAAAGTATTTCGACCATTAATTAATAGTAAACAAATTTTGAAATAGAAAGATTTTTGGTTATAAAGTGTTTATATCAATAATCAATAGTTGTTTTAGTGGTAGAAGTATTTTATATGAACTAAAAGATAAAAGGTGTTGGATCAAATTTTAAGCGAGTCAAAGTAGTTATCAAACGTATTAAAAAAAAATGTTTCTATACTTAAAAACAAATTAAATTGAGAAAATAGAAAATATATAATACATATACATATAATACAAATAAACTAGGAAATGTAAAATTCGTATGCAAAATAAAAAAAATACAATTACATTTTTTGTTAGTCAATGAATACAAATATCATGGTTGACTAAAATACTACAGGCTACATTCAGTGAACTTATCATCATAACCTAAAACCCTTTAAACACTTGAACTCCTGAAGCATTCAACTAAATATCTTCTACAAATGCCCACGCAAACACACACAAAACGCACACACAAAATAATCTGTCCTATAATTCAGCTCAAAAAGACGTGGGTAAGCTCTAATTATTCTTTTTTCTTGGCGATCAAGCCCTAAAGATTTCGTATTTTTCCAAAATTATGATCAATTTGATCCCCTGATGAGTCATTATCATCCTTCAACTTATTAAATATGCATCTTTTATATTTTAATAATTATCTGTGTATTTTTCCGTGTTACACATGTGTATAACTCGATTTTATAGGCGTAATTTAGTTTCCGTTGGGTTATAGAGCAAAGAATAAAAAGGCAAAAAAACTGGAAAAAAATGGAATTTTTGCTTGATAAGCTAATCCCTTTATAATATATTTTTGTATTATAGTGTGATGACTCGTGGTTTAAAGCTTATGGGATTAAATCACTTGCAACTAATAAATAAAGGTTTGATTTTCTTTAATTATTCTTTTGTTTGTTATAAATTCAGTAAATTGGGGAAAATTCGAAAATTTAATACTAATTTGATTTACTTTTTACTAGTTTGTTTGCGTGAAATGAAGAGTGAACTTTCATTTGCTTGCCCTTGTGTGATTATGAATAATATTTGCCCTTTGTGTATTGTAATTAAGTCTGCTTTAAGTTTAGAAGTGTTATATGATACAAAAAACCTCATAGTAGTGCATAAATAATCGAGCCTTACTATATTTTCTGCTTTTTTGCAGTGTGTGTGATAATTCAAGAAGATTCGACTCTGTTTTAGTTTGAATTGTTGTAATTTTTGTTCAAGAATACTTTTTATATATACACAATGGATTTAAAAATCAAAAGTAAGGCTTGGGTTGGAAATATATACCAAAGATTCGAAGCTATGTGTCAAGATGTTGATGAATTTGTGACCAAGGTATTAACTTTTAGTCCCTCATTTTACAATTTTGTGACAATTTTAGTCCTTCATGTTTCAATTTTTCTGTTTTTAGGACACGGTTAAATATGTTGGAAATCAAGTGCAAAATGTTGGTGATGGTGTGAAAAAAATATATTCTGATGTGGTGCAAGATTTGCTTCCTTCTCAAGTAATTGATCATGAAAAATTAATAGATGAGCCGAAAATTGTTGATACAGAGCCGAAGATTTTAGATCTTATGAAATGTTGTTCTTTCGAACCGGATCATGGTCAGTTAGGTGAAATTTCTTCGGAAAAAGACGAAACTGCCCCTGCTTCTGAACAAAATATTGCACCATTAGCTCAGAATATAAGTGTTACCGAAGAGAAAACATTTTCTGAGTCAGACATAGATCAAACAGATGATTATCATGATTCAGATTTTGAATTACCAGAAGAAGATATAAGAATATGTAACAGCTCATTAGATGAAATTAAGGGTAAAGATGTATCTTTTTCAGGGGATATTACTGATTCAACTATGGAAACAATTGATTTATCTGATAAATCAACTGTTAAAGAAAACTGTGAAGTAACAGAAAACAGAGTAGTATTTCCTGTCTCAGGTAGAGCAAGAAGTTTCGGATCATACAAGGTAGTTTTTTTTCCTTATTTTATTATTTTTGTATTTATACTTTAAGTCCCTTTTTTTTGTATATTTATTGTTTTAGTCCTTTTTATGACAGAAATTACTTAAAGATGCTTTTACTTTGAGAAAAAGATTAAGTAAAGAGTATGAACAATTAGCGATTTGGTATGGAGATATTGATGAAGAAGCGAGTCAACATTTCGGAAGTAATAATTCGAGATTAAATCCTTTGCTGACATCACCAAAAAATGAGACATGGGAATCTGAGTGGGAACTTTTGTAATTAAAGGCAAAATTTAAACAATGTTTTATGTTTATATATCGTGTAAAGTAGTCGTCCTAAGTATTTATGTTAATAAAGGTATTATTGTACCAATAAGAAAAGAAATACAAGGTTTTTGTTCGAGATATACTTCTCCTCTTTACACTGTTAGCATTAAATGTTTAGTAAAAGACCATCTAAAATTTCTATACCCTGAGATAGGACACGTTTGTAAATAAGGTGAAAATTGAAATTTGGATTCATTTTTAGAAAGGAACTTTGAATAATGTTTTGATATAAGGATAAAAAAAAGTATTTTGATTTTTTAAAATTACAATGTTTTTTTTTTAGATAATTATTTTTAATGTAAGTGATTTTTTTTTTTTTAATACATATGAAAGTCACCTTGGATTTGAAATTATTTTAAGTGATAATTTTTTAAAAGCATTGCTATATATCATTTCTTTTTTCTTTATCCATTTATTACCTCCTAGAAACGTTTTTATTGGTGGTTAAAACCTTCATATAAGAGGTGATACATGGGTGAAACAAAAAAGGGTGATATATATCTTTACTCATTTTTTAAATGATGTTTTTTATATTAATGTGCTAGTAATCCAAGCCTTTTTTTTTCTCTTCCTTGTGTTGCAAGTAAGGTTTAATATAAGATTAAGGAGAGGAAAGTTTTTTTTTTTTTTTTGTCAAACTAGAGGAAAGTTGAAAGAGTATTAATTATTAAATGGTTCCTTGGGATGTACTCTCCTTTCCATCATGCAATTCGTGTTTAGATCTATCTGGTAATAAAGTGTGAGTATTGGTTAAGCTTTTGAGATTTAGATTAGGTGCATATCAAATGCTCTCTTAACAGACAAAATTTTGATCAAAATAATAGTAACAATAGACCCAATATGTGGATAGTTGTGCACATGATTGGAAACATTTCTATGATCTTGGATTAATCTGTTTACCCGAATCAAAATGATATTAAATGTATGAAAAATCGATATCTATAGTCAAACACGTTAAGCTATACTAATAGTTTATCCCGTGGTGCTAGTGAAGTGTTGTATTTTTTATTTTTTTTTCAGTTTGTAATTTTACAAAATCAAACGAAGATGCCAAAAAAAAAAACATAGAGTCAAAATAATTCCGAGTTTGAAGTGACTTTCATATGTATTAAAAAAAACATAAAGAAACATACCAACGGTTTGATGTAAACAAAAAGAAAAATAAACACACAAGTAGCTCGATATATACAAAAAAAAGAGGAAACACACAAATAAACAAATATCGCCTAATATCCATTAAATACCACCGAGGTGGCAAATGAGTCGATACTCTCATCAGTGGTCTTAATTTAAGTTCGTTAAAGGTTTATATAGTAGGCTTAATAAGCCAAAACTAATCTTTATTTTCAGGCTAGTTTACTAAACAAGACAAATTCAAATTTATATAAACTCGTGAATAGTTGGTAAAAAAGGCTTTTAAAAATTTGGTAGTAGGTTTGGTGTATATATATAACAATTGAGATCCATCTAGTTTGGTTTCTTTAGCAATAAATAAGGAGGAGGAAATTAAACACAAGATTACGAGAGAGCAAGAATTAATAGCAGTGTGGAGGGAGAAACATGGACCATTCTCTTGGCCATGAGATCTGCTGCAAATATCGGTTTCCAGAGTAGTTCCTTCTACTCTGGTAACCTTGAAGTTGTTCAAGGTATTAATCTTCGGAAGGGGATCGATTGGAGGATCCGCCCTATGGTTTCTGAAGTCTGAAGGTGGATAGGATGATTTCCTAATTGGAAAGTGAAAAGGGAATTTAACGGAGTGGCTGACAGGTTCGCCAAGTGTGTTAGATATAACTTGGACGTCTCTAGTTGTCCTTGCGATTCGACGATCGAGTTCTTTAGTAGTATTAATAAGTTGTACTTTTCTAAAACATCTAGTTAAATTATATAGTTTCTTGACCAAAATATATATATATATATATATATATATATATATCAAAATGCAAAATTGCGTAAAACTTTGTATATGTGATTAATTATAATTAAAACCTTTATTTAACTTTATTTTAAATCACTAAAAAAGTTTAAAAGAGGTAATATATATCATAGGATAATAAATGAGTCTCAAACGAGTCTTACACGAACTAAGCCGAGCCGAACTTGTATTTGAAAAAAGTTTGTCAGTCGAGTCTAAACTTGAATATTAAAACTCAGTTCAAACTTAAGTCGAACTTACAAAAAGTTGACTAAACCGAATTCAAAATAACTAGAGTTCGAATCTGCTCGATTCATTTGCAGGCCTAACCACCGCCACTTTACATAT
The DNA here is from genome assembly GCA_029959085.1 of Nemophila menziesii. NCBI lineage: Eukaryota > Viridiplantae > Streptophyta > Magnoliopsida > Boraginales > Hydrophyllaceae > Nemophila > Nemophila menziesii. The sequence goes on along the minus strand of JARWIR010000064.1, from coordinate 3,101,568 downwards.
TCTAATTAGCTCACTACCGAAATCAAAATATAAAAAATTGACTAATGAATAACAAACATCCATAAATATTTTCTATACTATTCTCACCTCATCCCTATTGAAAAGAAAATCATCATAGATGAAAAAGAGAAAAATATTTCGACCATTAGTCAATAGTAAACAAATCTTGATATAGAAAGATCTTTGGTCATAAAGTATTCATACCAAAGATCGATAGTTGTTTTAGTGGTAAACGTATTTTATATGAAATAAGAGATATTGGATTATGTAAGAATAAGGATCGCGGAATAATAAATATAATAATAAACAAGAATCGAAAGAAACACCGATATACGTGGAAAACCCAAATCGGGAAAAACCACGGGAAGAGGAGAAGATTTTATTATAGAGAATTGATTACAAAGGAGAATATAATGGCTGCTGCCAATTGAACGGGTTAACTAATAACCTATACAATACAATGTATTTATAGGTAAACAGAGATACTAGGGTTTATAACTAAATGGGCCAGACCTAACAAAGATGAATTTGGGTCACATCTCTAACAATCTCCACCTTGACACAAATTCGGCAAGTGAGGCCCAAAAATTGCAAATATCTCCACCTTGAAAAATATCTCTATCTTGACGAGAATCCGCTAAGGAGTCAAGACACAAATTTGGTAATCAAGGCAAAAAACTGCAAATATCTCCACCTCAAAAAATTATCTCCATCTTGACAAAGAATCCGCTAAGGCTGTCAAGACACAAATTTGGTAATCGAGGCAAAAACAAAAAACCTAAAAATATCTCCACCTCGAACAAAATATCTCCATCTTGACAAAGAATCCGCTAAGGCTGTCAAGATAAAAATCACCAATCTTCAAAAATATCTCTCCTCCTCTTCCAAAAAGCCTCGAAAAGCTGAGTGAGCCTCAAAAAGCTGAATAAGTCTCAAATGACAGAATAAGAAAGATAGAATAAGAAAGGGTAAAAATAAGCCTCAAAGGGCAATCTTGACGAAGAATCCGCGAAGGAGTCAAGAAATAAATGGCCAGTCTCAAATATCTCTCCTCCTCTCCAAAAAACCTCAAAGGGCTGAATAAGCCTCGAAAGGCTGAATAAGTCTCGAAAGACATAATAGAAATGGCATGCCGACTAGGTCCAAGGAACACTTGACCTAAATATCATAAATAAAAATCCCTGAAGGGCTTAATTTAAAACGGCGAACGCCAATAGAGTCCAAGCAATACTTGAACTAGATATCAAACTCAACGGTCAATAAATCTGAAAATAACCATGAGTACTAACACAGTTATCTCCACCTTAAAAAAATAATCTCGCTCAAAAAGATATTTTAAATCAATATGATTTGGGATATTATAAAAGGCTTTAAAAAATTAAATTTCGAATTCCGTCCAAAATTTGGGGATGTTAACGAAAACCCCAACAAAAGATTCTTCCAAATTTGTATGCACGAGTATAACCCCGTACCTTAACTTGCGAAAACAAAAGTCTTGTATTGCAATTACCCAAAAGTTGCAATTAGTAAGAGCAACATATCAACACAATACCAAGAACAGCAAGCTTCACGAAAATCTGGAGAAACTAACCTCAATAAGGACTACGAATTTCGAAAAATATCTTAACGAACACCTCGATCGATGCAGTCAATAGTCAAAATAGCCTTAATCAATAAATCCAAAACTTAAGAGGTCAAAGTTATTGTCACATGCCACAATATATATCTTGTATTGCTATCAAATAGCGGAAATGACCACAAAATAATAAAGTAATACAAGAAAATGGTAGAATAACTCAAAATTTGGATAATCAAACCTCGAAAACGGCTTCCGAATGCAAGAAAAACTTTTAGAATACCTTCGGTCAACTAATAATTAGCTCAACGCTTGATTAACGAACAAATCGAGAAAAAACGGCAAAGCTACACAAAAAATTCGGAGAAACCAACTTCGAAAACGGATCTGGGATATGGAAAAAACTTTGGATAGACCGGGTGAAAAAATCAACTCTAGGTCAACAGTTGACTGTGGTCAATGAATTGGTCTAACTAGCAGAATATTATAAAATATGTAATATAATATCAATATAGTACAACTGTTAACTTAAATCTTTCTCTCCCTTTTCTATTTTTTTTTTTTTTTTTTTAACTAAGTGGAGTCAACATTGACTCAATGGGAGAAGGTCTGTTGCGTGATGTTTTTTCTTGTACTAATTTTTTTTTTTTTTTTTTTTTTTTTTTTTTTACTCACCTACCAACAGAAACAAGAAATCCTTGCTGATGCTTTCACGCCTTCTACTAAGAAAAGCTGCTAACCAAACCAAAAGTTGCCTGCTAACCAATCACCCTTTGCATGAGTACGCTGAAGACTGCTGCAACCTTTTTTTTTTTTTTTTTTTTTTTTTTTTTTTTTTTTTTTAGCAGCTGTCTTCTTCGCCCGGCCAAGCAGAGACCCGACCCGGTTTCTGCAAATTCGACCCATGTAAATTTGAAACCCTAATCCGCTATAACTCCTTTGTTACTTAAGCAAATACAACGATTTCGGTGCCGTTTTCTTCGTATTGATGAGAAGAACAGAAATATGAAACTAATTTCTTCAAATAACTGCGGATTATTAAACGAAAAACTCGAATTAAATTTCGAAATTTTACCCGATTATATGTTTTGCTTCGCTTCACCAAAAATCACAAAAATACACCATTTTACTCCTTGTAACGTTAACTTTTCTTCGTATAAGTGTCTGAAAATCACCTCTAAATTAGGGTTTGCAATTTCCAATTCAAACAAAAAACGTGATTTTAATTTTTTTTTTTAAATTTCGAAAATATTGGTAATTTGTATTACGCAATTGATAAGATAATACCAAAAATATTCGTGAATACGAATATATCTTCAAAAGTAAAAATCACGATTTGATAAATTTTCAATAATACCTCATCTCCTTCTCTGATCTTCTCCTCTTCTGGCAGCAACCTAATTTTTTTTTTCTTTCGTTCTTTTAATCCTTAGCTCTGATACCACTTTGTAAGAATAAGGATCGCGGAATAATAAATATAATAATAAACAAGAATCGAAAGGAACACCGATATACGTGGAAAACCCAAATCGGGAAAAACCACGGGAAGAGGAGAAGATTTTATTATAGAGAATTGATTACAAAGGAGAATATAATGGCTGCTGCCAATTGAACGGGTTAACTAATAACCTATACAATACAATGTATTTATAGGTAAACAGAGATACTAGGGTTTATAACTAAATGGGCCAGACCTAACAAAGATGAATTTGGGTCACATCTCTAACAGATTAATTTTAAGCGAGTCAAAATGTTACAAGTCAAAGATCTTTAATTTTTTATTTAATTTTGATTACGTTTTGCTTTGATGATGGGATTAGTATGCATTTTCGTTGTGTGATAGCACTAGTTCCGCTGGTTTCAGGTCTTAAATTAGTTAATTTAGAAAGAATTATAATCTCCATCACCCATTTATAAAAGTGTTAATTGCAACATTGTTCCATGTAGCAAATATACCCTTGTAGAGGGGTAAATTTGCAATATATATAACACAGAATTATTTGTTAGCTTTCAAAACAAGTGTATATTTTCCTTTTTCACATAACACAGGGACCAATGGTATAATAAAGTGTTTGACCACGATTAGTTTTTACACCTGTCGATTGATGTGCTTTTATTGGTCTCTATCCATTATTTTTTCGTGAAATGGTTTGCTAATGCAATTGAGTAAACTCTGGATTACTGAATCAACAGTGGGAGTTGATTTTAACTTTCCTTTGTGCTGGTGATTTGTGGTTCATGGGATGTTTGTGTTAGTTTTATATGAGTATTATTGTGTTCTTGTCCCCATAATAGTAGAAGATAGTGTATTCTCTGAAGCATATAATTTAGTCTAACATTAGTGTTGTTTTCTTTCACGCAGAATCTACTCGAGAAAGTATTCAGGCCCGTCTCGACTTTCTTAATTCAAAACCTCCTTCAAATTACGTTGCTGCTACTGGTTTCACTACCCGTTCTGATATTGGCCCGGCCCGGCCCGTTCTGCTCCTGACTTACCAGCCCGTTTAAAGGCTGTTCCAGAGGAGGAGGAAAAAGTATACAATGAGAACCAGAAATTCGATGAATTTGAAGGTAATGATGTTGGACTTTTCGCTTCATTAGAGTATGATGATGACGATAAAGAAGCTGATAAGAAGAAAAGATCGATTGAAACTAGAAATCGAAAAATATCGAGCTGATTTAAAAAGAAAACTACATACAATCTCAACCACAGAATGGGATAGTATACCTGAAATCGGAGATTATTCATTAAGAAACAAGAAAAAACGTTTTGACAGTTACGTCCCTGTACCTGATACCTTGTTAGAGAAAGCTATACAAGAAAAGAAACATGTTAGTGATTTGACAGCTGTCAGTGAAGGAAGGGGTACCATGTTGTCTTTGAAGCTTGATAGGTTATCCGATTCAGTTAGTGGCCGGTTTGAAGACTATGAAAATCACTACTGATGCAGAGATTTCTGATATCAAAAAGGCTCGATTATTGTATAAATCAATTACTCAAACGAATCCGAAACACCCCCATGGTTGGATTGCCGCTGCTAGGTTAGAAGAAATGGCGGGAAAAATCCAGGTGGCGAGGGATTTAATGAGTCGAGGGTGTGAAAAGTGTGTGACTAACGAGGATGTATGGTTAGAAGCGTGTAGGTTAGCGAATCCTAAAGAGTCCAAGGCTGTGATAGCGAGGGGTAATAAGGTAATTCCTAATTCCGATAAACTATGCTTGCAAGCTGCTAAGTTAGAACAAGATGAAGGTAATAAAAGACGTGTTTTGATGAAAGCGCTTGAGAATATTCCAGATTCTGTTAGGTTATGGAAAGGAGGGCTGGACTGATGGGAGGTAGTTGTTTTTGTTAAATTGCATCAGGGACCTTTGTGCAATTTTTTTGTTTAATTGTGTTTGTTAAGAGATGAAGGTAGAAGCCATTAATGGCGAGAGAAGCTTTCAAGAAGCTGGAAGAAGATGAAGACTACAGAGAGAAAAAGATGAAGAAGCTTAAATGTTTTATTGATTAATTGATGAAATGTGTTACACGATTATATATACACAACACAATCTAATCCTAACAGAATACAGCTGTAAATTAGCTGTAAATATTCTAACTAACTTTTAACAGAATTTTGAACTAACTTTTCTTTAATTGCATAATGGTCCTTTGACTTTCTTGATCTTGCTTCTCGTCCTTTTCTTGATTCATACTCCAAGATCCCCCCACAAGCGGAAGATGGATGTTAGTAAGATTCAGCTTGCTTATATTGTTGTGAAAAGCAAGAGATCCTAAGGGCTTGGTGAATATATCAGCTAACTGTAACGAAGAGGGAATGAAAAACAGTTTGATTATACCGTCATGAATTTTTTCTCGTGTGATCTTGCAATCAATGTCAACATGTTTAGTTCGTTCATGTTGAATAGGATTAGTTGACATGGCTATGGCGGATTTACTATCCGAGTAAACAAGAACAGGAGAGGGATGTGAAATGCCATAGTCTTCCAAAGCATATAATAACCACTGAATTTCACAAGTGGTAGTTGCAAGCGCCCTATATTCAGTTTCAGCTGAAGATCTACTAATAGTAGATTGCTTCTTGCTTTTCCAAGAAATCAGAGAATCTCCCAAAAAAATGCAATATCCGGTGATACTCCTTCTTGAATCCAAACACCCAGCCCAATCACTATCGCAGTAGGCTTTCAATTTGATAGGTGAAGCAGAGGGATAGAATATACCTTGACCAATAGTTGCTTTGAGGTATCTTAAAACACGCTGCGCAGCATTCCAATGGTTTTTAGATGGCTTGGAGAGAAATTGACTAAGACAAGTAATGGAGTAGGTTAAGTCAGGTCTAGAAATTGTTAAATACAACAATCTTCCAATCAATCTTCTGTAAGAAGATGGATCATCTAAAAGATCCAAGTCATCTTGTCTGAGTTTTGAGGTAGATTCCATTGGAAAAGCAATGGTTTAGAACCAAGAACTCCACATTCTGTGAGTATGTCAAGGGCAAATTTCCTCTGACAAAGTGAAATACCTTTTGAACTTCTTGCAACTTCAATACCAAGAAAATATTTTAACTCTCCTAAGTCTTTTATAGTGAACTCAGAGTGGAGAAAGTGCTTGACTTTCTGAATTTTTCAGATATGGAGCTACTAGTGATTATTATGTCATCTACATAAACCAATAGAGCAATGAAAGTTGTAGATGTTCCTTTAGTAAATAAGCTGAAGTCACTATTGGAATGAGCAAAACCAAGAGCCAGAAGAGTAGTAGAGAGTTTGGCAAACCATTGTCTTGAGGCTTGTTTTAAACCATATAAACTTTTGTTTAGTTTGCAAACTGAATTGGGAGGTGCTTTAAGGCCTTGGGGTAGCTTCATGTATACAACTTCATTTAATTCTCCATGTAAAAAAGCATTGTTTACATCAAGTTGATGTAGATGCCAGTTATTTGAGGAAGCTAGAGCAATCATAAGTCGAATAGAAGTCACCTTAGCAACAGGTGAGAATGTATCAAAGAAATCCAAACCTTCTTGTTGATTGTAACCCTTAGCAACAAGTCTTGCCTTGTACCTTTCAAGTGTACCATCAGCTTTGTATTTAAGCTTAAAACCCCATTTACTTCCAATAGGTTGCATTGAATCAGTTTGAGGAACAATTGTCCAAGTTTGATTATCTTCAAGGGCTGAGAGTTCACTTTGAATGGCATTCATCCAGTCAGGTGAGGTTGAGGCTTGTTTATATGATGTGGGTTCAGTTTGAGAGCTAATAGAGGCTATGAAATGAGTATAGGTTGGGGATAATCTGGATGTAGAGATGAAGTTTTGGATAGGATATAGAATAGAGGGTTGTTTCTGAGAGTTAGAATGTGTAAGAGATGAGTGAAGAGCTTTGGTAGGACATATGTAATCTTTTAGGTAGGCAGGAGCATTTCTAATTCTTGTAGGTTTGTTTTGAAGAAGAGAAGTGTTTGTTGAAGATGTTTGTGGGTTATCTGAGGGAGGAGTATGTGATAGTTCATGAGGAGCTGACTGAGTAGGGGGTGGAATGGTTTTTGGAGGTATTTCAGTATATGGTGTTTGGGATGGTGGAAAAAGAAAAGTATGGAGGTTTTCTGGAGAAGATGTATCTGAGAATGGGAATATTGATTCATGAAATATAACATTTCTTGATATAAAAGGAGTGTTAGTTTCAAGGTTTAATAACTTGTATCCCTTTGTATATAGAGGATAGCTTAAAAATATACATTTTATAGCACGAGAATCTAACTTAGTTCTTCCTTGTTTTAAAGTAGAGGCAAAACATAAACAACCAAACACTTTTAAATGACTCAAAGAAGGAGGTTTATCATAGAGGATTTGATAAGGTGATTTATTTTGCAGAAGGGGAGTAGGTAACCTGTTTATGATGTGAGTTGAAGTGATTATAGCTTCACTCCAATATTGAATTGGAAGCTTGGATTGGAACATCAAAGCTCTGGCAGTTGTAAGTAGGTGTTGGTGCTTCCTTTCCACCAATCCATTTTGCTCAGGGGTTTCAACACAGGAAGTTTGGTGAATTATACCATTTGTTGAGTAAAATGAGTGGAGGTTGAATTCAGCACCATTATCAGTTCTGATCATCTTAATTTTGACATTAAATTGAGTATGAACAAGGTTATAAAATGATAACAAATGAGAGCTAACTTCAGTTTTATTAGTCATCATATAAACCCAAGTACACCTTGAGAAATCATCAACAATAGTGAGAAAATATCTATGTCCTGTGTAGGATACATGTTTAACAGGACCCCATATGTCACAATGTAAAAGATCAAAGCAAGAAGAGGTTTTAGACCTAGAAACAGGAAATACAAGTCTTCTTTGTTTAGCAAAGGAACAAGTATCACAAACATTAGAAGGCAGAAAAGTAATAGAAGAATCTATGGTCTTCAAAGCTTGAAGTTTAGCTTTAGAGGTATGACCAAGTCTTGAATGCCAAATGTCTAACTTTTGAGTTGTAACTGAATGAAAACAAGATGATTGGAAGGGTGTATGCAGATAGTACAATCCATTTAGTTCATATGCAGTCCCAATCATCTTCTTTGACTTTGAATCCTGTAAGGAACAATGTGTAGGAAAGAAAGACACCAAGACTTGAGATTCTTTAGTTAACTTCGAAATAGAGAGTAAATTTTGTTTGAATAAAGACACACATAGAACATTCTTCAAAGTAATATACTTATTAATATATATATGTCCTGTGTAATCAGCTATAACAACTTCACCATTAGGTAATGAGACAGATATATTGGTAGATTGATAAGAATCCGTGTAAAAGGAAGGTGAAAAAATTAAATGATCAGTTGCACCAGTATCTAAAATCCAAGATGAATGAAGAATAGTACCTTCTTGAGTTGAAACTTGATGAACTGCAGGAGGAGTAGAAGTTGAGTTGTTTGCTAAAGCGAGAAGTTTACTAACCTCCTCATGTGTAAAAGCATAAGAACTAATAGTGTTAGAATCTTGAACTGAATCTTGAGGTATTGTAGCGCAATTGGCCTTTGAATTGGATGAGAAGTTAGAGTATGTTCTTTTTCCTCTTGGTCCAGTCCATCCAATTGGATATCCATGTAATTGAAAGCATTTGTCAATGGTATGCCCTGTGTATCCACAGTGAGTGCATAGCACTTTCTTCTTATCTCCATAACTAGTGGGTTTTTGCACATTTCTCACATAAAACGCCTGAGTAGGCTCAGAAAAGGTTGTTAATTCCCTTTGGCTTTCTTCTTGAACTAACATAGCAAAGACAGAGTTGATTTTAGGAAGAGGATCCATCAAGAGAATCTGACTTCTAGCAGCAGAGTAAGATTCATTCAATCCAATTAAGAACTTGATGATGAAGTCAGTTTGTTGTCTTTCAGCGATTGTATCAAGAAGCTTGCAAGTACATTGATTCATGAAGCCACAAGAACATATAGGATTAGGTCGAAAATGAACATATTCATCCCAAAGTGATTTGAATTTTGCAAAATACTCAGAAATGGAAGAAGAAGATTGATTACTCCCTCCGTCCCAAAAATAATGTCCACATTACTAAATGTGGTGTCTCAAAAATAATGTCCACTTACTATTTCAAGACAACTTTTTCTACATTTTTCCCTTATTACCCCTACTTTTCTTTTAATTTATAATTATTTGAATTATTATTTTATACTTGATTGCATTTTCCTAGGCATAGGAATAGGTGTGCATTATGACATTTATTAGGGGTATTTTTGTATATGTATGATTCAATAATGACATTTCTTAATTTGTGTGAAAATGTTAAGTGGACATTATTTTTGGGACGGAGGGAGTAATTGAACTTAGTGACTTTTCGAGTTGATAAACACGCGTACCATTAGACTTACAAAAGCGTGTTTTGATTTCATTATATAATTCATGTGCAGAGTTAACATATAGCAAACTGCTCCTAATTTCTTTAGAGATGGAGTTAAGGATCCAAGAGAGTACCAGATTGTTGGCACGAGTCCAAGCGGAGAACAGAGCGAGGTCAGTTAATGAAGGTTGAGGTATATCGCCATTGATGAATCCAAGCTTATTCTTCACAGAGAGAGCTATTTCAATGGCGCGAGCCCAAGCTAAGTAGTTATCTCCTGTGAGTATCTCAGGAACGAGAGAGATACCAGTACTTTCACTAGGATGTAAGTAGTAAGGACTTGAAAAATCTTCAGAAATTGGCGTGTTTGAAGACATTGTTTATGGTGTAGTGAGTAGGAACAGAGAATAGAGAGTAAAAGAGTGTGATTAGTGCGGAGATAAGGTGTTTTGCTCTGATACCATGTTAAGAGATGAAGGTAGAAGCCATTAATGGCGAGAGAAGCTTTCAAGAAGCTGGAAGAAGATGAAGACTACAGAGAGAAAAAGATGAAGAAGCTTAAATGTTTTATTGATTAATTGATGAAATGTGTTACACGATTATATATACACAACACAATCTAATCCTAACAGAATACAGCTGTAAATTAGCTGTAAATATTCTAACTAACTTTTAACAGAATTTTGAACTAACTTTTCTTTAATTGCATAATGGTCCTTTGACTTTCTTGATCTTGCTTCTCGTCCTTTTCTTGATTCATACTCCAAGAGTGTTTGCAAAGTGGCCAGTAAAACATGATATTGTTTTTGTTCAATTGTGGTTTGCATCAGGGACCTTTGTGCAATTTTTCTTTGTTCAATGCATGTACGTCTTTTTTTAAATACACTCATATTTGCTGTTAATTATAATCGATATTCATGATATTGTTTTAACAACTAGTATTTATTTGAGTATTGTGCAAGGATTTGTTTGCCTCCTAAGGCAAAAATCAAAGCAGAATTTTGCACTTTGGACATATCTTAACAGTTCACATATTTAGAAGAGGTAAACACTAAAACCATCTTCTTTTTCTTCTAACCAAGTCGGCATAATATGATCTAGCAGAATATATATTTTCTTAAAATAGAAAATTGCTAGACAATTGGTTGTGAATTCGCCTAATATGACTTATCGACATACAACTTTATACATATATACAGTCATATTGAAAAAAAGTCCAACTAAAATCATGAATACCCTCATTGGTCAAAGACCTAAAGTATCCATCTATATACTGTTAGTTGTGCAACATAAAATATAAATGTTCCACCATTATGCACAAAGATGAGATCACGAACAAATATGAGAATCTATTTTCAATCTACAATAATTGATATGTATCTTGGGTTTACCACATGAAAAATATGTATACTGAAATACTATGCATAAAGTAACATTCTCATGATAAGAGGGAAGTTGAAAAATCTTTTATAAGATACATCTTCATCTTCGAAAATAAGTTATGAGCTCATTGGGGAATGTATCATTGGGGAATTTATGAGGCAAGCTGTTTTGAAAGAATGACACTTTAAGATGGTTTTGAGCTTTGCAGTCATGATTTTAACCTTTTATTCTATTTATTTATAATATTACATAAATAAGTTTCATTTTGTATTCAGCTTGAGTATTTTACAACAACCTCACCTTCTTCAGAATTAATTAATACACTTCCATGATCGACTACGTTATTGATTGATCAATAGATAGTAGGTAGGCGAGATAGATGTCCCGAAAATAATTATTTTGGACTTAATTGCACCATAGTCCCTATATTATTTAAAAATTATACTCAGAGGTCCCACTTTATACAAAAATTGTGCCATAGGTACTGACATTAATTTGTTTAATTAATTACACTATAATTCCCGTCCAAAAAAAAAATTACACTATAATTCCTTATATCATATAATAATTTTAAAAGGCTCTTGGATCATACTAGGTATTCATGTAACTATAATCCGTCTTTCAATCCCCATCTTGTTTTTGGGTCATTTCAACTTAGACTATACATTTAAGGATTTAGAAACCTTGGGACACAATAGTGGTTTAAGATCTTTTTCTGATGATCTATATATTATTTTTAGTATAAAGAAAATAAAAATTATAAAATCATGAACATTAAAAAAAGAAAAATGCCAAATACATTCCTAAAACTTTTTTTTTTAAAATAATGTAAACCAAAAGTTTTTTTCAGTTTTCATTTTCTTGAAATTCAATATTTTTTTTCACATCCAAATATATTTTTGAAACTATTAAAAAAGAAAACAAAAACATTTTTTGAAATTCAAAGCGAAAACTAGAAAATATTTTCAGTACCCAAACATAGCCTAATAGTTTTATCTCATCCTTTTTCACGGCAAGTGTAGAATTTAAGACTTAGAAAATACTTTAATTTTCAAAGCTCACAAAGAAGTTGTTTTTGGCACGTCCCGTTAAAAATCCACTATAAACCTGCCTATCAAAATCCTCAAGTGCACATTGCCACAATCCACAAGTTTTGGTTCGTGCGCATCCCTTAAAAAATATATACAATTGGAATACATACTACGTCGTATCAAGTAAAATAGTATTAACACCACTTTGACATCGCAGTAGCTGATGCTAGTGGCGAAGAGCAAAAGAAGAAGAACAAAAACACATCAAATTCAATTTTACATATGGATCTTGAAGTTGCTAATGGATAATTTTTTTGACTTAATATTGGTTAGAATTAGGGTCGCGGATATAAGATAAAATAAGAAACAGGGAACGATAGGAACATTGATATACGTGGAAAAGCCAAAACGAGCAAAACCATAAGAAGAGGAGAAGATTTGATAATAGAGGATTGATTACAAATGAAAGTCTAATAGCTGCTGCCAGTTGAACAGGTTAACTAATATCCTATACAATACAATGTATTTATAGGTCAATTGAGATACTAGTGTTAATAACTAAATGAGCCAGACCTTACAAAGAAGGTCATAAATCTAAAGATGAAATCGAGATACCTATTTGGGCGAGGATGTTGCATACAAAGCTGGGTGATTTAGAGGTGAAGCAAGTCAACATCATAGATTCTCAAGCGAGTTGTAAACAAATCTTGACCATATACTCTTCATTCTTGGGAAAGGATTGAAGCGACATGCTTGTCGCAATTCGGATGGCTTAGTCGCTTGTCGGTTTATATTTCCTGATCTCTCTCCTAAATTGGTTATTTGTTAATATTGATTAGTTTAAATTTTATTTACTTTTTTGAGTCTTTAATTCATGGGGACACAACTCACTTTTGAGTTGGGGTGGTAGAAATATATTATGGGAAATACTTGGGTGGAATTTGTGAGCTTGTATTGTATATGCTATGTTGATGATGCACTAATATTGTAACACTTTCCTAGTAATTAGGATTGCCTCTCCAATAGGGGGTTCAATTACTGAAGACTATACATAGTAGTCTAGTATGATGTGGTGATCATGATAGGCTTGCGTAATTAGGTAGTCAATAGGGTTAAAAATCTATCCACCGTTTATTGCGTAAGGTAACCTCACCCGAGTTTCCTAGAATTGTTGAAGTAGCTTCCTAAGATACCCTGGCGAGAGTTAGGAAGAAGTTAGAATTCTGACAATTTTATATAAGTACTAATTCATCCTTTAACATTAAAACATAATGTCAATACTAGTAGAGAGTACTTGCGAGTTTTCGAGCTATATTACATTCTCTCCTCTTTCATTTATTTACTTGTATTTAGTTTAATCTTCATTTCCTAGTTAACTATCTTATTTGCACTTTAGTTATAAATGAAAACCAAATAAATATATTTGTTTTACTTTTCCTAGTTTATTTAACAACTCATTCTAGTACACTTCTTAAGAACGCTATGAAAATTAACACTCATAGTCCTTGTGGAGACGGTACTCTTGTTTACTTACTTTATTACTTGTCAAAGATCCATACACTTGCGGTAATTAACTCTCTCTCTCTCTCTCAAGGTGTGTGTTTTGTCACATTATTCTGTCACACTATGGGAGATGACAAGTACCCATAAATAAATCATCCTTGAGGGGTTTGGAAATTTCGATACCTGAATCATTAATACTATTAAGGAAGTTACATGTAGAAATATATTCACAACCTTCTTTTTAATCACCATTTGAAATATTTGACATCAAGAATGAAGTGTCTTTATGAAGACACTAAATAGGGAACTACATCAATTATTATCTTGGTTGACAATATGATAAAAGACATATGCAAAGAAAATCAGGATATGTGTAAAGGAATGGATTCACCTAACGCTAGACATCAAAAAATACTCAAAAGAGTTTAGTCTAAGAAGGTATCACCTCTTCCGACCTTAATATCTTTTGTGATGCATCTTTCGTTGGAGATTTAAAGCCTACATGTACTGCTATCTCCATTATGGATAAGTCCAAGACATCTACTCTTTGCAATGACAATACTCTTTGGTGAAGCTCGATTATCTAAAGCGAAGTTGCAACGATTACTTTGGCATGTAATGATACCGACTTTATCAAGGATAATATTGTTACTATTCACACCTATTGTCTCAGGATTACTCAAGGCCTTACTTATACATCTGGTTTTAGTTGGAAAGTGCAATCTCTTATGTAGAAAATTAGAGAGTTTATTAATCACACATCTCATATTATCATTAAGCGTGTTACTAAACCTTATGTACAAGTTTTAGGTGTAATCTCATTCCAGATAATTGTTCATCGATCCATATTCTCTATTTGATCAGGTCACTGGGCATTACCATATAACTGATTCGGGATTGATTTAATATGTGTTTTTTCCTTCTCCCATTTAATTAATCTACATTTATTGAAACCGTTAATCCATAATTGTATAGATTTGATAATTGATTATTAAGTTTACTACTCCATAATAATACAATTTACAGTGTACTCATTCATTCTCTCTTTCTCTCTCTATATTTATATATCATTGCATTAGATTTTAGTCTCTGGAAAAAGGGAGTAGCTAATTAAAATAGCAAGCAAGTTTAAGTATGTATAGTTATCATGTTGATAGTTGTGAGATGGAAATGAAAAATAGATGTAACCGTCTAGGTGAAACTAGAAAAGTAAATCAGTTGGGGTTAGCTCACTAACCAGGTCTTGGTCATCCAATCTAGTGGTGCAAGTTCGAGTCGAGGTAATGACTCCGAGTCCCAAATGTCTTTTTTATGTAACAAAAGAAACTAGATATGTAGTTGTTGAGTGAACAAAGTTATAAAAGGCACTAAATTTAAACGTTGTACGAAAGAAGTCGTGTATTTTCAAGTGCTCCAAATTTTTTAAATAAAAATATCTTCCGGTCCCTAACTTTTCACAACTCTTACTTAATGTCCAAATTTTAACAATTTTTTATATTTTTCTATATTAATTTTTTTAGTCGTATAATTTGTTATTTATATGATAAAATGTGAGATTCATATATAAAGATTAGGGGTGGATATCGGAAGGAACAGATCGAAAAAATGTCTTTCTAAATTTTTTTAATATTTTTCAGAAAAGATTTTTCCATTCAAATTCCGATCCTATTTTTCGGAACTGGAAAAGAATTTGGAATTCGGAAATTTGGAAATTTTCGAACTTTTGATACGGAAATTTTGGACCTTTTGGTTTGAAATTTCGAACTTTTTGTTCGGAAATTGCAAAATTAATGGTTAGAAATCGAAATGGTGGCTATGATGTTTATGATTAAAGGTAAAGATATTCCTGTAACTACAAGTAAATTATTAATTTTTTCTTTGTTGACGGTGTAGCCAAGTCAGGTTGATGATGGTTGAGAATGGTCCATGTACCGTCTAAAAGGATAACCAAGGTTTTGGCCAGTTGAGCTAACCCCAACTGGTTAGAAATTTAATTTTTATTCCACTACAAGTGTGAAGAGATGGGGTTTAGGCTAGTTTTTTAGGTTTTATCACATTTCATTGTTTTTCAACGTTTACATTTCTTTTCTCTTTTTTTGGGAAATTTTTCAACGTATTCGGTTGTATATTTTTTTCTTTATCTTAATATTCTATTATTTGTTTAATATACAAAAGGTAAAATAGAAAATAAAAATCGGATCGGAGTAGCCGAAAATTTCAATTTTTTTTATGTAGTTCCAACCCCGATAGGATTTTTTCGGCAAAAAATGGAAATTGGAATTTCAAAACCTTAAAAATGTGTTTCGAAATCGGAATTTTTAAATCGGAAACTCAAAAATCAAAAATTTCGAATCCGATTTTCACCCCTAATAAGGACATTAGTATATATATACCTTTTACATAATATAGGGAGTATATATGTAATAAGTTTGGGGGTCTCAAGAGACAATTAATACAAAGGTTTACCTAACCAAAAAAGAAGCTATTCTAATAGGTAAGGGGATGATCGATTTTTGGATTCTCCGACAATGCTTCCCAGTTAAAATCATCCAAGCGTAATCAGTTGGTTAGCTCAATTGGTCCGAACTTTATTATTATTTTAACACTTGAAAGGAAGGATGTGAAGTGAGAGGTACAAGGTTCGAATTACCTCCCTGAACATGGGTAACCTAGTTATGATTTACCCAGGGATAATACATAGGGAGTCGTGCATATTTTCCATTATTCATGATGTGCAAAAACAGGGGCGGAGGTAGGAAATTTTGCTAGGGGGTCAAGAGGGTCCGGAGGCAACGCCCCGGAAAAGAAATTTTTCGTCGTATTTGCACTATATGTGTCCGTTTGGAAGTGCTTTTTTGGAGAAGCACTTAAAAGTGCTTTTAGCATTTTAAGAGTTTTTTTTTACTTTGAAAAGCACTTTTTTGAGAAGCACCAAATAGGTGCTTTTTAAAAAAAACACTTAAAATAATTTTAGATTTCAAGATTATTTTTAATAATTTTTTTAAATTTTGAATTTTATTCTAAAAGCGCTTTTTTACTCCAAAATAAGCACTTCCAAACGGGCCCTAAATCTATATATTATGCAAAAATTGCAAAATAGGCCCTTATGTTACGCAACATGTCCCTATATTGTGTAAAGATTACAAAATGTCTCGATATTAATTTTTTAATTAATTATCCTATTAATTTCTTTTTTTATACAAATTAACATATATTTTGTTATGAAAAATAAAAATATCATATAAATAAAAATTTAAAACCTAATTTAATAATTTTTAAAAGCTAAGGAAGGTCAAATGAAGATTCTTAAAGATTAATAGTTATAATTTTTTTCTTTTTTTAAAACAGGAGGTCATGGACTCTGGCTCCGCGCGAAAACTAGCCCGACTACGGATGTAACGAAAAAAAAACCATCCAAGCGTATTAATTTTAAAGGTTTATACCATTCAATTACCACCTAATGATCGTGATGTGAATTGATTGGTTATAAATTATTAATTAGATCAAGAAAATATATAGATTAACTATTTATAGTCAACCAATTCACCACGAGGGTGGTATGATTTTGGATGGTATATATCATTACTCTAAACTTAAGAACTAGTGTCTGGTAACAGAAATCAGACAACAATTCCATGTTAATAACATCTATATCAATTAAACCAGCATCTGAAATCATGCAATGATAAGTTTCCGGAATCAATAAATAGATAGATAATAAGAAGATGAACATATATGTTCTGCCTACTAATAATTTCCAATTGTTTAAAAATAAAGATGTTTCTACGAATATATAGCAAGGCATATATATGTTTCTAATTAATATTCAGCATTCCCAATTCACCCGGATGATTTTGCAATGAGGACTTCACGTTCAAAAAGTTTTTTTGTTTCCTTCGAAATTTCAAGGACTTCACCTGTGAGGATCTTTAAGTGCTTAATATCCGAAGATATTGTTTCCAAAGCCATAGTTTGCTTTTGGTTCTCTTCCTTTATTCTGTTCAAATCCTGTTTCAACTGCTTATGCAACTGCCTATCTTTGTGGTGTACCCAAATGAGCCCTGGGAGTGTCATTGTCATTATCACTGTTCCAGGTGTCATCCATCTCAACACATTCCTCATCATCTTACTGCAAAACAAAAAACAAAATAACATATATTATCAATAAAACCGAAACCTCATCAATTGCACCACATAATCATATTTAAATTCAAGTATTATCTAGCTTAAACCGTTAAACACCACCATATACCTCAGAAGAGAACGTCCTGATAATTTATTGGGCCCTTATCTAAGAAAATAAAAAACATAGATATAAAATTAAGGTTTAGGGTTTATTAATTTTTATAAATTCTTATTAGTTTTAAAACTATATTGATTCAGAGTTTTTTACTAACTGAGTACATGTAGATGAAAATTCTACCTGGTTGGTTTCGCAGTACGAGAGAACTTGATGAATTGAAGAGAGTACCAGAGAGAAGCTTACTTGAAGAGAAAGCAAATTGAAGGAAATATAGAACTCATATTCGATTTATAATGGTTTGTGTGGGCCCAGCTTGTATCGTGCAATCTTTTGTCGGTCCATACGTTTAAAAGTCAAAACCCAACTGTTCCGGTTGTTTAATTACATACAAAGTCAAACACAAATTTTATCACAAAGTCTACCCTCCTTAAAATATACTCCCTCAGAAGCAATTTTTCTAGAAAAAAAAAGTCGAGTAAGGATATTAGTGTCTTGTAAATCTACCTATGAAAAAAAAGTAAAAAAAAAATTCTAGAAAGAGGTTAGAGTGTTTTCTCCTAGATCTTTCCGATCTAGCGCCTATCTTAAGGAGATTTCTTCACGGAACTTCACCAAAATGACGGACCCGATTCACTTGTCTCAAGATCAAAGACTTTCCTCGTCCGATTTGGACCCGGGAGATGGTCTTCTCCTTCCCCACGTCCCTTCCGAAAATGAGCCACCGGACCCCATGATCCTCACGACATTGGTAAACCCGGGTCCCGGGTCCTCCTTGGCATGTCTAGCCTCACGCTAGGCCATAACCCACTGGGAAATTGTCTCATTGGAGGAGAAATTGGGGAAAAAAATAAGGAAGAACAAGTGACACGCCAAGTGTTTGACGAAATTACTTAATCACATGTTTTAGTGATTGAGGAACCGAATGAAGAAGACATTGAGAGTACTTCCATGTTAAAGAATGTGGTCAATCTAGGGCGTGAAACGACCACCAAGAAATCTGTTACGACCGGAATACTTGGCGCCAACATGAAGTACTCGGGTGAATCCCTCTCAATGTGTGATAAGGAGAAGAGAGTAAACTATAAAGATATTCTTTTGAATAATAGAAAGCCATCGGTTGGAAAATAACTCAAGTATTATGAACCCGTGGAAGGAGAGATGTTGCAACTTTTAGAGTCCGATGTGTTAACTAGGGGTGTGCGCGGGTCGGTTTTGGATGAAAAATACTCAATCCACAAACCGCCCGTTGTTGTGCGGGTTTTGAAAAATAAGACCCGCACCCGCCCAATCAATTATATAAACCATTGAGTTTCGGGTTGAGCGGGTTGCGGGTGCATTGCGGGTGATTTAGTTTAATAAATGAGTCGAAATTGTATCCATAATCATACGATAGGATTATATTACAAATGCATGTTGCAACAAAAAATATAGTTTATGATACTCATATACATTTTAAATCATCTCTGATTTTAAAAAATAAAAATGAGATTTTAGAAAAATAAATTTATGAATTAAACAAAAGATTGAGATAATATCATAACTAAAATGAAAACAGACTCATTTGAAAAAATATATTTGAAATACCAAGGGATTTAAAAAATTTGAAAGGGAAGAAATAAAAAAAGGAATATAAAGTGAGAATCACATGACCATACAAATTTATTTGAATAAAATGAGCAATACAATTTTTTCTAATAATTTATACTACATGGTAATCGGGTATGTGGGTTTGCGGGTTTCAAGTTTAAAATCCGTAACTCGCAAAAAGTGTATACTTTTTCAAAAATATAAACCACAACCCACCCAATAGAAAACTAATCCGTATTATTTCGGGTTAGTGTAATCAGGTTGGTCGGGTTATGCGGGTTTTCTAACCCGATGCACACCCCTAGTGTTAACGATAGAGCAAGCTTTTGGCTTCTCCCTAATTGGTTATGTTGCCGGAAAAAATCCCCGGACATGGAAGATATTAGAAGGATTATAAAGGGATGGAATGTGGAATGTAGAGTTAGGAAACACCCCTCGGGTTGGCTAATTTTCAAATTTGAAAAAGATGAAGATAAGAACCTTGTTCTCTCTAAAGGGCCTTATCTTTCTTATGGTCGACTCCTCCTTTTAACGGAAATCCCAGAGTTTTTTGATTTCGGAAATTTAGAAATAACTAAAATACCTACTTGGATCATTTTGAGGAATCTCCCGCAACAAGTTAGAACGGATGAAGGGTTAGCTAAGGTTGCCTCACAAGTGGGAAAACCGGTTAGAACGGATGGGATAACCTTTGAAAGCGAAGATATTAGCTATGCAAGAATTCTCATTGAGTTGGATTTGAGTAAGGATAAAAAAATAAAAGTGGAATTTGGTTCACATATTGGTAAAAAGCATTGTGTCATAGTGGAGTATGAAAATCTTCCCGCAAGTTGCTCAAAGTGCAAAGCTTTTGGGCATGAAGGTATTAAATGATTTATATTGTCGATAAAATAAAAAATGGCACTAGAGTTAATTTAATTGGGGAAGGAATTAAAGAAAAAAAAACTAAAGCTCCAGTTAAATTAGCTCCTAAAGGAGCCGAAATAACTAAACAGCTTATAGCTGTAACTCCTAGAAATAAGACCGGACAGTTGCATATGGTTAAACAAGTGAATTCTCAGATGCTCACTAAAGGACTTCCCACCTAATGATTAAAGATATTAGTCATGTGAACAACAAAAATGAAAAAGAAGATATTAGTCAAAACGCTAGAAATTAATCACCAAATTAAAGGGAACAAAGAAGCAGCTCAAAAGCTAGGAATTAATCACCAAGTTAAGGTGAACAAGTCAGCATCTGAAGATCTTTCTCGGCTGCACATGAGTACCACTAAAGAGGGGCCCACAAGACAGCTGCATTTTTTTTTTTTTTTTGGTCACTAGACAGCTGCATTTGAGTTCCATTAATACTGTAACATGTCTTAATATTAGAACACTTCATTATTTTCAAAGTTAGAGGCAGAGAAAAAGGCAGGAGAGAAAACAAGAACTGGAGAATTCCTATTCTTTCAACAACAACTCAATCCAACACCTTAATTAAGTAATCTATTTTATTTCTGTAATTAAGGATAATGAATACTTTTAATTCCTTTTCAGTTTTAAGTTTAAATATGAGCTAAGTACTTGAGAATCACAATAATGAGTTAAGGCATAGTTTATAAAATTAATGCTTCCGAATTTAGGATTTTATTACTTAATTTAAGTTGGGTATTTTGTGTTGGGTATTACCGTATGCTTGTTTACTATTTTTATCCTGATCAAATAGAAATAGGTTTGAGTAATTAATCTATTCACTTAGTGGCGAGTGATCATCCGACAGGGGGGGTTTGATACATAGGTAATAGACGTGTGATGTCCGTTTATTAACCGACAGACTTGACTAATCACATATCCAATGAGGTAAGAAGCTTCACATCCGATAGTAGATATAATCACCCGGGAGGGATTTAAGTACTAATGATTGTAATTTTGATTCTTTAGTTGAGTTTCAGACTAAGGCGAGAACTCTTGAGAAAGCCAAAATCAGCTTTCTCCAACAAAAGGTTAAACTTGGTTATACTCTCAAGAGTGATAGATGTTCTAGACTCTTCCATGGTCTTATGAAGAGTAAACAAAGAAGGCGTTTTATTCCTAATATTATTTGCTTCAATGGAGAATTATCTACTTCGAGTGATCAAGTGAAAGAAGCTTTTCTTGATCGTTTTAAAGCTTTATTGTGAACAAAGAACATAATTTCACATGTAGATCCCGATTTTTTCAATTGGGGGAGTATTCTTTCTGATGAGCAAAGAGTTGATATGTGTAGAGAAAGTACCGATCTTGAGATTAAAGAGCCAATCTTTCATATTTCTAATGATAAAGATCCTGGTCCCGATGGCTTTTCTTCTCTTTTCTTTAAGCGCTCTTGTGACACTATTGGAGAACATGTTATTTCAGCAGTACGCGAATTTTTCTGGTTTTTTGCTTCGTCAGTTAAATACTATTATTATAGCATTGATTCCAAAGATTGATGACCCTGCTTGTGTTGATCATTTTTTCCCTATCTCGTGTTGTAAAGTGATTTATGAGGCAATTACCATGATTATGTCAGATCAGATTAAACTGGTTCTTAATAATTTAGTGAATAAATCTCAAAACGCTTTTGTGGAGGGAAGATCGATGGTGAAAAATATACATCTTATGCAAGAACTCTTAAGAGGATATAATAATAAAAGTAGTGCCTCAAGATGTACTATAAAGATAGATTTCAAATGCATATGATTCGATTTTATGAAAATTCTACATGATGTACTGAAGGGATTAAATTTTTCGAAGAATTTTGTGGATTGTATAATGGCTTGTGTCTCTTCTCTTTATTATTCGGTGGCCATTAATGGTAAAATTCATAGTTTTTTCAAAAGTGAAAAAGACCTAAAACAAGGTGACCGTATTTCTCCATATCTCTTTATCCTTTATCTTAAAGATTTCTCTAGGCTTTTAAAAAAGAATTCGAGAATGACTATTCTTATCTTGTTAGACCTTTAGCGTGTAATTAAATTAAATTTTTTTATATATATATTAAGCCCTTAGTTCATTAGAAAAATATTGTTGTAATTTTCTATCAATATTAACCTCAAATCAAACTACTCAATAACCACAAACACAAATAATAAAGCAAAAAAGTAAGAACACAGAATTTATCGTGGTTCAGTCCAAATCAGACCTACATCCACGTTGAGCTCCGATGAGAGGTGCTCGGCTACTAGAAATCACAAGAGATACAATGTTTCAGAACACCTTACAATACAAACCACACAATCGAATGAATACCACTTCTAATCTAATTCTCGAACCCTAAACTGATGAATAAGGCTATCTAGTGATTAATCAAGATGGTTATCACAAATTACACGAGATGTTACTAACAAGAAGCTATCTAATCGATTACCAAGAAGAATCAGAGATTGATCTTCTACAAACTAGGGTTAGTGTATGAGAGAGGCGAGAGAGAACGCGGAAGTTGAGAGAGTAAGGGTTATGACTTCGGTCAACCCGTTTTTCCTTATATATGAGACAACAGCCACGAGCGAATGAGAGCCATTGGATGATAATAAGATCAAACGCACGAGATTAAGCCACGTCTATGCCACGTCAATAAGTAATCAGCCAATTAGAACATAACACTTCACATAATATATATATCCACCTAATATATATATTCTTCAATCTCCACCTTGAAGTGTTAATCCTCCACCTCCACCTGAAACTGCACCTTGAATGATTTCTAGCCAGCCTAAGCCATCTCCATCATCATCTCAGCCCAAAACATCTGCAAAACATCAACCAATAGAAAGCAAATCCAAGCAATGCTTGAACTTGACATTAGTAACAATTTTAGTACCAAAATCAGCAGGGTTATCTTCAGTAGCAACTTTTAACAGCTTAACTTCACCACTAGCCAGTATATCTTTTATATAATGATACTTAACATCAATGTGTTTAGTCCTTTCATGATATACTGGGTTTTTACTCAGTTGAATTGCACTTTGACTGTCAGAAAATATAGTAGCTTTACCTTTCACTATACAAGCCTCAGATAACAAATTTTGAAGCCAAATTGCTTCTTTAGACGCATCAGTTATAGCCACATATTTAGCTTCAGTAGTGGACAAAGCCACTAAGGGTTGAAGTTGAGACTTCCAAGAAATAAAATTACCTCCAAGAGTGAAGCAGTAAGAGGTAGTAGACTTTCTTGAGTCTCTATCTCCAGCAAAATCTGAATCTACATATCCAACTAACTCAAAAGGTATATTATGATTTCCATAACACAGTCCAACACCCAAAGTACTTCCAACATATGCAAGAACATGTTTTAGAGCACACCAATGATCCCAACCAGGATTTGACATGTACCTGCTTAATAAAGATATAGCAAAAGACAAATCTGGTCTAGTACTAATCATAGCATACATGAGGGACCCTATAACATTAGCATATGGGACAGTATCCATCTTAATAATATCAGACTGAGACTTGGGGCACAAATGTTTAGATAAAACAAAATGACCAGCCAAAGGAGTCATAACAGTTTTGCAATTCAAGCTACCAAATTTTGAAATTACTTTTCTCAAATAAGGTTCCTGGTGAAGCTTAATAATGCATTTATCTCTATCTTTATCAATCATCATCCCTAATATTTTCTTAGCATTTCCAAGGTCTTTCATATCAAATTCCTTACTAAGTTTCCTTTTTAACTCAGATATATACTTAAGGGACTTAGAAATAATGAGCATATCATCAACATAAAGTAAAACATACACATGATGATCAGTTTTAACAGATAGATACAAGCAAGCATCATAATCAGATCTCACATAGTCACATTTAAGCATAAATGAGTCAAACTTCTTATACCATTGTCTAGGGGACTGTTTTAAACCATAAAGAGATTTTTTCAGTAAGCATACATGATCAGGCAATTTAGGGTCAACAAAACCCTCAGGTTGTCTCATGAAAATGGTTTCCTCAAGGTCACCATGCAAGAAAGCAGTCTTAACATCTAATTGCTCAATTTCAAGATTATAACAAGCAGCAAAAGCTAACATAGCTCTAATAGTTTTAAACTTAACCACAGGAGAGAAAATTTCATTGAAATCAATACCTTCTCTTTGAGTATAACCTTTTGCAACCAGTCTAGCTTTGTACCTTGGAAGGTCAGTCTCAGATATGCCCTCTTTGAGCTTGAATAACCACCTGCACTCAACCACCTTTTGTTTATGGGGTAGTTCAGTGAGAATCCAGGTGTTATTTTCATGTAAGGACTGAATCTCTTCCTTCATAGCTTTTTCCCAAAGTTTGCTATCCTCTGCCTCCATAGCATCCATATAGGATGTTGGTTCAGAGTTTGTGACCTCAATTGAAGCATTCAGAGCTGTATACACAAGGTCTGCATATGAATATCTTGAAGGTGCTCTGGTTTCCCTTCTAGTCCTATCCCTTGTGAGTTGATAGTTCTGAAGTTGCCCTGTTGAAGACTCAGGAGGATGTTCTTCACCCTCATTGTCCTCGGTAGCTTCAGCTTCATCATAGGGAGGGTTCAGATCATCCCCATGGTTATCAACTGGACTGGAAGACTCAGGCTCCACCTCTTTCTCAATTCCCACCACTTGTTGAGGTTGTGCAGGTTCAGGTAAAGCATCATCACCTATTCCTGTATCATTTTTGAAAGGAAATGTTAGTTCATCAAAGATCACATCTCTACTAACAATAACTTTGAAACCCCTACTATCTTTTTCCCACAGTCTATAACCCTTTACACCATGTTGGTTTTGATAACCCAGCATTATGCATTTGATAGACCTAGGATCCAACTTACCCTCCTTTGTGTGTGCATAAGCTGCACACCCAAAGGGTTTAAGAAAAGACAAGTTTGGTTTCTGCCCCTTCCAAATTTCCATAGGAGTCTTAAGGCCTATTGATCTGTTTGGACTCCTATTAACCAGATATGTGGCTGTGTAAAGAGCTTCTCCCCAAAATTCTTTGGGTAAGCCTGAGGTGAAAAGCATACATCTGACCTTCTCAAGAAGAGTCCTGTTCATCCTCTCAGCTACACCATTTTGTTGTGGTGTATGCCTAACTGTCCTGTGTCTCAAAATTCCATTAGTCTTACAATATAAATCAAACTCAGTGTTACAAAATTCAAGACCATTATCAGTTCTCAAAACCTTTAAAGTTAAACCAGTTTGATTTTCTTCCAAACACTTCCATTCTTTGATTTTTTGAAAAGTTTCATCTTTAGTTTTAAGTAAAAAGGTCCAAACCCTTCTACTAAAATCATCAACTAAAGAAAGGAAGTATTTGAAATTACCATGAGCATCATACCTCTCAGGACCCCAAAGGTCTGCATGAACATATTCAAGACAAGCCTTGGAATTGTGAGTTCCAGGCTTGAAACTTACCCTATGTTGTTTACCCAACACACAAGTCTCACAGAAGGGAAGGTCCCCAACTGTGTCTTTTCCAAGCATACCTTGTTTGCTAAGGACACTGAGTCCTTGTTGACTCATATGCCCTAGCCTTAAGTGCCACTTTTCAGTGATTGCCTGAGATGAAGCATTAGTAACAGAATTCACAGAACCAACTATATGAGTACCATCAAGGACATATAGACCAGCATGTTTAACACCAGATAATAGCAATTTACCATTCTTATAAACATGAATAACACCTTTAGAAACATTGGAAACACAACCAAGATCATCTAAAGCACCCAAAGAAACTAAATTTCTTTTCAAATCAGGAATATATCTAACATTAGTCAATTCAATACATTTCCCAGAACTCATTCTCAATTTAATCTTCCCAATACCTTTGACCTCACAAGTGTTGTTATTCCCCATATATACAGTTTCATTGTTCACATAAGACAAGTCATGAAATAGTTCAAGTATGGGACACATGTGAAAGGTACAACCAGAATCAAGAATCCAACTAGCATGCTCAGACAAATTACTCACATTCAAGACTTCAAACACATCATCAGTAGTCTTAGGCATACTAGCAATATTAGATTCATTATTGTTCATCTTGTTTTTCAACTTATAGCAATTTTTCTTTAAGTGTCCAGCTTTCCCACAGTGAAAACACTTCCTAGTCTCTTTGTTTTTAGAACTAGTGGTTTTCTTCCCTTTCTTATTCTTAGCTAAGTCAAGTGATTGAGTAGTATCTGTTCTAGGGTTAACATACATGTTAATTCCAGTTCTTTTAAGGGACTTTAATTCATTTTCTCGGGTCTTAAGTGCAGTAACAACTTGATCATAAGTAGGGACAGTACTAGCATATTGAAACACATCTTTCACAACTTGAAAAGATTCAGGTATAGCATTCAAAAGGATCATACATTTACTAGTGTCATCTAAGGCCATAGTAGTTCCTTTCAGAACAAGGGACATCTTAGTAAATTCATCTAAATTCTCATCAATAGATTTAGAAACATCCATCTTATAATTAAACAAAGAACCTTTCAAGAAAGCAAGATTAGGAACAGATTTAGAAGCATAGAGAGTTTCGAGTTTACCCCACAGCTCAAGAGCTGTATCAGCACCATCAACTTGTCGAATGACAGAGTCAGAAAGATTCAAGAAGAGGATATTATATGCTTCTTCTTTGATTTGTGCTTCTTTGTCAAGTTCTCCTTCACGCCATTCTTTAATGTCAGCAATAAGAGCACTTCCTACTTTGTGATGAGATAGAAGAACCCTCATCTTTTTCTGCCAAACACCGAAATCCATCTTACCATCGAACACGGACATATCGATTCGTGTAGAGGTAGTCATCGTATGATTGAAACAAGAACGGAGAGAAACCGATTTAAAACCCACAAGATGAAATTAGGCGAAACCCTAATTTTTCAAGAACACCGATTTGAAACCTTAATCTGATATCCCAAGATTAATAATCAAGCTCTGATACCACTGTTGTAATTTTCTATCAATATTAACCTCAAATCAAACTACTCAATAACCACAAACACAAGAAATAAAGCAAAAAAGTAAGAACACAGAATTTATCGTGGTTCAGTCCAAATCAGACCTACATCCACGTTGAGCTCCGATGAGAGGTGCTCGGCTACTAGAAATCACAAGAGATACAATGTTTCAGAACACCTTACAATACAAACCACACAATCGAATGAATACCACTTCTAATCTAATTCTCGAACCCTAAACTGATGAATAAGGCTATCTAGTGATTAATCAAGATGATTATCACAAATTACACGAGATATTACTAACAAGAAGCTATCTAATCGATTACCAAGAAGAATCAGAGATTGATCTTCTACAAATTAGGGTTAGTGTATGAGAGAGGCGAGAGAGAACGCGGAAGTTGAGAGAGTAAGGGTTATGACTTCGGTCAACCCGCTTTTCCTTATATATGAGACAACAGCCACGAGCGAATGAGAGCCATTGGATGATAATAAGATCAAACGCACGAGATTAAGCCACGTCTATGCCACGTCAATAAGTAATCAGCCAATTAGAACATAACACTTCACATAATATATATATCCACCTAATATATATATTCTTCAAATATATTTGGAGTTTATTGCTAATTGAGTATATGTAGATGAACATATATATATAAAAAGGTTATGCCTACAATTTCTTTACTCAATTGTTTAAAGATAAATATGTTTCTACAATTATATAGCAAATTAATATTAACCAAATTTACTTTTGGTCAACCGATAGTTTTGCAATGAGGTCTTCAGGTTCAAGGAGTTGACGTGTGAGGATCTCTACGCGCTTAGTATCCAAAGTCACTATTTCCAAATCCATATTAACCTTTTTGTTGGATAACTTCCAGTTGATCCTTCAACTGATTATTCTTTTGGTGTATCAGATTAAGCCATGGGAGTGTGATTGTCATTGTCAGCATTGTTCCAGGTGTCATACATCTCAACACATTCCTCATCATCATCATCATCTCACTGCAAAACAAATAAACATATACCCAGATATTATCCATTAAATCAAAACCTCATCAATTGCACCACATACTCATATTTAAATTCAAGTATTACACAGATTAAACAATTAAACACCACCATACTTCAGAAAATATTAAAACATACATAATTCAAGATTATTGATTATATTACCCTATAAGATAAAACTAATCAAAATTTACAAACGATTTTATTAAATAATTTGGGATAGAATAGTAAGTTAGCAGGAAGTCGATTGTACAATTCTGACACTTCCTATGTTGCTCAATCCCTCAATTTTGACCCAATCCAATTTCCTATTTCCTCATAAATTCGTAATTATATACCTATCTATTCATAATACATACTTCAATACAGCCAAAAATAAAAAAGTAAGTAGATTAAAGCTAAATTAATTCGGAGTGCATTACTAATTTTGAATATATATGTAGTTGAAATTTCTACCTGGTTGTTGTTGAGCACGAGAGAACTTGATGAATTGGAGAGAGTTTTTTTTTCTTTTCTCTTTTCTTTTTTGGGACGGAATTAAAAGAGAGTATAGATAAAGGTTGTTTATAGAGAAAGCCAGGCAATTTAAGAAGTACTCACTTAGAATTAGGATGTGACGTTTGTTTTATAATGCTTTATGTGGGCCAGCAAAAGGGCTTGTCTTGGTCAATCTTTGTCGGTCTATGGTACTCCTATTTTCCTTTTTAATGACTCCAACCTTTCCTAATTATAATAGGAGTCAAAAGTGTAGAGTTCGAATCCACTCGGTCTTGTTATTTCTTGAGCCTTTATAGAAGGTAAAGCTAAGAGGGAATATGCATAAGGAGGAGTGTATATTCATATGGGAATAGTCGTGGTGCGCATAAGCTGGCCCAGACACCCATATATATACAAAAAAAAGACTAACCCTTTGATATTGTCTTCGTCTTTTGCTTCAATGGAGTTTTAGCCATTCTTTCCTTATGCCGCCAAAACTAGTATCGATTCCACACAAAAAACTTGCTAGATTGACTCACTATTTTTGGTGAAACAACATGATTTGTGGTGTTTGATTAGACTTTGTTTCCTTTTCTTTTGAAAACTTTGAACCGGTTGCAAGTATAATTGGACACTTGAGCTTTTGGTGGGGAGCGTGTCTACACTAATAGTGTGATTACTTGGCGCGTCGTACAATGTGATTGGGAAATGGGAGTATTCAGGTCAGTTAGTTTTAGTTGGGTTGGATTCTTTGGGCTGAAATTGGTAGGTATGGTCATCTTAGATAATTAATCCATTAACAAATAAATAAAATAAGAAAATTGTTCAAATAAAATTCATAGTATAATTTTTTGAAATTAAGAAGATAAAGTTGGGAAATTAGTGAAAACAGTATTCTAAAGTATTAAAAACTGAGGTGAACTACCTGCTGCTGACTTGGATCCGCGAATTGCTGGTACTAATGGACAACAGATTGTACTAATTAATGGGCCAAGCCCTTCACACGTTAGTGGACAACAACATGGAGCAACACTTTCTAGCGGACATGTGCTAAGGACAGCTGCAACAGAAGTCAGATCTAACAGAAGTCAACCTTCGATGATGGCTACAGCAGTGAATGATGGGACGGTTATGAGAAGGTGGTGGAAGATGAGGTTAGCAGATAAATCCCTTGTAAATGGATTGGAGAGGAGATGTATATTCGCGGCTTGTTTGTGACAAATTTAGCTAGATTGTAATACTAGAATTTGTGAGCCACTAACTAGGCCTAAAAGTAATGGCGAATTGATAGCAACCGCGCGTTTTATGGCATGCGATTTTGTACGGGCATGGGGGCAGAAAAGGGATGGTGGCTTAGTAGTGTCGGCAAGTAATGTAATGGTGAAGTGGACAAAACCGTTAAGTGGAGTTAAGTTAAATATTGATGGGTCTTTTAATGTAGAAAATAATAAAGGTGGGATTAGAGGTCTTTTTCGAGATAATAAAGGTGATTTTCTTTGTGGATTTTTGGGTGTTTGTGTTGTACATTCACCTTTTGAAGCAGAGTTGATGGCTTTATATTTTGGACTGAGTATGGCGTTCAAACGTGACATCTCTTCCTTGATTATTGAGGTGGACTCGAGTGAGTTACGTGCGCTAGTGAAGGGCAATGTGAACTCAAGAGGGCCACCGAATAATATGTTACGAGCATGTCAAGATATTCTACGATCAAAGGAGCATTTTGAACTTGTCTCGGTTTATCGCGAAGCAAATAAATGTGCGGACTGGTTGGCTAAATATGGTGCGGCTAGCTCAGAGGATTCCCGTGTTCACATATTCCCTCCTGATGGACTTTGGCGCTTAATTAGTAGAGATAGATATGAGTGGGTTGTGCCCCGCGCGTGCATTAATAATCAATAAGTTTTAGGAAGTTTTAACTTCTGGTCTTTTAGACCTCCTATGTAATAAAAAAACAGAGGTGAAATTAGTGTTTGTGATATGTGAAGGGTTAGTCTTTTTACTTTACTTGTTGAGTTGACCATGTGTTAATTAGTGATATGTGAAGAATATCTCTTGGGTAAATAAAATCAGTGGGTTTGGTGGCATTATATAGGATTGATGTCGTGTGTTTGAAATATCACTGGTGTGAGTTATATGTTGTTTGGTAAAAATTGCAGATAGGAAATGCATTATCGAGGTCATGTGTATGTAAATAACACTTGAACAATAACCCTTAGGTTAGTGACATATATGTTGGAACTATGCCCTAGCCCCGATCGTCTTGTAATGAATTATACACAAGTGTTTACTATACAAGATAATAGTTATCCCTATCCTATTGGTTCAAGAATTTTTTTCCTTGAATCTGTGGCAAGCTTTTTTGATTCTGGTATTCTTCTACATAATATAAAGGCAGATATTTGATTAAGTTATGAACTAGATGTCATAAGGTGTTATAATAATGAGAATCTAGCTCATAGGACTTAATCTAAACTTGTTCTTACTCGTAGGATTATCGAGATGGGACCTCGATGGCCAAGTTAGATTAATATGTAGTTAACGAGTATTAATACGGTTAGCCCTATTTTTAGCCTTTAAGCTATTCTTTTGTCTCCATGATATAACCCATATCCCCCTAGTTTATTAGCCATTTCCATATGACAACACTTGAATAACGATCCTGAGACTTCTTGTCTTGAGCTTGAGTTTGGGGTGGTGGTTTCATTATTGGGAAAGTATATTGGGAGGGAATTTTTATGCGTTTGCATCTATGCAAAATTATTGATGATATATTATTTATAACCCATTGCCAGTGTCTTTGAAAATAATAATAATGAGAGACATGGCCATTCACATCAAAATGATGGCCATAGATATCTTATACTAAAAAAAGAACAGAATAAAAAAGAAAAAAGAAAAAAAATATATATATATATATGAAAGAAATAAAGTAACCAGCAAAGTGGAAGTTTTAGAAATCATCTCTAGTACTTATTGGTTGATATGGGGACGCTAAATTAGTGCGTGAGATGGGTTGAGTAAGAAAATATTCGAGTGTAAACCCAAGATCTTGGACAGTTGTTGATGGTAAGTGAGGAGAGAGCCAAAAACTCACTTCAAATTTACCAAATATACATACCATACCGTCCCTAAGCCTACGCTAAAACTGTAAAGTCCTCGTGATTCCTAGGTACATAGTGAATTTATGATTCAGCTAATAGGGAGTAAACTAAGTGGAGCGTTCAAAGCACGTAACGATCGATGAACACGCTATAGCCACCATCTTGAGTTAAGTAGTAAAAGTATAACCTTCTATCATTGTGAAATTAATTTTGGATTGATATTATTTGTGTTTGATTATGCATGATAAATGTATGTTGAATTAATTCTTAGGTCATACAATATGAGCTTTATTTTAAAGTTGCGCTTTGTGTATTATTCACTAGAATCTTCGTTTTTGCGTCTCACCTAAGATCTTTGTTTTATTATACTTTGTCGGGACGACAAAAGTTTGAGTTGGGGGCCTTTCCCGTTTTGTGATAAATTTGTACCCTTAG
The DNA here is from genome assembly GCA_029959085.1 of Nemophila menziesii. Lineage (NCBI taxonomy): Eukaryota > Viridiplantae > Streptophyta > Magnoliopsida > Boraginales > Hydrophyllaceae > Nemophila > Nemophila menziesii. Next base: position 3,069,464 of record JARWIR010000064.1, on the reverse strand, counting down.
GAGACATCATTTTAGGTGTAATTTAGATTTAATTAATAGACTCTTATGCTTATTTTAATATATTGCACTTTCTCCCTTCAGAATTATGATATTGTATTTTTAGAGCTTTTGTGTGTTAATTTGTTTGTGTTTTAGTATAAAACTTTTAGATACATGGATGCTATGGAGCACCAATATGAGGAGTATAAGTGAAGATTAAAATCCCAGGTCAAGCGGATAGGTCAAAAGAGAGAAAATATCACCCAAAGAGTTGACGAAAAGATATGAGAATCTGGATAGCTGTCAATAATTGCTGTTTTCGAGCCACATCGGCACTGATTTGGGTCTGGAGATTCAAAGGAGAAAGTTGTTCCTCTTAGTTAGCGCGAACTGGGGATTAGAATCAGGTAATTTGGACGTAAGATGCAAATATTATGGTTGTTTTACTAAAGGGTGTACAATAGTTACGGGATTCTCTAATTTGGACTTGAACTTTTTATCATTTGACTTAATATTATTAATTAAAAGCCCAATCCGAGTTAGGGGAGTATAAATAACCTTTTAGACATCATTTTTTAGGACACTTCATTATTTTCAAAGTTAGAGTCTGAGAAAAGGGCAGAAGAGAGAGCAAGAGCTGGAGAATTTCTATTCTTCCAACGACAGCTCAATCCAACACCTTAATTAGGTCATCTACTTTATTTCTGTAATTTAGGATAATGAATACTTTCAATTTCTTTTCAGTTTTTAGTTTGAATATGAGCTAAATTTCCTAGTACTTGAGAATCGCAATAATGATTTAAGCCCTAGTTTATAGAATTAGTGCTTCCGAATTTAGGATTTTATTATTTAATTTAAGTTGGGTATTTTGTGTTGGCTATTACCGTATGCTTGTTTATTATTTTTATTCTGATCAAATAGAAATAGGTTTGAGTAATTAAGCTATTCGCTTAGTGGCGAGTGATCATCTGACAGGGGGGTTTGATTACAGACATAGGTAATAGACATGTGATGTCCGTTATTGACCGACTTGCTTGACTAATCACATATCCAATGAGGTAAGAAGATTCACATCCTATAGTAGATATAATCACCCGGGAGGGGTTTAAGTACTTTAGGATAACTCCTAGGTCCAACCGACAAGGGTCTAGGAGCTATTAGAGTCCCAGCTAGTACACAAAAACCAGCTTAGCCCTTAAACGGAGACATTAGTTGTATGAACTTAGGCGGATCCCTTGCGAGACTCAAGCACATATCTCATATTTGCGTCCACACTTATTTACTTTCAGTTAATCAATTCGTACTTTATTCTGCCGGAGCTTCATGGGCGTTGCCCCGTTCCCCAATCAGATGTTTGGATGTGAGTTATACTCCGCGAGGAGCCAAACAGGCGTAATCACATCTTTTAGTTATAATTCAAAACTAGAACAAATAACTTTTATTTCTATTCTACTATTTACAATTAATTCTACTTATTTGATAAAGACCATAGTCACAACTATCCATCTCTGAGAAGGAAATCCGTATTATTTACACATCACTTGGAACGACGCATGCACTTGCGGTTAGTGTCCCTCTCTTTAAGGGTGGTGATTTTATCACACATCAAGAGACACCAATCATGTGGAGTATAATTCCATGGTGGAAAATGGATGGAATAATACATCTTATGCCAAAAACTTGGAGCTTTGAAAATAGATTTGCGAAAGCTAAATAAGGAGCATTTTTCTCATATGTCTGAAAGCATGGGCGGATCCATGTAAGGCCCGGGGGGGGGGGCTCAAGCCCCCCTGAACCCGGAAAATTTATGATACGTTACTGTAATTTTGTCTCAAAAAATCAGTAGCCCCCTCTGAACATTTATATAAAAAATGAATGCACTAAATAACATATAAGTGATTGTGTCGTAGTGGATTAGTATTTTTACATATTAGAATACAATGTAGAGGTTGGGGGTTTGAATCATAGCATTTATTTTATTTTCCCCCCAAATATACCTATATTAGAAATTAATTTCCAAAATAAATTTTGAATTTGATGATAGGATTACTTAGTAATTTATTATTTACATCAATCTAATGAATTTATAATGTTTAATTTTTATAAATGATTTATTTCTCATATTTATAAATTATAATATTAAAATAACATATGGTATATTAATATAATACTAATGATACTATATAAATTTAGTGTATATAATGGTGTTGGTTTACATATTTTTTGGGTAGTTGGGAACGAGTAAACTCATCAATTTAAGAGACGATGAACGTAATGGTGTTAGATTATCATATTTGCATTTTAACCTTTCTCATTATGTGTTTATGTATCTTATTGTTACTTTAAAAGAATTTCAGAAAGGGTTGATCCCCGAAATTCTATATATTTCAAGCCCCCCTCAATTTAGCTTATGGATCAGCCCCTGTCTGAAAGAGCTAAGAAGCAAGGAAGGATCTTGAAAAGGCCGAGGTACATTTCCAACAAAATTTAACTAATGATTGTAATTTTGACGCTTTAGTTGAGTTTCAGACTAAGGCGAGAACTCTTGAGAAAGCCGAAATCAACTTTCTCCAACAAAAGGTTAAACTTGGTTATACTCTCAAGAGTGAAAGATGTTCAATACTCTTCCATGGCCTTATGAAGAGTAAAAAAAGAAGGTGTTTTATTCCTAATATTATTTGCTTCAATGGAGAATTATCTACTTCGAGTGATCAAGGGAAAGAAGTTTTTCTTGATCGTTTTAAAGCTTTATTCTGAGCAAAGGACATAATTTCACATGTAGATCCCGAATTTTTCAATTGGGGGAGTATTCTTTCCTATGAGCAAAGAGTTGATATGTGTAGAGAAAGTACCGATCTTGAGATTAAAGAGCCAATCTTTTCATATTTCTAATGATAAAGATCCCGGTTCCGATGGCTTTTCTTCTCTTTTCTTTAAGCGCTCTTGGGACACTATTGGAGAACATGTTATTTCAGCGGTACGCGAATGGTTTTTTGCTTCGACAGTTAAATACTATTATTATAGCATTGATTCCAAAGATTGGTGACCCTGCTTGTGTTGATCATTTTTACCCTATCTCGTGTTGTAATGTGATTTATGAGACGATTACCATGATTATGTCGGATCAGATTAAACTGGTTTTTAATAATTTAGTGAATAAATCTCAAAACACTTTTGTGGAGGGAAGATCGATGGTGAAAAATATACATCTTATGCAAGAACTCTTAAAAGGGTATAATAATAAACGTAGTGCCTCAAGATGTACTATAAAGATCGATTTCAAATGCATATGATTCGATTTTATGAAAATTTCTACATGAGGTACTGAAGGGATTAAATTTCCAGAAAAATTTTGTAGATTGGATAATGTCTTGTGTCTCTTCTCTTTATTATTCGGTGACCATTAATGATGAAATTCATAGTTTTTCCAAAAGTGAAAAAGACCTAAAACAAGGTAACCCTATTTCTCCTTATCTCTTTATCCTTTATCTTAAAGATTTCTCTAGGCTTTTGAAAAAGAATTCGAGAATGACTATTCTAATCTTGTTAGACCTTTAGCGTGTAATTAAGTTAAAAAAAATTTTATTTATATTAAGCCCTTAGTGGCTAACATTAGAACACATGGAACTTTTTGTAACATTTTTACTCCCAAATTCCTAGGAGTGAAATACCGAATGGCAGATTGATAATGAGTAGCTAAACAAAGTTTTAAAGATAACCTGTTAGCGTTTGTTTAGGTTTGATTGACTTCGATCACCCCAATTAAGCAAACTAGCTAGAAATAATTGCAATACGATAGACATTGTGTTATCCGCTTTTGTAAAACTCGTTTATGTTTTAATGAAATATTTTTTGACTAAAAAAAAAAAGTTTGGGGTCTTAAGAGACAATTAATACAAACGTTTACCTGACCAAAAGAAAAGCTATATTTTAATAGGTAAAGGGAAGATCGATTTTTAGGATTTTGAGACAACAAGCGTACTAAATTATAAAACTAACTGGTAAGAGAATCAGAGAATTCCATGCTAATAACATCTAAACCAATTAAATCAGCAGAAACCATGCATCGATAAGTTTCTGGGGATCAAACATAGATAGAGAGAGATAACAAGAAGACGAACATAACACCAAATTTAATTTCTAAATACGGACGGATGGTTTAGCACGAGGTATTCACGTACGTTCAAGGAGTTGACGTGTGAGGATCTCTATGTCCTGATTAGACTCAGCCACTATATCCACAGCCATAGAAACCCGTTGGGCTGCTTCCAGATGATCTTTCAGCTTCTTATTCTTGTAATGTTCCCAAATAAGCCATGGGACTGTCATTGTCATTGTCAGCGCAGTTCCAGTTCCAGGTTTCATCCATTTCAACACATTCCTCATCATCTTACTGCAAAACAAATAAACATATACCCAGATATTATCCATTAAATCAAAACCTCCTCAATTGCACCACATACTCATATTTAAATTCAAGTATTACCCAGATTAAATAATTAAACACCACCATACTTGAGAATTTATTAAAACATAAATAATTCACGATTGTTGATTATATTACCCCTATAAGATAAAATTAATCAAAATTTATAAACGATTTCATTAAATAATTAAATCAATTCGGAGTGTATTACTAATTTTGAATATATATGTAGTTGAAATTTCTACCTGGTTGTTGTTGAGCACGAGAGACCTTGATGAATTGGAGAGAGTTTTTTTTTCTTTTCTTTTTTCTTTTTTGGGACGGAATTAAAAGAGAGTATAGATAAGAAGGTTGTTTATAGGAGAAAGCCAGGCAATTTAAGTACTCACTTAGATTCAGGATATTGCATAAGGTTTGAAAATCGTCATCTATCCCACATTTTTGAAGATATTCAAACACTATTGCATAACACAACAGTTGATTTCCAACTCATACCTCGGAAATCAAATCAAGCTGCGGATTGGGTTGCAAAAAAGAGTGTATCTTCTACTCTTCCTTGTAATTGGGCGGAATTTATTCCCCCCACCCTTTGTAACTTATTTTTATCTGATCTTGTAGCTCAAGGCATAGGCTAGAAACAATCCGAACTTATTGTATTAACTTTTAATTGCTTTAATCTAATTTCAGTTTCGACAAAAAAAAAAACACTTAGGTGGTGTTTGTTTGCACTTAGTGAAGTCTTAATCTTATTCATTAAGATATTCACTTGATTAAGATTGTTTGTTTTTTTTATTTATACAGTACTTAATATCACTTATTATCACTTAAGCGGTCAGACCTACAAAGAAGTCTGAACACAAAACAATATCACTTAATAGATATTTTTATCAATTTTACCCTTAATTCTTTTATATAACGATTCTCTCATCTCTTTCGTTTCTTTCATATCTATTCATGTAATTTTTTTTATTATTTTCTTAATTATTGTGAAATATTAAACATAAAGATATCTATTTTATTTGTAATTGATTGGTATCATTCAATCTATCCTTGTGATAGATTGGATACATGTAAAGATTGAATAATATCTGATGGCCATCCTTGTAATTGATTTTTTTCATTGAATCTATCTTTGTGGATTGTTTTTAATATTTTTTGGGTATATTTTCAATTGATTATGGTGAAAGGGAGGGGTTTATGGGGGAAAAATTGTTTAATTTCTTTGTTTGAAAAGATCTTTCTTTATTGCTTTCTTGGTTGTGATCTTTTTCTTTGGACGAAGGTTGTAATATATAGGTTTTAGAAGCAGTACGTCTATTTTAGTATTTAATATAATGTCTGCTTTAAGTTATCTGTTTAGATACTGCTACACAATGATGACTACATGAAATATTGCTATATAATGATAAGGCTTTGGTGGTTACATGTACTGATGCATTGAACAAAAAAAGTATTGTTGCAGAAGTTTAAACAAATAAACGAATAAAGAAATACTGCACTTTTTTTTTTGTTTCAAAGATATAAATATGCTACAGCTATGCATAATGATATAACTTATGCAAATATGATTATATAATGATATTTTATTAGCAACTAAATTTTCATTCACGAGTTTGTGGCCGGATAACCAACAACAACTACAGTAAAAGAGAATCCAATTGCGAATAAAAAAATGACAATATGAAAGAAGATAAGGGGAGCAAATTGATCGCATGTGCTATTAGTGGGGATCAAGGGAAGAACATGGGCGTGTTTGAGGAACCTGGGAGTGACTTAAATTCAGTGGAAGTAGAGATTGATCAAGGGAGTTCAGTGGCCCGGATAAAAATTGCAATAAAAGAAATTTCAGGGACCGAAAAGAAAAAATAAAGAGCAGCTACTGACTTTGTTGATCATGCTTTGACTTGCAACAGTAGAATTCGTTTAGCAACTACTTCGCTTGATGATATGCCCCCTAATCCCTCTTGGGATGGAGCTACACGTGATAGTGAAACGGACCTACTATACATGGACAGCCAAATACCTGCCACACCAAATCATATGTGCTATTTTCGTGACAACTCGGAGCAACAAAGAAATGAAGAGAAGCAACATGATTTCTCTGATGGCGAGGTCATCATGATTCCAAGCAATTAATAAGATTTAATTTGGTGTTTTATTCATTACATAATTAAATTAGTTATCTAATGAATACATTGATTGGTGTAGATAATCGGTCGGGTACTTCAAAACAGCCCCTATTCATAAATAAGTAAACAAAGTATCGAGAATTTCAATAACAACTCTCACATGCGATAAATACATTACAATGATAATTTTAAGATGTCCACACTTCAAGTAAAACAATCATGTGTTGCGATCAATTAAGGCTTGGACTATTAAGCAAACCCGGTTAATTAGAAATTGAAAATAAAGACGTGTTTTATTCTCATTTATATCATCCTTGTGATCAAAATATTTAAAATCTTCAAAACGGTTAACAATAATCATTAAAAGATAAGTCAATTTTACCATTTTTCTTATTCAATTTGCTCATATTTGTAATATTCAGATTAATATTCAGTAAATAACAAGCAAATGGATTACTACTTATCAATTCAGAGGGTTAAAATAGGTAAAATGGCATATTCAGATAATGTGTTCAGATGATTTACCAAATAGCTTAATTGATTCAACATTCAGTATTCAGAGTGCACCTCTTAATAGATTCAGTGACATTCAGATGTGTATTCAGAATTCAGTACTTATTGAAGAAAAAAACAAACGCCACCTTAGATTCAGGATATTACATTCCTTTTATAATGCTTTATGTGGGCCAGCAAAAGGGCTTTTGTCTTGGTCAATCTTTGTCGGTCTATATGGTACTACGTAGTAATTTTTTGTTCTAATGACTCCAACCTCTCCTTCTTAATTATAATAGGAGTCAAACACTAATTTCACCTCAATTTTTAATACTTTAGAATAGTGTTATCACTAATTTCCCAATTTTATCTTCTTAATTTCAAAAGGATCTACTACTATTAATTTTATTTGAACATTTTTCTTATTTTATTTAATTTATTAATGTATAAATTTTTAAGAATATTATTGTTTATTGTTTTCTTTGTACTTTATTGTAAGAATATTAAAAAAGTATCAATAATTAAATTATAATGCCAAGGAATAAAAAAATTAAAAATATATCAAAAGCATTTAATAATCTAGGATGGTTAGTTTATTCAGTTTTTTTTAGTCGAAAATAAACCTTCATTAAACGCAAAATATTACAAATTAGCCGATACCCGTAGGTTCAAAGTCAAGCCTAAGTAGAGTAGCTAATTGTGAAGGAGGGAAGTAACTCCAAAGGCCAAACAATTCTCCTTTGAGTTTTTGTTTGGACACCCAATCCGCTATCTTGTTTTTTGCTCTCCTCACAAAGGAGATTTCTATGTTATACAGTTCCTTACAAAATATAATATTTTTAACCAAAACCGTAGTCAAACTAGAAATGTTACATTTAGCATTAACTTTATCAACTATTTTAGCATTATCACATTCAATTTAGACACTTCCAATAGGGTATCTCGAGGCCATTTCACAAGCTGCAAGAATCCCTCTACCTTCAGCATCCTCAAGTATGAGTATCTCTAGCAAAACCTTCAAGCATTTGTCCTTTTGAATCCCTTAGAACACACGTAAAAGAAGATTTATTAGTACTTAACAACACAGAAGCATCACAATTAATTTTGTATTTCCCAATAGGAGGGGGGACCATTTGAGATTGGTAGAATTAGCTACTTCTGTAGTATCATTGAGATAAAGGCAATCAGAGTTGTCACCTCTCAAGTTTCTAACTCCAAAAACAGTACCTGAGGTATTGTTTTGAGTAGCCTCAGAGGTTTTAAAGTTAGCACTTTTATACTCATCATAGGCCATAATACGTTTCTGCATAGTAATCAAAGGGTCAGGAGATATTCCTCTATATAAAAATTCATTTATTCCTTTCCAAATAAACCAGCATATATACATTGTTACTTCACTAACATCAGGAAGTATATATGTTCTTTCAATGGAGAAAATTCTTATAAAAGAAATCCATTTAATAAAATTATGCGAGGGATCAGCAGTAGAAACCAAGGACAGTGGACTAGCTAGCCAAACAGCTCTTGCCCAAGAGCAATGAAATAACAAATGTTCAACTGTTTCATCACAAGTACCACAAAGTTCACAAATTGGGGAAGGAGAGGATCTCCTTTTATATCTATTCATTTTAGTAGCAAGACCATTACCACAACATTTCCACACGAAGTTTTTAATTTTTGGCATTACATTCAAATGCCAAATGAAATTCCAATCAATTGTTTCCAACCTAAAAGAGGTTAATCCTTTCTTACTATTCTTTTTCATTTCAAGGACTTGTTGAGCCTTCCAAATCTCGTTATAGCATTCCTTTACTCTAACATCTCCACTTAAGGAACCAGTCCAAAAAGGAGTGTCAACACAGTAGAATAAAGGAATGGCTAATGAACAGATGGTTGATGCAACTAAATCCTCAAATAAATCTTGTAACAGAGGAACATTCCAATCCTTTGAGGGTAGAATTAACTCTGAGACATATTCCACTTCACACCCTTGAGGTTTAAATGAATGAGGGTCAGAAGGGATCCATTTATCCCTCCAAATAGAGTTTTTCTTACCATCACCAATAGACCAGTGTAATTCATCAATAAAGCAGTTTCTCCCATCTATCAAGCTCTTCCATACCCAAGAGCAATTACATTTCAAAGAGGCATCAATAAAGTCAAATTCAGGGAAGTATTTGCCTTTAAAAACTTTATGAAGTAGAGAATCTTCATTTTTAAGAAATTTCCAAGCATTTGAAGCAAGTAGAGCAAGGTTTTGAGTATGAAAATCTTTAAACCCAATCCACCATCTTCTTTAGTTGTCATCAAAGTTTTCCATTTAATCCAATGGCTTCTAGACTCCACTTGGTTATTCCAGTAGAAATTAGAAACCAGAGATGTTAAATGAGATGTAAGCTTCTTTGGAATAAAAAAGACAGACATAATATAATTTGGTATTGAGACTATAATAGCTTTAATTAGTATTTCTTTCCCACTTTTAGAAAGTAATTTAGTTTCCCAACTATCCATTCTCTTCAGAATCATTTCAATGAGCCATTCCAATGATTTAACTTTAGAAATTCCTGAAGAAGAGGGAATCCCGAGATATTTACCAAGGTCTTGTAGTTTGTTCATTCTAAGCAAGGAGCTTAGTTTATTCTTAACCTCGGGAGGAGTATTTTTACTAAATAGCACACCATTTTTATTGAGATTAACTTTTTGTCCAGATGCAAAGTAATACCAATTAACTGTTGTAACAAAAATTTCAATATTATATTCATCTGCTTCAAGAAAAAAGAGGTTATCATCTGCAAAGAGCAGATGTGTTAACATAAGAGCTTTATATGCCACTTTAATCCCTTTGAGAAGGTTAATTTGAACATAGTATTCAATAAGAAAGGATAAAGCTTGTGTGACAAGACAAAATAAGTAAGAAGAAATAGGATCCCCTTGTCTAATACCTTTATGATGTTCATCAATAATATGTAAATTCCCATTAATTTTTACAATATAAGTGACTGAGGAAATACAATTTTCAATCCAATTAATCCATCTGGAGTGAAATCCCATATTTCTCATTAAATCAAGAAGAAAGTCCCACTCAATATTCTCATATGCCTTGGACATATCAGCTTTAATGGCCAAAAAATATTTCTTTGAACTTCTTTTATTTTTGAGGAAATTGCGGTTAGTTTATTCAATTGTTTTCATTATTACTTTTTTGTAAAGTAATATTGTTACTAATTATGAAAATAGTAACCCATATAATGTTAAGATTCTTTTTTTTTTTTGGGATAAATGTTAAGAATCAAATAATAATTTATTCTCCTCTTTCAAAACTAAAACGAACGTATACAACATATTTAAAATAAAAATATATATAAACATATAGCAATGTGAAATAGGATTAACAATGTAATTAAAGATAGGTAAAATAATAGTTGGATTTTGAAATGAAAAATTTGATTTCCGGCCAATTCTGTTCAGAAAAATCCATATTTGAAATTGAATTTTATATTCTGATTTCCGGTTTTTTCATTTTTTTGGATTGAAATTGGAATTACATTTTAAAATTTTGGAATTTCCGATATTTTCGATCCGAAATCAAGTTTTGATGTTTCTCTGCTTTTCTCCAAAAAAATCCTGAATATTATATATGTATATAGGTAAATACTAAAAAAATCATAAATAAACTCTAAACCCAAAAATTTGTGGCCAAATATTTATAAGTTGGAAACTTTTTCTCTTCCAAACAAGTAAGGTTATGTCAACTAATAGGTGTTTAAGAATAAAATTTCTTGTGAAATATGAGTAATGATATTTGTCACCCTTTTCGTATCACCCTTTTATTACCTCCTACGTGTATGCCTACATGTACCAATGAATGGATTTCTCTATCCTATTTAATTTTTCTCTATCTTCTATTCAAGGAAATCAAAACATATATATAGAAGGGTGATAAAAGGGTGACATGAAAAGGGGTGACATATATCATTACTCGTGAAATATATATTATTTTTAATGGTTTTTTCTTTATCAATGAAATTTAATATTAAGTGATAACATGAATCTAATTTAGTTTTCTTATAAGATCTTGCACGCAAATCTTACCCGCTAGTGAAAGATTTCTAGATGATTCGTACATTTAGCCATTATCGTGTGTGAACCAGAATTCCATGCTATAATATATATCATATTTTGAGGATTTCGTGATGTAATATCTACTATTTTTTTTAAATTATGTATTGTAATATGTAACACAATCTGTTTATTTTGCAGGTAGGTGTTTAGGTTTTATTGTAGGAAAATGAAATTTTTGCTAGTAAATGTTTTAAAATAAAAGTCTCGAATCATTAAATTTCAGATGATGAATCTTACCTAATGAAGATTGAGTATTTAAAGATTTAGCACCGTTGGAATTTTAGTTATAACAATATAACTCAATAATTTACGTCATATTGAAAGTTCAATGGAAACTTAGGATACTCCCTCCGTCCATTTTTATTTGTCCACCTTTTTCATACACATAGATTAAAAGAGCAATTAATATTCTTCCTCTTTACACAATTGACCTTAATTAATGTACATGAGGTTATTTAATGCAATACTCTTTATACTATTTAATTAAAGGTAAAATTAGAAAAAGTATAAAAAATGTGTCTTGATATTGAAAAGGGGACAAATAATATTGGACACCTCTTTTTAGAAAGTTGGACAAATAAAAGTGGACGAAGGGAGTAATGTTTTTCATGTTTAAAATTTCCACTTGTATATTTTTACTTTATTCTTTTTTTAAATTTTAAAAAATTTCAAATGTTAACTTTTATGAATGGTAATGGATATAAAATTAGAAGTTTAAATGTACCAAAGATTTCAAAGAAAAATTAAACTAATAAAATATAGAATTTCCGAAAATTCTGAAATTCCAAAAATTTCCAGGTGTTCTGAAATCGGAATGAGATTTTGAATTTTGATTTTTTTTAGATTGGAATAAGATTGAATTTTGTCCTTCCAAAAAAATTAAAAATTTCTGAACAAACTCTTTTCCGATCCGACCGGTTTCTACCCCTTTTTTTAGTCGAAATGGAAATTTCAATTAATTAAAAAGGACGTAATACAATAAGTTCAGCAAACGTCAACCAACACCCATAGGTGATACATCATTTAAAAGCAAAGAAACTAACTGGGAAGGGGGATAGGAAGCCCAATTGCAAGGCAAAAGATTAAGAATTTCCTATCTTGCAAGCGAATCAGCTGTCCTGTTGAAGCTCCTATTAATATGATAAAAGGAGATGCGAGAATGCTGACACGAGAGAAGAATATCTTCATAAAGCGGCAGTAAGAATTGATTATTAAGGGAAGATCCTGATTGGAGAGGGTGCAAAAGAGTAAGGCAATCATTTTTTATGATGAATTTTCCTGAAGAAAGGTGATTTGCCTCGAGAGTAGCATTCCAAACTCCAATTAGCTCGGCTTCAAGTGATGTGGTTGGATTAAATTTCTGTGATTGTCCATGCAAAATTGGCCCTGTAGATTACTAAAAACACAAGCAGAAGAAGCAGTGTTAGAATTTTTAAGAAAAAGAAGCATTAGTAAAGATTATAATAGTATTATTAAGGGAAGAGGTATAATTTAAGAAGTTATAATTAGAGATATTACGAGAGGAACCTGTTATAAAAGGTAAAAGAGAGGTTACTTGATTATTTGTATTGTCAAGAGATACAGTAGTATTGTTTGGGACATTTGAAACTTCTTTTTCTTTTTCGGCCTCAGGAATATCAATATTACACTTTTTGAATTCATCATACACCGACTAAGCGCTTTTTATAATATTTAGGGGCAAAATATCTTGATTTTCAAAGAATTTTCTATTCTTACTTTTCCATATGAACCAAGCCATCTAGGCTGCCACCTCAACCAAGTTCCTATTCTTATCATCCTTAAAATCACTAATATTCATAAAGAATTGAAGCTAGGAATCAACCCTATTAGTGAAAGGAGAATTTGAAAGAAAGGAAAATGAGGATGCAAAACAGGTTGCTCTGGAACTAGGGCAGTAGAATAGAATATGTTCAGTATTCTCAATACCATCACCACAAAGTTTACATAAAGGATCTTGGGCACAATTCCTTTTAAATAAAGATTCTTGTGTAGGCAAAGCATTAGTAATAGCCTTCCATAAAAAGATTGAAATTTTCGGCGGTAAATTAAGAGACCAAAAAGATTTCCAAAAATTTATATCACTGGAGTAAGATATAGAAGGAATTAAAGCATTATTTTCTTTTTTAACACTTAATTCCTTATTTACACCATAATTATAATAAGCTTTGCAAGTCAAGTTACCATAAGTAGAATGAGCCAAACAAGGAATATCATTAGTGTTATTGATAGGTAAATTTATGGCAAGAATATCGGTAGCAGTATTAATGTCAAATGTGGAATATATAAGATTACTATTCCATTTTTTAGTAGAGGTATTAATAAGGTCAGAAACATTAGTAAGAGTCAAATTATTATTATTTGGAACGGATTTTCTAGAGGGAATCCAGTGAGAATTTCAAATATTAATATTATTTCCATTACCAGTAGCCCATCTAATATCATTTTTGAAATTATCTCTTCCTTTAATAAGAGATTTGAAGCACCAAGAGGCATTATTATTAGCAATAGCATTAAGAAAATCCGAGTTATGAAAGTAAATGCCTTTTAAAATTTTATAGGCCAAAGAAGTTTTGTTAAGGATAAGTTTCCAAGCAGTATTAGTAACAAGGGATAAGTTTAAAGAGCAGAAGTTTTTGAAACCCAAACCACCTTCAAATTTAGGTAATTCAAGAGTCTTCCAATCTTTCCATTGAATTTTTTTCTTACCATTACTTTCCCACCAAAAGGAGGCAACAAGACTACTTATAGGGTCACAAGTAGTTGTGGGAATAAGAAAAAGGGACATAGTATAAATAGGAATTGCTTGAACAATAGCTTTTATAAGAGTTTCTTTCCCTCTAGTGGAGAGAAATTTTGTATTCCAATGGCTCAATTTTTTATAACTCTTTCAATCATCCATTCAAGAGATTTTATTTTTTATCTACCCCAATCCGAGGGCATCCCGAGATATTTACCTAAATCAGGTAGGTGATTCATTCTGATTTTAGAAGTAAGAGCAAAGATAATATTAGTGGGGGTATTTTTGCTATAAATAACCCCACTTTTATTAAGGTTTATATTTTGGCCAAAGGAATATTTATGAACAACATCTAAAAAGTGTTCAAATTCCTCACTATTAGCCTTGAGAAAAAATAAACTATCGTTTGCAAAAAGGATATGAGAGATGAGGGGCAATCTCTGGCAAGCTTAATGCCCTGTATAAGATTTTTATCAACTTTATCTTTTATAAGAGAGCTAAGAGCTTGCGTAATGATGCAAAAAAGGCAAGGGGAGAGGGGATCCCCTTACCTTAAGCCCCTAGTGCGATTTTTAAACCAACAGGAGCACCATTAATAAGGATAGAGTAAGAGACAGAGGAAATACATTAATGGATAATATGTAAGAAATTATTAGAAAAGCCCATTTTTTTTCATCATGTCAATCAAGAAATCCCACTCTACATTTTTTAAAGGCTTTTGAGATATCAGCTTTTATGGCAGCAGTGTAATTTTTTTATTGTCTTTGCTTTTTTAAGATAGGTGACAGCTTCATGAGCAATAATAATATATTCATGAATAAGTCTGCCAGGAACAAAGACAGTTTTCTCTTCAGAAATAATAGTATCCATAAAAGGTTTTAGTCTATTTACAAAAATACCTGCAATTATTTTGTAAATGAAATTAGGATAGCTAATAGGTCTAAAATGACTTATGGTAGCAGGCCCCTCAATTTTAGGTATAAGAGTGATATATGTACCATTTATAGGGGCAAGAGAACTATGATTATAGAGAAGATCAGTGATCACCCTCATAAGATCAACTTTTATGGTATTCCAGTGATGTTTAAAGAAGAAATCAGAATAACCATCAGGGCCTAGGGATTTTTGCTACCCAGGGTCCAAACAACTTTTTTTTTATTTCAAAAATTGTAACAGGTTTATCAAGAAAAATATTCATGTCCTTAGTAACAACAGGTTTAATTTTTTCAAGAACATTTGAGTAATTTCTATCACCAACAGTTGTGAAAATAGAATTGAAGTGAGAAGTGATGATATTTTCAATCTCAGAAGGGTCTGAGGTCCAAATACCAGCACTATTCATGAGAGAAGTAATTTTATTCTTACTTCTTCTAGATTTAGTAGAAGCATGATAAAATTTTATATTTTTATCACCAAATCTAACCCATTGGATTCTACTTCTAGCCTTCCAATATTCTTCTTCTTTATTCCAAAGGGCTTCAATTTTAGAATTAATATTATGAATTTCATCATGATTTTCCAGGATTTTATTATTAAGGAATTCCAATCTTTTCATAAGATCATTTATTCTTTTCATATTATTAATGTGTTTTTTCCTGGACGAACAAGTAATAGCAGCTGCACTAGAGTTAAGCTTTTTACCAAAACGAGTTATACCTTTAGATAAATTATTAAGATGCAGGGACCAATGATGAAGAATAATATTAGTAACATCACTTTCATTATTCCAGTCCTTTCTATAGTAAAATCTCGGTCTTTTTTTATGATTTTTTTTTATCAAAGTTAAGGATTAAAGGGCTATGATCAGAGCCTAAAGCAGGTAGAAGGGTAATCCAAGAGTTTGGGAATAAATCATCCCAAAGAAGATTAGAAAGCCATCTATCAAGTTTTTGTTTAATTAAGGCATTACCAGCTCTTCTGTTACTTTAAGAAAAAAAAACAACCTTTATAAGTAAGATCATGAAGATGGTTAAGGGTCATGAAATTATTTAATTTTGAGGTATCATCAAGAGTAACAGGAACCCCTCCAATTTTTTTAATAGGTGATTTAATCATATTAAAATCACCAATGATATTCCAAGGGTGATTTGTCATATTATTATCAGCCATATCATAAAGTTCAGCAAGTATAATATCTTTTAAGGCCTCGGTGGGATGGATATACACATAAGTAATGTAAAAAGTATTAAGGTTATCATCAATAATTTTGCAGTGGATATAATATTGTGTTTTCTTTTCAACAGTTTTGTTATAATCAGTGTCATTTAAAAGAAGTAAACCCCCAGCTTTACCACAAAGTTCAACAGTGTCTAAGACATTCATATTAAGGGAAAAGGCTAAAGCATCAGTAGCAACAGATTTGTTCATAGTTTCGGCCAAAAAAATTATCTTAGGATGATGGAGCCGCACAACATTCTTGATTGTTAGAACCATAGGTGTGTCATATACCCCCGAGGGTTTGTTCAAGGTCAAACCCGCAAGCCTTATCAGTGTTTGGAGATGAGGTAGAATCATCATTGAAATTATCGGCACTAGAGACAAGATTTTCAAGCCATATCTTCATCTGGCATCTTAGTAGCAGCCTCGTCTATTTTATCTTGTGTTTCAGTAAGACCCCATCTACGAGCCCAGAGCTTATCATCTTTGGTTGAAGATTTAGAAATGGTAGGATCAGAGGAATATTGCTTGTTAAATTGAGGTTTATAATCAACAAGTCTAGGATTTGTTGTTTCAAAAGTGTCATTTGTTTGGAGGCTATTTAGGAGAGGGATTGGAGAAATGTGATTTTTGTCAATAGGTAAAGGGATTGAAGAATTGGGGAAGACGATGGTGTTGTTATTTGGGTTTATGGGTGAGTAGTGTTTGGGTGTAATTTTAGTGGGTTTGTCAAGAGAACCAAAGGTAATAAATGTTGGGCTAAGCGGGTTTTTTTGTGCCAAGATTAATTTTGCTGGTGTTTGGTAAATACTCTCTTGGGCTTCTTTTTATATGTCAGCCCAATTTTCAAATGGGGCCCAAGTTTTTGAAGCAGGCTCCTTTGACTTAAGAATTCTAGTTCGGGTAATAGACAGAGCTGAAGGGTTAGTGTCAGAAGGAGGGTTCTTCTTTCATGAATTTTTCTTATCAGACATTAATGGTTGAGCAGCAGAAATTTAAGCCTCGAAAACCAGTAAGAATGAATTTTTCGAATTTGAAATTTCATCCGAGTTTTGCTGAGTTGAGTTTGATTTTGTTGTTTGGTGGTAGCGTTTCTTACCGAGTTGTGATTAAATTTTTTCGCATCTTGATTTTCAGAAAATTTTGGCTCAAATCCATTGATAGCTTTAGTAATCTTTACTCTTATTTTCTATTTGTTCTTAAATTTATCTTCTTCATGGTCGAGGAGGACACAAGCGAAGAAAAGATCACAGAGTTTCTCAAATTTCAATTGGCCTTTGACAGAGTAACCTTCATCAAGGAAGATAGAATAATTACCAGAGATGGGTTGGAAAATGTTCCAGTCGATTCTTGCACTAACAGCCCCAAATTCTTTAAAGGTTTTGACTGGCGGTAAAGTAATACTTTCGACATTACCCAGTTGTTTGCCAATTTTAATAGCATTATCTTCATTAAGGAGGAGAGGTGGAATACCATGGATTTGAACAATAAAAGAGGTTGTAGTGAGTTGAGCTTACGTTAGGCTTTTTGAAGAGTCCTATTTTTGGAGAAGAACATGTTTTCGATAACATTCCATGGTCTATTCTTCCAGACCAGTTCAAGATCTTTTGCTTCTTCAAAAGTAATGATGCAGGTATTAAACCTTTATTTTCATTATGACATTTGCCTGAGATTCCCCATGAGTTATTAATGTTCTTTTGTAGGTAGTTAAAACTGACAACTTCATTACTTATGATTTTTTCATATAACTTTGGGCCTTCGAATTGAGAATACACTGAATTAGGATCAACAGTTAAAGTGAATGATTCATCAGTGTTGGAAGAGTAGGTTCTGGTGTAAAATTCCATAGTAATAATGTTATGATGTGAGTATGGTAGGTAGGAATTTAAGATGAAGGAAGAGTAAATCCAGTAAAGAAAAGGAACAAAGCGGAGAGTGGGGATTAAAGAAACGTTAGAAGATGAATGTAAATGAGATTTGTATAAAGAACGAGATATCTATATGAATGAAGTAGAATTTTGAGATTTTTAGGAAAATTAAGGTGAAGGACATAGTTTGTGGATGGTGGAGGAAGAGTTTTTTAGTGGTGGTGGTGGTTGGAAGAAGGGTGGAGGAAGTTAAAACTCAGCTGATTTAAGGGATTGTGCCTGAGAGAAAAAGTTTCATGTAAATTTATTAAGTACACTGTTGTTGGTTTCCAACCCTTACTTAGTGTAATGTATATGGGTTTCTCATTTCAAGAGAAAAAATTCTAAGGGTCGAATATAATAAGTTAGCAATAATAATAAGTAAAGGTTTCTCTGATTTTTAATGTAATTTTAAAGTAACTACGTATTATTACCTAAAAATTATATCATCTTAATATTATCTATGATATAGATCATAAGTTATTCAATTATATAAAAGAAAAATTAAATAAAAGAAACTATAAAATTGAACCACTAACGTTTCATATTTATAATTTAAAAGATATTTGAGTTATATTTTTTTTAATCCAACATACTCATAATTTTAGTTAGAAGATCTTTTTCAATCTAAGAGCAAGTTTCGTATCCGTCTATGTCCCATCTAAAATGTGTTTCTTCTCTAATGTTTTTCCAAGTGTCTGAAAATAACTCACAGGTAATTGCAATTTTGGGCAACAAAAGTTAAAACGGAAAAGCTTTTCGTATGAAATACATTTAAAAAAAAAAAGCAGCGATCGCCTGTAATACTTGCAGTGGCCAAGTACTCACGCAACAGTTCTTTCAATTCTTGTAATTGCTCCACCAATATATATTTTTTACGATAATGCAAAATCTATATGTTGCAACACGTATTGCATTGGGTGCCTTTATAGATTTATCAATTACTTATTCCTCAGTAACCAAATGAGCCCTGGGACTATTATTGTCATCCATTTCAAGTTTTCAACACATTCCTCATCATCTCAACGCATAACAAAAGAAAACATATATTCCTATTAGTTTATTACCAATTAAACTGTAATCAAATCAATTGCATCACAAACTCATATTTAAGTTCTAAGTATTGCTCAACTTAGGCTAAGTCTAACAGTTTAATACATTTATCACCAGAATTGGAGGTCAAACACCTTCTTTCTATCAAATAACAACTCTCTAGCTAAACTAAGATTATTCCAACAACTTCCCAATTCTATCAATCTAATTTAAAAAATTCTATTATATTTTTATTTTAATATATATTTTATAATTAATTTATTAATTTTTTAAATTGTTATTGAGTTTTTTAATTCATATGTCTATTTCTTAACTTGTTATAAAATATTGAAAAAAAATAATTATAATTTTTAGTAATTATTTTTCTTTATTTTAATTTGTTTATTTTTAATATAATTTTTTTAAAAGTAAATATATTTGCTTTTTATGTATAATAGAAGATATCAATTTTTTTTCTTTTTTTATAAATTCTATAATTTTATAAATTTTTTTATATAATGGTATTTAACGAAATAATCAAACAAATTTAATAATTTATAACGTATGATTTTTTTCAATTAATTTGATTACTAAATTTTTGTTAAGAAATGTTTTTAATGATGATTATTTTTTAATCTATTCGATTATTAGTTTTAAAAAAATATTTTATTTAATATAAATTTACATATATATATATATATATATTAAAGATATAATAATATATTATCTACTTTTAAAATTTAAATATAAATAATATATATACAACATATTTTAATTAAAAACAAAAAAGAAAAAATATGAAGCAAAATTGAATAGGGATGGCTAGATGTGGTTAAGAAAACCAAAATGTAGGGTGCCTAATAATTGGGTACCCAATTGTAGAGATGCTATTGGAGCTCTTTTTTTTTTTCATTTTCAACCCCCAATTCTAGCTTTTTAATAGAATAGGGTGTCCATTGGACTTAGCCTTAAACCATTAGACACCACCATAATTTAGGGTCGGTCCTCGTAATTTGGGACCTATTGCAAACATTTCAAATTGAACCCTTAAAATAAAAAAAATATATATAAATACATAATTTGGAATTTTTCGATTTTAATATAGCTAAGGCGTGGCTAGTCGCAACTTCAGGTGCTCAAGTGGCAAAATCACATCGCACCATGGAACTCCTCAGGTTGCAACCTCGAGCATTCACGTCGCGCCTTCAGCTAACCATGCGCACACAGTCGTTTAGCATGGTGTTCCTTTAAGACTTTTCGCCGTGCCTTGCTTCACCAACCCAAGCCCTTTCTGATTCCCTCGTAGATCGAGTGGACCTTTGGAAACATCTAGCCTCGCCCACACCTTCAAGCATGAACCGTACATCTAGTCTTAACTTCCGCGTGTCGTCACACATGCCTAACCCTAGCAATAATTGGTCTTTTTTTTTTATATTACTTTTTACATGTAAAAAATTACATATTGGTATGCTTGTTTGCTAATGATAGATCACAAATAATTGTAAATCGACTTTACAATTACGTTCTTAGCAATAATATTTCTCATTTCTCATCAAGCTTCTATATATGACTTAATCGTAGAAGGATTCTCACTAATTTTTTATGGAGGAGTGGGATCTTTTGCTTATTACCTATTATTGTGATCTTGTTCCATAATCTCAAATACTAGTATGGGAAATTTAAAGAGTTGAAGCAAGAGGGAGTAGGTGATATTCTACAATTTTAGTAACTACATATTTCATAATTGTTCAATGATAAATTGGTTGATTTTTCGCATTAAATTTCAATCTTATTGAAAAATTTGAGTGTCAATACAGCGGAAATTGAGGTTTATTGTGATAGAGTGGATTTTTTATGGATAGTTGTTTAATATAAGAAGGGTTATCGTGACTTCCTATCGAATTCCTATCAAAATTTTGAGAAAACAATTGCGATTTACCAATTTAAGAATTCAGAAAAGCACGGGACCTTATATAGATATATATTTTAATTCTAAAAATCCCGAATAAAATTTTACTCCTAGTTCGACAGCCAAGTTCTGTTGATCAAACGGGGCACCGCACATAATAACATATAGTTGAAATTCAAGGGGATGGTAGACCACATATTTGAGATTTAAGTACAGGTTTCCAGGGAATTTCTGGATTGTTTTTTGGGTAGAGAAACAGACTCTTTATTTCCTGAAGAAGTAACATTTTTGTCATCAATAGTACATATCCAATTGCCAAGCTACAGATTCTTGCTTTCACACTTATTCCTGATATGAGAGATTTAAACATAGAAAAGCTTTTCTCATTTCAACTTGATTCCCTTTCAATTTGGTTAAATAGAATACTAGATTTAAATAGAAGACGAGCACCTGAAAGATAGGTCTAGTTCAAAAATTCTTAGGATCTGTTAATTAAATATCAAGAACTTTACCCAGAGATGTAACAATTTTCTGGATATTTTCTTGTTTGAAATACAAAGCGGGAAGACCATCAATTCAAACCCGGAAAGCAAATAAATCCAATAATCCCATGTCCTTAAAGCAATAATCCCACATGTGTAACATAACATGCTTGCCAAAAACATGACAAGGTTGATTAAGAAAAACATGCTAATAAAGAATGATTGATTTTTTGGATTTTCAGACAACAATTCCGAGCTAATTACCATCTAAACCAATTAAATCAGCATCTGAAACCATGCAACGATAATAAGATGAACGTATTATATAAAAGTTTATGCCTATTAATTCCTTACTCAAGAATATATATAACAAAGCATATATAATTTTTCTAATTAATATTCACCAAATTCACCCGGATGGTTTTGCAATGAGATCTTCTCTAAGTTTTTTTATTTTGTTCGAAAATTCTTTGTTTTTGTTTGCGACGTCACGTGTGAGAATGTTTATGTGCTTAATATGCGAAACGATTATTTCCAAATCCATAGAAACCTGTTCCAAATCCATAGAAACCTGTTGATAGAACGCTTCCTCTTTAACCTTCCGCCTCTTATTCTCGAACTGTTTACGAATGAACTTTATGGGTATAATTGTCATTATTATCAGCACATTTTCAGTAGTTCCAGGTGTCATCCTCATCATCTTACTGCAAAACAAAAAACAAAATAACATATAGTATTATCAATAAAACCTAAACCTCATCAATTGTGGATAATTTATTACCCAGCTTAAACCATTAAACAGCACCATACAAATCACGTCCTGATAATTTATTGGGTCTAAGAAAATAAAAAACATAGATAAATTCCATATTGTATTACCCCTATAAGATAAAACTAATCAAAACTTACAAACAATTTCATTAAATATTTTGGGATAGATTACTAAGTTAGCCGAAAGTCGATTGACTCTTCCTATGTTGCTCATTCCCTCCCAATCTCCTCATATACAACCCGAATCCAAAAATAAGCAGATTAAAATTAAATTGATTCGTAGTTTTTTACTAAGTGAGTACATGTAGATGAAAATTCTACCTGGTTAGCACGAAGACCTTGATGAATTGAAGAGATTATTTTTTAGTTCGAAAGACCGAAAGCCAATTGAAGGAAAAATAGAACCTAATATTCGATTAGAATTGTTTGTGTGGGCAGCTTATTGGGCAATTTTTGTTGGATCACATCATACGTTAAAAAATCTAAATCCAACTTGTCCTCGATTGTTTAACTACCATCGAAGTCAAACACCAATTTTATCACAAATTCTTGACTCGTTAAAATATTTCATCGGTTCAACTTTATTTTTCTTTACTTTTAATATATAAAAAAAAATATAACATTTATTAACCTACATCTTTACAAACTTAACTTTACTTTACTCCCTAAAAATATAAGTTAAATAACTTGCATTACTCTTTTTAACTGATTAACTATGAAAAAATGTCACTTAGAGTTTTGAACACACCCCCTCTTCGAGATAGCATCTCCACGAGGAGTCTCTTTTTACTAAAGACCTCAAAAACTATTTAACACGTGAAACCCAAAACCTCAAATACTTTACTACCCTCTTAGACTTATATATATATAGTAATTAGAAACCCACCCATTATAATTTCAGATCAATATTCTCTCACCTCTCTCTCATCCCCTACCTCTCTCTCCTCCCCCCGCTCCCAAACCGCCACCACCACCACCATAACACAACCACCACCACCGAAAATGCAAAAAACCACCAAAACCGTCCCCTACATCTCTCTCCAACAAGCAGCGAAACTGCTACACTTCTTCTTCTCCCTCTGTTGCTGCCATGGACCTCCGACCGCCGCCATCAGCCACCACCAGCATGAGAACAACTATTCGTGACCACTACCACTCAGGCGAAGAGTAATGGAAGCTTAAATAACCTTCCTTCTCCTTCGATCTACACTCTGGTTCACGAGATGCTTGAAATGGAGCAGATCTGGACCACCATCGCGCAGCCATGGTTCGTGCAGTGAACCACCATCGATCTAAACAGCAACACCACTCGAGTCTAACATATGAACCACCGCAGCACCACGAAGAACAGCGGCGAAGAACAGCAGAACGAAGATGAAGATGGAGAGGAGCAGATTGGAGCTACTCACCTCCGACGTGTTATGGTGGAAGTGTTATGGTGGTAGTGGTCCTCTTCTTCTCCGGCGAGTCGATAAGAATATCAGCAGTTGGTGATGGATTTTCGTTCTCCTGCTTCGTCTTCTTTTTACAGTGTTGGTGGTGTGCTTGGCGGTGGCAAGCACTATTGGTGGTGGTTCGTCGGGGATCTCGAGTGGTGGTGATCGGCGCTGCAGCTGGAGAGAAACTCAGGCGAGCTTCGATGGAGAAGAGGAAGCTGGTGGTGGTGGTGGATTGCTTCGTCCGACGAGTTTGAGTTTTTTTTTTCCATATCTAGATCTGGTTTGACCAGATCTCGTCAAACAAAATATTAGTTAGGTTTTTATTTTATTTTAATTGTATATTTAATTTGCAATTATTTTAAAATATCTAATAAAGATGAATAAAGGTTTGTTTTTTACTATTTATGCCTTGTTTTTTAATAATACTCATCAATTTGACTGAGTACTCATCAAATTGACTGAGTACTCATTAAATTTACGGAGTACTCATCAAAATTATCTGGAGCACTCGTCAAAATATATAGAGTACTCAGCAAATTTATAGAGTACTCTTAGTTTTTCCGATACTCATCAATTTTATCCGATACTCTATGTTTTTTCCGGTGACTGGTGGTCAGTGGTCGGAAGTCGGAGGTCGGAGGTCGGTGGTCGGAGGTCGGAGGTCGGAGGTAAGTGGGTAGTGGTAGTGGAGAGAGAAACAGTGACATCACACTTTTTTGTCTTTTAGTGTTAGTAAGGATAGGAAAGAGTATTGTAAAAAATGAGATCCCTAAGAAAAACAACTTTCTAGACACCACTCTATAGAAAAGAAATAGTGTTTCTAAGACCCTATATATAATTCATCCATTAACTATAGATAACATTAAAACTTTAAATAAAAATATTGCTATTGTAAAGAATTAAACAATATTAAAAAATTTAGAGTGTTAAATATATAAATTTTCCAATTTCAACTAACTAAGTTATAATTTTATTCTAACAATTTTCTGATTTTATTTATTTCGTTATTTTTTTAAAAATTCTCATGAATTATATCATCAAAAATATTTACGTATAAATTAGTATTGAGAATTAAACAGTAATGTGCTGCCCTCTTTCAAAACTTAAACATGGTCAAAATCTAGATGCAATATATTTGAAATAGAAAAATATAAATGATAATGTAAATTAGGACTATTTTTTTTCGGTAATGGTTTCAGTAAAATATAAAAAATGTATATTATACACGTTACAAGTTCTAACTAGGTCCAAAAATCTAATATAATATTTATTTACTTGCTAGTTAATATCTCAATGAGATACAATTAAAATCTCACCATTATATATTATAAGAGTAATGATATATGTCACCCTTTTCATGTCACCTTATTATCACCCTTCTATATATATGTATTGATTTCCTTGAATAGAAGATAGAGAAAAATTAAATAGGATAGATAAATCAATTCATTGGTCCATGTAGGCATACATGTAGGAGGTGATAAAAGGGTGATACAAAAAGGGTGACAAATATTATTACTCTTATTATAAAGACATGATAAGGGTACAAAAACGAATAATATAGATAAATGTACATTTTTATCGCCTTAATAATCATCTTTCGTAATAAAATAATTTCTTACTCGCCAAATATGATGAGTTGTAGCGGAAAAATAAATTCTCCAAACTTTTCTCCTCCAATTTTGTTTGGAATTAAGTTTCTTAAGTCGTTTAATTGAGTTCGAGATAGTGTTCATGTAATTCTCAATGCCCAACCACTTTCTCACCTCATTTTCAAAATCACAAGCGAAGAATAAATGATTGTTTAATTCGAAATTCTCACCACACATCCCACGAAGTGGATCAAACTCCATATACACCTTTATGTCGTTCGTTCTAAGCCTCTTTTGAAACTCCATCTAAACAATGATTGCATGATTAGAGTAACATATGCATCCCACACTATATTTTTCCAAGTTTACGGAAAAGATCGGCTACCGAAGACATCATAAAGTTTCTTATATGAAGCATAGTATTCACCACTAAGAAGATTGTTCGCGGAGAAAAATTATCTAGACAATATTTTTTCGGCTTTCACATTTCCAAGTGAGGTTCCAATGTCATGTTTTTTGGAAAAAGTTAGAATGCAATATCTTCTTGAATGTAACGTAGTATATTACCAACATATTCTTAATGTTGATCTCAATATGTTGAGTTTATTTTCATTGATGTATGTCAGTATGTTGTATTCCCGGACTACTCATATCCACTCTCAACCAAATCCCAGAACCTTCAGATACGAAGATTGTCTTCATTTTAATACTCCAAAAATCCAAATAATCAACATCGAAAACTAGTTTACCAATTTTTTGTGTAGATAAAAAGTTGTCTGCCATGAGAAATTTTACAATCAAACTTTGATACCACTTTATGTTGGTGTTGAACAATATTGTGTATAGAAAAGATAAGATAATATAGTGATAGATAAGAAAATAGGTTTGTTTATTAATCACTTGTCATATATTGTTTTGTGATTGATTTTAAATTATACAAACAACTCCACGATTTATACCATTAGATGACCATTCTAGTCTTCTTACATTAATTGATAATACATAGACTTAATAATAAATATAGATACACGAATCACCCACCAAGAGTCCAATGCATTGTATTTTAAGATAACTATGACTCTTATCACGAGATAGTTGGAAGAGCATGTGCATGAATTTGTTGTATCCAATGAACATTACTTAACAATACTTTGTATTGGTCTGTCTCTTATGGACTTTTGGTTGCTGCTTGGACCATTGTTTGAAACACTGAAAATCTATCAAGGTATTACCATTTACATACAATCTTTTTGTATTAAGTTTAATTGCACTCCATGCTTAATTCATAGTTCCAGTCGGGAACTTCCCTTGCTAATGACTTACATCAAATTTTAATATTGCAGATAATATGTTGTCTAATGTTTTGAATTTCGACATGTTTGAATTAAAAAAAACCATGAATCAGAGTGATATCATGAACAAGCTAAATCAAACTTTGTAAAATAAATCATTATGGCATGACCAAGTACTTAAGAAGTCAAGTAAAATTTGAATCTTTACTTAGAAAATTATAGAAATTGAGTTTTTCATACTCGTTACGATTTTAATTGAACAGGGACATATAGAATTGGCAAAGGACTCAGTCGCAAAATTATTTGTTCTACTGAGAAACGGGAAATATACATCTAAACGGATACTGGTTGCGAGAACACATTGTTTTTTCCTAAAGAAGTTAAGTGTTGAGAAGGTGAAAACTGAATTATTATTTGATGTTTATAAATCATGTAAAATAATCCTCTTATGTTAATAAGGGACGCGGAATTAGGATGTGCAAAATAAGGGGACTTAATATTATAACAAGGGAACTTAAGAAGAGGGATATTTTTATATTTTACTTTTGGATAGATTTATAATTAAATTAAATAAATTTATATATATGGGCTTATCTGTTGTTGGCCTCAAGTCTGTCGTGTGACTTCAAACACTAGCTCTAGTGATTTATTATTCATGGGATGGAAATAAGATTTTTTATTTATTCTTCATGTTTAGTCCTCAAGAACAGTCACTTATTAACACCTTCATTGATGAAAATTATAACTTAGTCTCGTTTCAATCATTGTGGAATATTTTCTTACTCATATCTCAAGAAAGAATTTGCAACTAGCGCTCAAAAGGGGGAAAATGGTCTTAATGTCAAGAACCGGGCCCTTGAGCTTTCAACTCATCATCCGAGATGATATTCTTGTAATAAAAGTGCATACAAAACTTCATTCCATGCATCTGGGACTCCTGGTAAGCACCAATGAATGCAATCTGCATACGTTATTGGGTTCAATCGTTGCTCTTTCGTTAGTATCTTTCCTGATAATTCACCGTAAACCGAACTGTGAGCATCTTTTCGGAACTCAGACATCTGAGTAATATTTAAAACTCTTACACTGTCTTTCAATCTTTCTATAACATCTTTGACAATATTCATGATTTCTAGATTTGAACCAATCCCCCAATAATATGGCTGGTTGATAGGGTACGACTCATTATAGCAATTCCCTTCAACTTCACCATTCCATTCCCAGCTCCTACATATAAAATTTATTAGGGACTTTTTCCTTTTTTTATATGTTGAACTATCTTATATGATTAGGGTTCTTTTTTTGTTATTTACCCTTGATGTGTCGAGGACATGGTGACAAAGAACACTTTCTGTACTTCAGGGTCGATGTTGGATTCTATCCAGTTTGCCCATGTCTCTAATGCCAATCTGTATGCAGTTGTCACGTTATATTCTCGGACCTCCTCGGACCCATACCTGGTTACAATGATAAAATATTGTGACATTCGCTCAATTAATATTCTGGTTGTTGGATAAGGAATTCGATACTAACGTTGCATTGATTAAAGCTTGGTTGGTCCATGAGAACTGGAATATCCACCAAACATAAGTCTCGAATACCAAAATATCAACTCCTTCCCATTGCTTGCTATGCTTAGCTATGGAGTCTAGCTTCACCATGCGTTCTGTCACAGTATGGTCTGTTGCATCATCTGAAATCGACTCAACGATGAATGGAGCCCAGTAAAACTCTACGGTTGCATTGTACTCCTGCTAAAGAAAATCGACAACTTAATGAGTTACTATCTTCAAATTTCAGTTATAACGTGTAATCTTATACCAGAATCTCATAATTTATAATTTATCATTCAGGAAAGATGTATATTTTAAAGGGCACCAAAATACGCAGTATAAAAACTATATGATATAGCGGGTAATTACCTTTATGGTTAAAATCTTTTTGGGAGGGATGTCTAGAAAAGATTGCTTTTCGTGTGGAATGAAAGATTGGAGTAGACAAATCATTGATTCGTACATAATTCGATGCACTGAGTCCCCTATGAACATCATCCTTTTGTTCCTCAATATCTCCATAAATTTGAAAGCATTAAACCTGTGACAACATTGTAATAATTGACTTTTTAGCATGTTTGAATATTTTTTATGTAGACAATTTCACTATAAAATATGGGATAAATTTGAATCAAAACAAGGGTAGATGAAGGATGCAAACTTCCGCCCTTATCTTGGGATACCGTGAGAATTTACACCAAAAATTTAATTTCTTGATTTAATATAGTGATAGATACATTCGCCCCAACCCCCCTACACACCAGCTTAAATATTCCCCTTCTCCTTTCTGGTCTATATATTTATACATTTACCCTCCCCAAACTAAAATCAATTCCAAAAAAATAAGGCAAGTTGTGTTAACTTTTTGCTCCTGAAATATTATGAATCCACTCTTGCCTATAATAGTGTAAGAGGTACAACCATATTAGGGGACCATTGTCTTCCTAGCTTTCTAACCTTTTTGTTAATTTTTGTAAAAAAATTATATTATACCTTCTCATATTATAAATCTTCAATAATTATTGTTAAATTTTACTCTAACACGGTCTTTATTGTTCTATATGTTCTCTTAGCATATATATGTTGTTTTCTCAATGATAAAGTGTACGTTATTTTGTATAATATAAAGACTTATTGTATATATATTTAATCCAAATAAAATATAGGACCTACAATGCAACTTTTGTATGGTTTAGGGTCTTCTAATGCAATAAAGTAAAAAGGTCATCCAACAAGCATTTCTAGCTTTTTCCTTTAAACCCCAATAAGTAAAATCTTAAATGTCCCGACTTACCTTGGCAAGGTGCATTCATAAGGTTGCCATCTCCAATTTTGATAAAGAGAATCGCGTCTTCCATTTTTTTGGCAAGTAACTTGCAATAACAAGTAAGGGCAAGTCTCCTCTTTATAAAGAGGATGGCTTACATTGTCCCATATCCATTCTCCTTCAAACAAATTGCAATTTTGGTCTATAATTTGTGGTGATTTTTGTTGACTTTTACTTTCTTTTGATTGTTGTGATTTACGTAGAAGATATTGATTATTGAGGTTATTAAAGACTAAGCTTACAGTTCCAAATAAAATAAGAGAAGCCAAAGTAGCAATAGGAAAAATATAATGGAGTAGTCTATAGTTTAAATTTGTGGTGTGATTAACATTTGAAATATTTTGATGAGATTTCATGGTTGAAATTGGATTCTTGTTTATATAATAGGTTTTTTAGAATTTAAACAATTGTGGTGAAATAGCATTCATAACTTTTTAGTATTTATGGATATGGAAAGTTTCGTGTAGTGAAATACATCTAGTCATAAATGTCTAATGTTTAGAGAAAAGATATTTATGATAAATTTATATATTAATGGATAAGTTGTAACTTTTTAGAGGTTAAATGTCAAATAAAACTTGTAACAGTGTTTTACTGAATAACATTGAGGTTATTTGTTTATTTATCAAATATCGAAAAACATATGTTACCTATGGTTGTAATTACTTAAAAAAAGAATTGGATTACATAGACTATCTTTATATTGTAATTACTTGACAGAAAATTTGGATTCATTTTTAGAAAGAAACTTTTATATATCTTTTAATATAATTCTAAAAGAAAGTCTTAACATAAAAGACAATATAACATAAAAGATATATTCAAATATCTTTAATTCAAGAGATAAATATAAATTAAGAGGTCTTGATGTTTATGTATATTTACAAACAATATCCTTGATATATTTCTAGCATTTGGACCATTTGTATTTATAATATAAACAAAGGGTTCTTAAATTACTAAACACGTTGACATGTATTTTATATTAAGTTAGATTTATTCTAATTTATAATTTACTAAAATTTTATTTTTAAAATAATTTATTATTTTTAAATTACCATATATATGTTATATTTTTTATTATTTGAATAATTTTCGTAATATATGATATTTGAAATATTTCAAAATTATTTTTCGAAATGGTATATACTTTTAATAAAATTCGATTTGTCTGAGTTTAATTTATTAGAAAATTTATACAATAATATATATATATATTATAAAATTTTATGGTATATTTTTAACCAAATTCTTTTCTTACTACTTTATATATTTCACTTATATGAAATCAGAAAGTTACACTGATACCAACCCTCCAATCGCCTATGCATATATGAGAAAATGGCTTCCTAAAAAGTTAAGATATTACACGCGAATGAAACACAAAGTTTAGGAATAAGAGGTTGGTATAATACATGGTTAAAAAACACAAGTAAATAATAGATACAAATTTTACGCGAAAATCTAAAATAGGGAAAAATCATGAAAAGAGGAGAGATTTTCACTATAATTGAAGAGAGATACAAAGAAAAATTATTCTAAAGGGTGTAAGTAATACAACAAAGTATATGTGTACTTATAGATTACACATAAAAGAAGAGTTATTATTTAGATAGGCCAAGTCTTAAAAAAATGGGTCATAACTCTAACAATCTCCACCTCAATTCGGTAATCGAGGCCCAAAAAACCTGATCGTATCTCTATCTTGAAAAGAATATCTCCAATTCACAAAAAGTTTAGAAAGTAAAGAAAATAAATATCAAACTTCAAAAAGTTTGAAAATGCTACGTTGCATGCTTTCTAACTCTGATTTATCAAAAAATAATTTTATACCGAAGCCATTTCTACAGCTGTTTATCTTATCAATATTTCTACATCAACTGACATTGATAACAAAAATCCACAAGAGGTATGGCCGAAAATTGCTCTAAAATATTTTGATCTTAAAGTTTTTGGTTGTCACACATATGCACATATTGGTAATTGTAAACTGAAATTTAGATTAGTTATAAATATGGTTTAAAGGTTATAAATTATGGTGTCCAACGCTAATAAATTAGTAATTAGCATAAATGTATTTTTATGAAACTGATATGCTTCCTAATTTACCCTCTAGTGATAATTGTGATAAAGATAAGAAGAAATTAAACACAAAGGTTAATTTACCAATAAAATCATAACCTACACCAAAAAGTACATCTTAGAATGATCCAGACATGCATGATGGTGACGATATCCCTTCACCACAACCAGCACAATATTCTATTGCATCAAATAGACCAAGGATAAATATCATTCCTCTACAATATTTGTCGTAACTAATTTAGTTGCTTATGCTATAAACGTAGCTAAAGATCTTGAATTTAATGGAGAGCCCTTTACTTGCTCAGAAGCAGAAGCTGATGATAATTCTGAAATTTATGAAAACCTGAAGATTACTACAGTTTTTTGTGAAAGTCAGAGTGCTATATGTCTCTCAAGGGATATGATGCATCATGAGAAGACAAAGGATATTGACATTAAGTATCACTTGTGAGTGATGTTATTTCTTGTGGTGAATTTGTTAGGAGCGAAAGTAGCACACATGATATTTTGGATGATATGATGACTAAGTCGACTTTGATATCTAAATTTGAACATTGTTTGGACTTAGTTGACATAAAGCCCTCCAGGGATTCATGAAAGAGGAGGGAAATTCTGAAGTTTGACATTTTGTTTCTTTACTTTCTAAACTTTTTGTGAATATGGAGATACGCCATCAGTCCCCTGCATCAAATTCCATCTATTTTTACGATAAGTCCATATGGAAGCGGGTATATTCCTAATTATTACTAGGGAAGATTATAACAGCCTCAAGCATTACAATACTATCATAACCACCACCAACGATGGCACTACAAGAAGATAAAATATCCTAAATAGCCCTCATCTTTCACGTTTTTTTCCTATACATGGAAGGTCTATCAGAATAGAATGCCTTCACCACTACCTTATGTAAGCTTCCAAAAAATCTGCACAAGTTAGTGTATACCAGGAGAGTATGTTTGACATCTTTCGCATAACACATAGTTCTTTTTAGAAAAGTAAAAACATACCAATGAGAGAGATGAGGGTGGTTGATTTTTTAATAATTTCAAAAATTTATTGTCTAAAACAAATAGGAAAAGGTAAACCCATCTTTTACTAGAGATCCTGAAAACTCTATGTCGCCTCACTCTACAAGGTCTTGGGTATTTATACATACCATATTTAGGTAAATTTGGCTATTTCATATAACAAAGGGACCAACATCAAAATTAGACCATATAAGGTGTGAGAGAAGAAAAAAAAGTTACAAACCACTAGAGAAACTATCAGTTTTTTCTTTTGTAATTCTACTTCGAGTATATTTGCTACTTTTGAAAACAAAGGCGTATATATTTAGCTAGATAACATAACAAAAGGACCAATGGTGCAATTTACTTGGTTGTTGTTCATATATCAATATCCAGGGCGTTGTAAAGAGAGGCAACTACCCTTTTCTAAAAATTCAGATCTCTCTACTTCCTCGTTCTCGAGGTTAAAACATTGAAATGAATTTCAGTTAACAAATTAATCAAAGGAGACTCTGATATGCGAAAAAGCTTGCAAATGCAGTAATTTTTTATTTGTTGTCTGACTTAATGTTGAAGCAAAAAGTAGAAGTTGGCTTCATATAAAAGGTTCTTGAATTAAATAACTTTAGAATATGAGGATTGATATATCTAATTCGCCTTTAAGTTCAACCTCATGAGTTACTCCAATAAATTTCATAGTAGCACCTGATACAACTTTCTTTGAGTTTGAAAATAATAATCTTCGCGGGTTATATGACACTGATTTCACCGAGTTCATATTCACCGGGAAAAAGGGGTCATGCTGGTTGTGGCGGAGCTGCGAGATTTATTCGGGGGCTTGATATTAGCTGAAGAACTAGGGGTCAAGGAACTTTACACAGAGGTGGACTACAAGGACATCATCATACTTTTGATCCAAGTGACGAGAGGTATGGGGTCGGGGTTTCCAATGATTGAGGCTATTCATAGGGTATTAAGTAGGAGTGAGATTTTATGGTCGCTAGTTTATGTAGGGAAGCAAACACGTATGCGGGTTGGATGATGACAACTATTAGAATGACACAGATTTCACCGATATTAACATTCACCAAACAGGATTTGATGATATATTATACGAGTTTGAGGGGGTCGGAAGACACCTAAGATGATGTATAGTCCCTATTATATGGTGACTTAGTGCCCGTTTGGAAGTGTTTTTTTTTAAAAGCACTTAAAAGATGGTAATGGTTCTCGATGGAAGTTTTAACGCGGCTAAAGGTATTGCGGGCTTCGGGGGGATCGTAAGAGATGGTAATGGTTCTTGTATTGCAGGATATGTTGGACCTTGCATTGTTGATTCGCCTATTGTATCTGAGTTGTTTGGCCTTCATTTTGGCCTAAGATGGGCGATTAAGAAAGGATATAATGAGCTTAGTATTGAAACGGATTCGGAGGATCTCCACGCGCTAGTGAAGGGCGGTGGGAGATCGGATCATCACCTTGATCAGGACCCGAGGGAGTTTCACGCGCTAGTGAAGGGCGGTGGAAACTCAGGTAGTCGCTGCGTTTCAATTGCTAGGGATTGCTGGAAAATGCTCCGTGAACCGCCGAGTTTTAAGCTATCCCATGTTTACCGCGAAGCAAATAAATGTGCGGATAGATTGGCAAAAGAAGGGGCTAATATGAGTACGCAATCTTTGGAATTTATTGATCCTCCTGATTATCTTTGGAGCCTTATTACGAGTGATATGAGCGAATGCACATCTGCGAGAGTTGTATTAGAATATCAATAAGGACAGTATGTCTTTGTAATATTATTATCTGCTTTTAAGCCTCTCTTGTATGAAAAAAAAAAATCGACATCATTAGAAAAAAGAACCCGATAACACAGTGTTGCACTGCAGCTGCTTATTAGAAATTACGGCGCCGGAAATCATCAAATGAGTTGTCTGCGTCTCCCTTACATGGCGGGGACGCCTCTGCTCCGCCCACGTATACTTTCCCTCCGCCACCGAATTAATTTCACCACTTCTTGCGCCGCCTCTGCTACAGATAAAAAGCAAAAGGTCATTGTGATATCCGGACCCACCGGCGCCGGTAAAAGTAAGCTCGCATTAGAGCTCGCAAAGCGCCTCAACGGAGAAATTATCAGCGCCGACTCTGTACAGGTTCGGAAAATAAATCCACTATTTACTATTCAATCTTGCAGAAAATTTACTTTTAATATTATGAAACAGGTGTATCGAGGGCTTGATGTAGGATCAGCGAAGCCTACTTTGAGTGACAGAAAGGTAGTAATTAAAATTAATTGCACCATTGGTCCCTGTATTTTGTTAAATAGCCAACTATACAACATTGCAGGAAGTTCCACACCATTTAATCGACATATTACATCCTTCTGAAGGTATAAATTTACTAAATTTAATTCTAATTAATTTACAATAATCTATACTATACACACACATTTTTCTCCATTAGAATACTCTGTTGGACAATTTTACGAGGATGCAAGAGAAGCTACAAAAGATATACTTAAAAGAGGTCGTGTTCCTATAGTAGCAGGTGGCACTGGATTATACTTAAGATGGTACATTTTATTTTTTACCTTCTTTATTACGTTAAGACAAAACTAAAGCTAATTTGTTTATTCAAAGGTTTATGTATGGAAAACCAGATGTTCCAAAAGCTTGTCCAGAAATTACATCTGAAGTATACGCTGAGCTGGCGGATTTACAAAGAGATGGTGATTGGGATACAGCTATTCAATTAGTAGTTAAAGCAGGTGATCCAAGTGTACAATCTTTAGCTACTAATGATTGGTATAGATTAAGACGAAGATTCGAAATTATTAAGGTTAGTTTAGTGTATTTGTTATTAATTGCAAATTTGCAATTACACCCCCTGAATTATTGATATTCGCAATTTCGCAGTCTAGTGGATCACCTCCTTCAGCTTTTGAAGTACCGTATAATTCTTTTAAAGAACAAGTGGGCCCTACTGAGACAGATGATTTAGACTATGAGTTTATGTGTTACTTTCTCACAACACAAAGGCTTGATTTATATCGATCTATCGATTTTCGTTGTGAAGATATGCTTTTAGGTAAATTTAATCATATTATTTATTTAATTAATTACGAAATTTTATATTTTTATTATTGTAGGAAAAGATGGTCTTTTATCTGAGGCGAAATGGCTTCTTGATTTAGGTCTTTTACCTAATTGTAACTCTGCAACTCGAGCTATAGGTTATCGACAAGTAAGGGCGTTTTAGTAAATTTCATTTTCTAAAAATATTTTAGATTAATTTTTTAATTAAAATATTTCAGGCTATGGATTATCTAATTTATTGTAAAGAACAAGGGGATTATAGTTCACCTCGAGACTTTTACGCTTTTTTATCTGAATTTCAAAAGGCTTCTAGGTAAATAATATTTGGTAATATTCATTTTTTTATACCTAAATAGTTAATATTTAAGTCTTCTTGTAGAAATTTTGCGAAAAGGCAAATGACTTGGTATCGAAATGAACAAATTTATCAATGGGTTGATGCGTCTAAGCCTTTGGTAAATCTTTTTATTGCATTATAGGTCCTTATATTATACAAAAAGTGTATTAAAGTTGAGAAGTTTTGTAGGATAAAGTGATAAATTTTATACATGATTCATATCATGACCCAAAGATGAACTTAGAGTTGCCTGAATCACTTTCTATGGGGAGAGAAATGACAAATTTTCGAGAAATTAAAGAATTGAAGGTCTATCGAACAAGAAATAGGTAATTTATGTGACATTTAATATCTAAAGTTTTTTTTTTGTTTCTAATATTTTTTTTGCTTGTGAAGACATTTTATAGGACATGAAGAATGTTCTGAAATTTTGGAATGGGTAAGGGAACTTATGTTTGAACCAACTGTATCTGTTGGTTAAATGCTCAAGAATAGCTTGGAAAATCTTCTTGTGAAGGCTTTCATGTGTCATTACAAGTTGGATCATTTCTTGGGCCGGCCCATTAAGCAATTGTGGGTCCAGTAAACAAGAAAAGGTGTAAGTGCTAGCTCTCACACGGTTGAAGATGGAAATGGAGTTGGGGTTACATATTTTTAAATCATGTAACTTGAAGCATATATTTATTATTTGGAAAAAAAAATTCATCTAATATTGGAATCGTGTTACTATACCATGTTTTAATGATACAAAACTTAATTATATCTAGTTAAACTAGTAACATGTGTTTTATTAATGTTTATGATGTAAATATTGGATTATCCAATATAGGATGTCAGTCTTACTTTTATTATTTTGTAGGACTATGAAAGTGAAAGTGCTAATGTTATTATTGAAAAGATTTTTAGTTTTTAAAAACACTATAAGACGCTTTATTGTAATTAATTAATAAAGTTGTTTATCTGATAAAAAAAATCATTAAAGGGTTTACGTTTTATGATAAAATAGTATTTTATTGGGTGATTCATACCACCTAAATTAAGAAAATAAGTAGATTAATAATTTATTTTCATTGAAATCATATAACGTCATGGCTGGTATGAATTTGGATAATATAATACATTTTATTTAAAGAGTTCACAATTCTAATTATTTATGACAAATACTTCATATCATTATTATTATTATTATTATTATTATTATTATTATTATTATTATTATTATTATTATTATTATGATTTATCCGTGATTCAATAATAAAAAAACATTCATTTTCCATGTGTTTCATATAATTTATTGGTTATATATCTTTCTTAATGGGTTGTTATAACGATTATTAATAAAAAAAATGTCGGCAAAATGTTAATAAAAATCGCAATAAATAATTGATGACGATTCTAATCATGACTTTAAAGTAAATCTTGGTTTAGGGCACCTGAGAAGGAACGAGGAACAATTTGGAATTGAAATAAAAAAGTTGTCTAGATTTACAAAATAGTTCCTTGAATCACTTTTGACTTAAGTTGACCCAGTTTCTGTCAAAAGTTTTTTTTGGACTATATATGAGATAATATCAAATTAAATCCAAAAACACAACATTCCACCTCTATAGGGTCCAGGAATTTTTCCACCCCCATGAAAGTCCATTTTTTTAGTATTCCATCTGTACCCCTATTAGTTACCACGTTTATAGTTACACAATCATTTAAATTAGTAACAGATTCCTATTTTTTAGCTAATCAAATAATATCCCTTAATAATAGCTAATAATTATAGTAATATTGTTATTTTCTTCCACGATTCATTATACACCATCGTCCATTCTTCGCCACCAGCAGTCATTTTCATTCGCTCTCCATACACCACTCAAGAAATCCATCGTGTCTCTCCCTTCATCTGCGGCAGCTGTCGCTGCAGCAACTCAGAAAACTGTCGGTCTCCTTATTCATAAGCCATGTCGCTCTCCTTCTTCATAAGCCAAGTCGCTATACTTCTTCAGAAGCCATGGCAATGAAGATTTAGGTGGTGGTAGTGCTCGGCCGGAGTTACGTATGGAATATCAGTGGTGTGTTAGGTAATGTCGATGGTTTGTATGGATGGGTTACGCGTGAAGTCATTACTGCACATTCCTGAGAAAAAGGTAACCCATCAATTTTAACGCACACACCATCAAAACAACAAAGGTAACCAATCAATCTTAACGCACACACCATCAAAACAACAAAGGTAACCCATCAATTTTAACGCACACACCATCAAAACAACAAAGGTAACCCATCAACATAACTACAAATAGGGCTGCAAATGAACCGAGACTCTCACCAAGGGCTCGAGTTTGAGTTTGTTAAGGGTTTGTTTGAGTTCGGCTCGTTAGTTAAACAAGCCAAGCTCAAGCTTTAAATTCAGGCTCGTTTACTAAACGAGACAAACTCAAACATATATAAGCTCGATTCGTTAAGCTCGTGAACAGTTTGGTAAGGGTTCTTTAAGAGCTCGTTAATAGGCTTGATAGATATATTCAATTAAAAATTATATATGTATACATACAAAAAGTCAAAACTTTTGTATTATGTAATTAATCATAACTAAAATATTTTATATCTATTAAGTAATTTTTTTTTATATCTAATAAATATACTACTAGTATCTAGGGCTACAAATGAACCGATACTCTCACCAAGGGCTCGAGTTTGAGTTCGCTAAGGGCTTGTTTGAGTTCGGCTCGTTAGTTAACAAACCAAGCTCAAGAAAGCTAAAGCTTGGTTCGGCTCGTTTCGTTTCAAGCTCAAACCAAGCTCAAGCTCACTAAAATATTAGCAAACAAACTCAAGAAAGCTAAAGTTCGGCTCGGTTCGGTTCGTTTGCAGCCCTAACTACAAACATTACCCACCTGATACATAATTTTTGTTCAACTTTTCATTTACCATCACTTTTGACAGACAACCCATCAAAGTTACACATGTAAACCACCACATTCATTCTCACTATATTTTTTGTAACCCATCATATTTAACAGTCACATCGTCGTCTTCTTCTCCAGACCCTTCTTTTTTCCACCATCATCGCCGGTTTGCATCTTCTTGGTCGTCTTCACAGCAGTCTTCTTAGTCATCGCCACCAGTTGCCTCTTTTTTTTGACGTTTCAAATTTCAATAATCCATTTTTGACTGATTGCATGGAATCAGGACAATTTGTTTTGGTAACTAATTCCTAATTAGTGGGCTAAGGGTAGGAATGTAAATTGCGGCAGGTTGGACCTGATGGGCAATCACACATCCTCCGTGGACTGTATAAGTAAATCACCCACTATATATACTGTGGTTTCAATAGCCAAACATACCAATTATCATATGAGGTAGACACGGAGAGTAAAGGTAAGAAATAAGGAAGAGGCATTAAGTGTAATTATTCTTTTAATTATGTCTTATCTTTATTTTGTTTTCTTTTTTTTTAGATTTTTGCTACGAATTCCAACTCTAATTGTATTTCTGATTCTATGTGTTGGTGAAATTTCTATAATTTTTGTTTAAATTCTTACATAATCTACTTGAACTTGTGATGCATATGAATTGCATCTGAAAAACCCCATATAAACCTGTATAATTTAGTCTAACATTACTGTTGTTTTCACGTAGAATCTAGTTGAAAGTATGCAGGCCCCTCACCAACCTAAACCCGTCTCGATTTTCTTAATTTAAAACCTCCAATTTAAAACCTCCAATTTAAAACCTCCTCCTTCACAGTACGTTGCTGGATTGGGCCGTGGAGCTACTGGTTTCACTCCGTCTCGTTCTGCTCCTGACCAGCCTGTGGAAAGGCTGGTCTAGAGGAGGAGGAAAAAGGATACGATGAGAACCAGAAATTCCATGTTTAAGACATTCCATGTTCAAAACATAAACTGTGTGTCTGCGAAAAAAAAATTAAAAAAATTCCAAAAAATATCATAGACATAAATATTAATTTGATTTATCTAAATATATAAAAAAAAAATATTTTTTTAATTATTTAAAATTAGTTATGACGATTTTAAAAAAAAAAATCACAGACGCACACATGTTTATTAGTTTTTGTTATGTTTTTTTTTAATTTTTTTTTATGACTATGTGTAAAGGTATTTTGGGTTAAGACAGTTTTTTAAATAAATTTTTTAATAGGTATTAATCTATAATTATCTCATATCTTATAATTTAAATATGATAAAGCAAAGCATATATATGTTTCTAATTAATATTCATCAAATTTAATTTCCAAATAGGCCTGGATGGTTTTGCACAAGGTCTTCACGGTTAAGGAGTTCACTTGTGATGTTGTCTAAGCGCTTATTATCCGAAGCCACCATCTCCAAAGCCATAGAAACCCGTTGGTTTGCTTCCAGTTGATCCTTCAGCTGCTTATTCTTGAAGTGTACCCAAATAAGACATGGGAGTGTCATTGTCATTGTAAGCACAGTTCCAGTTCCAGGTTTCATCCATCTCAACACATTCCTCATCATCTCACTGCAAAACCAAAAAAAAATATATTATATTATCAATTATAACTTTTGCAGGACTTGATAATTTTTTGGGCCCTCATCTAAGAAAATATACAAACACAGATAATTCCAGATTGTTGATTATATTACCCCTAAAAGATAAAACTAATCCAGATTTAAATACAATTTCAGCAAATATTTTGGGATATATTACTAAGTTAGCAGTAAATTGATTGTACTATTGCGACTCTTCCTATGTTGCTCAATCCCTCAGTTTTAAGTTTTAACCCAATCCAATTTCCTATTTTACTATTTCCTCATAAATTCGTAATTATTTTACCTATCTACTCATAATCCATACTTCAATACAGCCAGAATTCAAAAGTAAGTAGATTAAAGCAAAATTAATTCAGAGTTTATTGCTAATTGAGTATATGTAGATGAAATTTCTACCTGGTTGGTGTTGCAGCACGAAAGAATTTGATGAATTGAAGAGAGTTTTTTTTTTTTTTCTGGAAGGAATTAAAGAGAGTATAGAGAAGGTTATTTATAGAGAAAGCCAGATAATTTAAGGAAAAATAAGTACTTAAAGGAATTACGATATCACATTTGTTTTATAATGGTTTATATGGGCCAGCCAAAAGGGCTTGTAATGGGCAACCTTTGTCGGTTCATATGGTATTTTCCTTTTGTTCTAATGACTCTAACCTTGACAAAAAAAGAAAAAAAAAACTCTAACCTCTCTTAATTATTGTAGGAGTCAAACACTAATTTCACCTTATTTTTAGAATAAGAATTTTATTCTATATTGGATGGCAGGACTATTAATTATATTAATAAATAATATATTTTATTAGATTAATTAGATAGTAATTATAATTAATTTTGAATGACATAAATATAAAATATATATCATAATTGATATTGAATTATCTAATATTAGAAGGAAGTATTTTCTCAACTTTAATACTTTAGAATAATTTTTTCACCAACTTTTCAGTTTTATCTTCTTAATTTCAAAAAATTCTACTACTATTATTTTATTTTAACAATTTTCCTATATTTTTAAATTTTTATAAATATTATTATTATTACTTATTGTTTTCTGTATACTTTATTATAAGAATATTAAAAAAAATTAAAATTAATACTTGAATCGTAATCGCCAAGGAATAAAAAAATTAAAGTATGTAAAAACTATTCAATAACCAAGATGGTTGATTTTATTCAATTGTTTCTCTTATTATTATTATCTAAAAAAATATATTGTTAACTAATTATGAGAATTTTAACATATATAATGTTAAGAATCAAATAATAATTTATTATCCTATTTCAAAATTTAAATAAATAACATATAGATATAATATATTTGATATAAAAAAATATAAAAATGAAGCTATGTGAAATAAGACCAACGAATTTGAATTGAAAAAGAACTCCAATAACTTGCCTTGCACTCCAAGATTTTGACCTAACACCTTATATACCAACTCATAACCTTAGAAAATCATCTGTTGGCTGCCTAAACTTAATATACATCAATTAATCACCATAGAAGCAAGCAGGAGGATCTAGAGGAGGAAGAATCAAAAGATTGAGTTTCACCGCATCAATTCTACACTTCTCCATCTCCATTCTTTGGGTA
This sequence comes from Nemophila menziesii, assembly GCA_029959085.1. Lineage (NCBI taxonomy): Eukaryota > Viridiplantae > Streptophyta > Magnoliopsida > Boraginales > Hydrophyllaceae > Nemophila > Nemophila menziesii. The sequence goes on along the minus strand of JARWIR010000064.1, from coordinate 3,027,459 downwards.
AATTAGTATTAGATTTATTTTTTCTATGGGTTATTTCTAAACTATTTATTCAAGAGTTTTATTATACATAATTTCTCTTAAGAACTTTAATTATATGAACAACTGATTATTGTTTTTCTGTTTTAATTTGAATCTCGAATTTTAGTAATTAATTGATTTGGTTTTTAATTAATTTTCGTTGATTTTATTCTTGTGCTTGTTTAATATCAATAACTTAGCTAATTAGAGATGTGTTTTAGTAATTAGGCTATCGCTAGTGGCGGCGATCATCTGGAAGGAGGTTCCATTACATAACTAGAATATAGACGTGTGATATTCGTCATTGATCCTGGCGGGCTTGAATAACCGTGTAGCCAATTGATTAACCATCTGAAAGTACCTTATAATCGCCTTGGCGGGTCTATAATACCATAGGATTGCTTCCTAAGTCTACCCTGACGGGAGTTAGGAAGATAGTAGAGTCTTGACTATTGTGAAATTTCTCATTCACCCTTATTCTTAGGAATCATGAATTCAATAGGATAGGTTCATACTTGCATCTCTTTACCTTAATTGCATAATTATTTATTGTTTATTTTAGTTTATCTGAAAATAAAATACTTTGCTTGTCTTTATAATCAAAACATAAAAGACCATCTAATCTAATATTGAACACGAAGTTAGAACAACTATTTAAATTTATGTGGAGACGAACATCCCGATTTTCCTTATGTATTAACCCGTGCACTTGTTGTTAGGCTAAGTCTATCTGGTCTCCAATTCTAGAAAAAAGCTAGAATTGGAGGTTGAATTCTAAATAATAGCTCTCCAAGAGGTTACATGTTACTAGGAATCCAATTTTTGGATACCCGATTCATGAGATTTGTGTGCTACATTTGGCTAGTTTTTTTCCACTCGCTACATATTTCTCTCTTTATTGTTTATTATTTTTTTATTGCAAGGAGTTTCCTAACTCTAACGGCTCTATCACCTCTTCAACATAATCTTTTTGAGTTAAAGCTTCTCAAAGGTATTTTTTTATATGTATTTGTGTAATGTAAACTTCTCGATCAAACAAATAACCTTTCAAAAAATTAGAGAGACGGAAAAAAAATCAAAAAAATCAGAGACATACAATCGTTCCTTACAACCATTTTGAGCCTTTGATTCCTTTGTTTTATTATGTCTTGTGATTCTTTGTATTTAGAAATATACTCATTAGTGTTTGACTGTGGTGCAGGGCCGGACCTGGGCAGGGGCAAGAAGGGCGACCGCACAGGGCCCCGAGCTGATCGGGGGCCCGAATTTTTTATGTATATTTATATACAAATATTTACAATAACTAGAAACAGTTGTTTAGCTTTATCAAATTAAGTACCTGGGTTGATTGGTAGAGATGTTCATCTCTTGATCAATGGACGCGAGTTCGAGTCCCCTTGTCTGTTTTTTCTTTACTCACCTTGGCGCTTGGCCACTATTTTTTGTTTAACTTTTAATATGAGAAATAGGACCATAATTCTAGTTAATTTTATATCATTTCTAAATTAATTTAATTTGGATACCTATTATTATATTTAATTAACTAAAAGATTATGATTAATTTAATAAATGATAAAGAAAAAATTAAGGGTCAATGACCCAAAAAATCAAAATAATATTATACTTGCCCCAAAGAATCATCCATTAATTTACTATTATAAGATTACATGTTTACCGTCAAGGACGATTCCCGTCAAGGACGATTCCCATCAAGGACGATTCCCGTCAAGGACGATTCCCATCAAGGACGATTCCCGTCAAGGACGATTCCCGTCAAGGACGATTCCCATCAAGGACAAAATTTAGTTAATGATGTTATTGGGCAGAAATTTTGTCATTGATGTTATTGGGCTGAAAATAATATTATTTTGATTTTTTGGGTCATTTTCCCAAAAATTAATAGTTTTTTTTTTATAAAGATTGAATATAAGATTTTGCTTCACATGCTTTTTTTTTTTTTTATATTTCACATAGTTATTAAAAAAATAAATTTTTCAATTAAAATGTATTTATGAACCAAAAAATTAATAAATTATAAATTATTACTAAAAAAAATATTAAATTTGTTCTTTTTTACTTTAAAATTTATTTTGGTATAAGTTACATTATAATAAAATCTATTTAAATCTGTCTAAATATGTAATATCCGTACAAATTTGTATTTATATTTGAATATATTAAAATCAAATTTATATTTTCACTACTCATTGATATAAGTTCAAATATGTAGAGATCGATAGTTGGTCTAGTAATTAGACTACTTCGCAGAGACCAAGAGGTCATAGGACTGAATCTTATTGAAATCAAATTTATTACAAATTATATATTTTAATTTTAAATATTCAACAAATAACTAAAAAAATTAACGTTACTTATTTCGCTTATATCTAATTTCCATTAAGAAATTTATGTAGTAAAGAAATTAAAAACGTCAATTTTATTGAACAAATTGCACCGTAATTTTTTTTTCCAGATTAAACATTTCGGGGTCTATTTAAAATTTCGCACAGGGCCCCAAAATCTACAGGACCGGCTCTGCTATGGTGTTATGGGACAAGGTTTCTAAGTCTGATTCAATTGGGAGCAATAAAGGGGAGGTTTGTTTGGCTGCTCTTTTGCAAAAACTTTTGTCAAAATGATGGTGGATTTAAGGTATTATTGGTCCATTTATAATAATTTTAAGGCTGTGTAAATATAAGGTTAGATATTGTATAATTGAATATGTCATTTGCAGTAGTAAGATCGAATGGCATTGTTATGAAGTAATCCGAAATGATATCGTATTACACGTGTTATTTTGCAAACATATTATAAGTTGAGTTTCTTGTGTAAAGTTTGATATTTTACAAGATGCTCCAATGTGATCTTAAACAAAGGTCTATTAGTCATAGTTATCAGATAATCAAATTATGGGTAGTTAATAGACTTCAAATTCATTGTTTATTAGTCTATTAGTCCTTTGAGTGAGTTTATGGTTTATGTACAACTCAGTTTTCAAAAGGCAACCTTCAGATTCTTGACCATAAAATCAAGAGGCAGACTTCAGATTCTTTAGCAAATATCGAAGTTCATATATTATATCTTAAGCATTAATCTGGTCACTTATAAGACTAGCCGAGTTTGAAATGTAGAAAAGTGTTTTGCAAATAGGAAATATATACATTTGTAAACTGAAAACAATTTAAAGTTAAAGAGAATGCTTGCACCAATATTTATTATCATTATATAATTTTTAAATTTGATTGTGTACAAAATGTATATGCATAAAATCTTTGTAAGGTGAATCTTTCGTAACATTTTCTCCCAATGACTTAAACGTGTGAATCGGTTCTTTTGCAGGTACTTGACTTAAGTGATGTAGCAATTTGGTGAACCAATCTGTGTTTCTCATTAATAATATCTTATGTTAAAGTAAGAGCATAAATGGATGTAATTACCACAATAGTATATGAATAAAATGTTGAAAATGACATTCATTGTAGGTTGAGATATAGGTTCCTTTTCTTTACAATAATGTTCATGCTACAATCTTTTATATTTTTTTCTTCAAGTACTGCAAATACTACATGCTAAAGAAATACAACATGACAGATATATTGATGAATTATAATTAATAATTTAAAATTTATTTAAACAGTATTGTAAAATATTTAAAAATAAAAATCAATAAGATTAAATTAACTGAAATAGTAAAGCTGTTGGAGTAAATTCGAAATAGGATTAGTTAGAATTGCAAGGTTAAAAAAGGGTTATTTAATTGGAGTACATCTGTTTTACAAAGTTATTTAATTATAGAGTTATTTAATAGGAAGTAAGTGTTTAATTTCCAATTGTAGCTAAAAATTAGATAGCTAGTGGACTTCGCCTTAATTGCTTCTCTTCTTTAGTACTGAATTTATATCACACTTTAGGCCAACCAATATCATATCATATGCTTTACAAAAAAAAAAGTTTGGACAAAATTAATTCAAATGTTTTACCTGACAAAAAAAAACATATTATAATAGGTAAGGGACGATCGATATTTGGATTTTTCAGACAACACTTCCAAACGTATTAAATTAAATAATTATTTGGTAAGAATAATAACATCTCTAAATCAATTAAATCATCATCTGAAACCATCCAACAATAAGTTTTTGGGATCAAACATAGATAGATAAACATATATAGCCTACAATTTGCTTACTCAATTGTTTAAAGATAAAGATGTTTCTACGAATATACAGCAAATTAATATTCACCATCTAAATTCACCCGATGGTTTAGCAATGAGGTCTCTTTACGTGCACGGAGTTTACGTGTGAGGATATCTACAAGCTTAGTATCAGAAGCCACTGTTTCCAAATCCATAGCAACCCGCTTAGTATCCGAACCCACTCTTTCCAAATCCATAATAACCTGTTGATTGCTCGCGTCTACTTGTTCCTTCAACTGCTTATTCTCTCGGTGTACCCGAATAAGCCATGGGAGTGTGATTGTCATTGTTAGCATACTTCCAGGTGTCATCAATTTCAACACATTCCTCATCATCATCATCTCACTGCAAAACAAATAATCATATATATTACCCCACCTAGAAAAAAAAACATCAATCATATTGAAATTCGTAATTATTTTACCTATCTACTCATAATACATAATTCAATACAGCCAGAATTCAAAAGTAAATAGATTAAAGCTAAACTAATTCAGAGTTTATTGCTAACTGAGTATATGTAGATGAATTTTCTACCTGGTTGGTGTTGCAGTTGCAGTACGAGAGAAGTTGATGAATTGAAAGAGTATTTTTTCTTTTTTTGACGGAATTAAAGAGAGCACAGAGAAGGTTATGTATAGAGAAAGCCAGCCAATTTAAGGAAAAATAAGTACTTAGGAATTAGGATATCACATTTCTTTTATAGTGGTTTATGTGGGCCAGTCAAAAGGGCTTGGATTGCGCAATCTTTTGTCGGTTCATATGGTATTTTCTAATTATAATATGAGTCAAAGATCAATAGTTGGTATAGACTACTCTATAAAACCACGGTTCTAAAATCTAATTTATTGGAACAAAAAATAATTTTGAGGAAAATACCTTTCAGTTTAAATCGAAATTTATTGAAATCAAAATAATTTCAAATCTAAAATAACTCTCATATATATTAAAAAAAAAAATCTTTTCTTAATAAAGATTTCACAAATTTTCCAACTTTATCTTCTTAATTTCGAAAAATCTACTACTATTAATTGAACAATTTTTTTATTTTATTTTATTTATTAAAATTTTAACTTTTTATTAATATTATTACTTATTGTTTCTTTATACTTTATTATAAGAATATTTTAAAATATACAACATAATAATACATGATGGTTGATTTTATTCAAGTGTTTCCATTATTACGTTTCTTTATCCAAATGTCAAGTAAAAATGAAAAAACCTTTAACATGAAATATATTTATAAATTCGTATGGAAATTAAATGTTTGTAGCTTGTAATACTTGCACTGGCCAAATAGTACTAGGGGTGCACACGGGTCCCGTAACCGACCCGTGGACCCTTAGTCAAGAACCAACCCGCGCATGCGGGTTTTAGGTTCTGAAAACCAAGAACCAAACCATGAAAAATTTATGGTTGGGGGTTGGTTTTTCTTGGTTTTTCATTGGTGGTTTCGGGTTTGGTTTTTGCGGGTTGGTTTGGGTTTCGGGTTCACTAAACTTATTTATAACTTGGTCCCTGAAAAATAGAAATAATACATTTCAAGTTCATAATATATTACCAACCACTTTCAACTTGAATTACAAAACAAATACACTAAATAAACAACCTTGAATCCTTGAATTACACTATAAAACTTTATAAACCAAAATAAACCAATAATATAAGATATTACATAGCCAAAATATTCTGAATCACATAAACATACACCCAAAACCAGAAATAAAGGCAAACATTTCTAAAAACAAACTACACCATTGATTTAGACTCGCAAAATTTAAGTTTGAAGATACAAACATTCCAAAAGTTGAGTTGCATAAGGCCTTTATGTTTCTTTTCCTTCCTGTTTCATAAGATTTGAACATTTCCTCCCTTATTTAGTTCCAAAGTAAAGTGTTAATAACATAATGCAGAAATGGAGCAACCAAATATCCTCATAGTATAATGTAATCATAGGATATTAATTATTCCGGATTTATAACTCGCAATAAGGTTTTAAAGACTACTTCGTTACCATTATTAATAACAATAACTTATTGTTATTAAGAATGGTGACAAAGTAGTCTATATAACCTTATTTTGTGTCTCAGATTAGAAATTTAAATCATCACAGACTCTTTATTAACCTAAGGGACAAGGGACTTGATGACTTTTACAAAACAACCTACAATTTTCAACTAAAAATGCATAACAAAAGAATGTCATCTCTAATGACTTTCTCAACTCAATTGTACAAAAAAATAAACATGTACAAATCAAAATCATTCTAAATTGCATCATAGGAAGCTCATAACATGCTTTCTTAAGTCTATATGCACAAGTACAGTGAAATGCAAGCTATAATTGTATGAAACTGACGTATAACTCACATATGTTTATGGGCGAGTGTTAAGTGTATCAGAAGAGTTACCAACAGGTGTTTGATCAACACCTGGAGTGGATTGAATAGTAAAATCAATGATGGAATCATCCTCCATATTCATTAATCTGCAAAAGAATAATGCAAATAAAAAAATAATTAGTAATAATCATAATATATAAAAGTAAACTAATTCTATTTTCAAAAATCAATTACAAAAACCTAGAACTTCATATAGAGTTAAAGAAATGAAGAATAGAAGAGTCAAGAGATGGGAGGGAAGATTCATACCTGGAAAATGGGGTTTTGAAGAACCCGAAACCCTATCTCGGTCTTTTATACAAATCCAGAAAACCCCACAAAACAATAACTCATTAACCATAGCTTAAAAAGTACTAACCATGGCTTAATTAATGCGAGAGAAGTCACGAATGAAGTACCATATTTCGGTTTTTCAATCTATCTTGAGAGGTTTATGGTGTATGGGTGAAGTGAATTTTCAGAATTTGTGACGTTCGTGTTTGATTTAGGTTTATGTTTTGATTTTCTAAATGGCTAATATAGGAGGATATTTAAGGAATGAAAAATTTATAATTTAATTTTTTTATTTGAATTGGCCACTAAGGAGAACAAAACAAGCTTCAGTGTATTTTGGGTTCAAAATGGGACTCTCTAAGATCCTTCAAGTAAAATTATTCATAATTAATTCAAAATAATAATAATAATAATAATAATAATAATAATAATAATAATAATAATAATAATAATAATAATAATAATAATAATAATAATAATAAGACTATAATGCAATAAACTTGTAAAAAACTGGGGTTGTTTCCGCAAACCCCCTTCATCCTCTTCCCATACAAAAATCATGACACATTTCTTTATATATTTGAGTGCTTTATATATTTGAGTGTATGGGACAAGTCCATGCTTATTACTAATTTAGAATTAAAAATCATACTATATTTCACTTGCTAAGGTTTTGCCAAAGAGGCTTAATGTTTTTCTTATTTTTGTTTCAAAAGAAAAAAAACCGAGTAACTTCATACTCCACCTAGGAGGCAATGTACGTTGTAGTCTCTACTGCTCTCTTATATCTACCCTGAATCTAGGTATCCGGAATTTATGCGTCCAATTCTTAAGAGTTTCGACACCTTGAGTCTTGACGCTCATAGACAGAAACTCACGGACATCTCTAAATAACCATTATATTTGATGTAGGTTGTTAGTAAGATTATAAATGAGTTGAGTTGATTATTAGATGTTCAAAATTGTTTGTTTAACTGAGTTTTATATGAATCGAACTCAATTTTAGAAAACCAAATACAAGATGTTTAAACTTGTTTGTTTAATTTCTCGAATGTTACTAAACAAGTTTGCTCATTCACAAACTTGTTTTTTTAATGGATAAAACAAAATATCCATGAACAATTTGTACATGATGGAGTACGCGATAAAAAGTATGGAATGTAAAAATTATGATGATTTTTTTATCGACAAAATTTATGGGTTGAGAGAGGCTCGAACTCTCAAACTCAATTTTATATGTTCAAAATTGTTTGTTTAACTTTGAGTTTTATATGAATCGAACTCAATTTTGGACAAACCAAATACGAGATGTTTAAACTTGTTTGTTTAATTTCTCGAATGAATTCAAACAAGTTTGGTCGTTCACAAACTTGTTTTTTTAATGGCTAAAACAAAATATCCATGAACAATTTGTACATGATGGAGTACGCGATAAAAAGTACGGAATGTAAAAATTATGATGATTTTTTTTATCGGCAAAATTTATGGGGTGAGAGAGGCTCGAACTCTCGACCTCAGGATCACTCTTTAGCTATGAGACCTACGCGCTAGCCAACTGCGCCACCACCCCATATATGACAACAACTTTTTTAAAACGAAATAGTTCATATCCTAGTTAATATTTGGATTTTAATAGAATGGTGATGTCTTATCTTTCGAGATATAATTTAATACTTTTGAGGCATCATTTTAGGTTATTTATGATGACGACTTTTTTAAAACAAAATAGATCATATCCTAGTTAATATTTGGATTTTAATAGAATAGTGATGTCTTGTCTCTCGAGATATAATTTAATACTTCTGAGACATCATTTTGGGTTATTTTTTATATTGAATATGGGATTAATCCCTAAATTTTGCATGTTTAATTCTTAGCCATTAGTTGAGATTTTATTTATTTAGAGCAATTTGAGGTAGTTTATGTTTTGTAGGTGTAAATCTTAGCACATAGAGAATCCAAGGATGTAAAGGCCAATATTGAGAGTCAAGAATCTAAGGAAATTCCAAAAATGAATAGAAACGAGATCGAGACAAGATAAGAAGTCAAAAGTTACATAAAAGTCAAAGCACCAAAACTGAAAACACAAATGTGTCAACTTATAAAATTATGAAAAATAATTAGCTGCACGACCCACTTTTAACCCAAATTCTTGGCCTATGAATTAGACCTCTGAATTTTAGTAGTATAAATAGGTTATGTTTAGATACACTTTACTTATTATAAACTTGTGGAGCAAGATAAAAGCAAGAGGAGTAAGGAAAACAACACAATTCCCTTCCAATTTGTATTTCTTCTTCCGTAAACTCCATATTATATCTTTAACTTTTAATTACTTTGTTCTAATTTTGAGTATGATCTAAATTCTTTATTAGTTTGGGATGTATAATTTGTAGACCCTATTGACAACTATATCTTTTAGGTTGAAAAAAATTGTGTTAATTTTTCATTAATTACTATTTTGATACAAACGTGATCTTCTTTATTGTAGTCGCATGAATTAAATCCTTAGTTTATGAAATACACCCGGAAGGGGGATTGATAAGTGGACATAATTATTAATCGTATAAAATTATCTTAAGATCCGGAAAACCTAAACCGTTTATATAGTTGTTATGTGAGTTTAATCTAGAAAGCGTCTATGAAGTGTGTAGGTTTAACCAGAAAGATATCCTAGATTTAAAAGGTAGCCACCAATTTACCCTGACGAATTGATTGGAAATCAGAATCTGGTTAATGTGAAATACCAATTTTCCCTTTAATCAACTAATCATTATAGTTGTTAATTTAGTAAGTATAGACATTCCAACTAACTTCTCTACTCAAGTTAAACTCTTTTACTTAGTTTATTTTCATTCTTGCTTGTATTAATATCATAATTTACTTTAGTTGATCTTAAAAATCCAATCCTTAGTTTTTTAATTTTTACCACAACATTTATCCTCAACTTTAATTAGAAGCATTACATATACATCTCAGTCTCCGTGAAGACTATAAACTTACTTGTTTATATTATTTGGCGACTCGTACACTTGCGGGGTGTATTCTTCTAAGTGTCGGTTTTATATCAAACTTGAGGAGCTACCAATTTTTTGGTGTAGCTGTAGGGGATGAAATTGTTAGTTGTATTTTTTATTTTTATTTTGGATAGTCGTTGTTTTAGATTTTACGTTTGGTTGGTTCTTATTCTTTTTAGGTACAAGACAACAAGTAGAGTAATGAATCAAGTTCAACGATTGATTTAAAATGTATAAACAATATTATTCAAATCCCGATCTATTCAACTATGTGGAAGACTCTTTACGTTATCAACAATGGGGTAGTAACTTATACCAATGATGGTAGAAATAATGAGTCGGTGATATTTAACAACCTCTTATGATACCTCAAGGTTCCTGGTTGGACTAAACACTTGCCAACTTCATGCGAACCATCAATGTATTTAATGCAAAACAAGAGACATGAGTATCCAAATTTGAGGCCCGGTTACGAGTTATATGACAAATTTTAAGCTTTTTAAATGCCCAAAATTAAGTTTCTAGTGTCGCAGAGAATTGTGATGAACCATATCATGATTCTACTCTTGATAACTTTCCTCCTTCATCGATACATGACATAGGAGGAACCCGGATTGATCTACCAGAAGAAGTAGTTGAAAAAGAGATTTAAACGATAAACGTTTGGTTTGTTTACCGTAGTAGTTGCAATCTCCACTACCCTTCTAAATACGCTTATAGGCCTAGGCATCCTAAAGTCTGTGCATCAATATGTACGAGGGTGCCGACATCCCTGCGTCTCATCGTTCAGGCGTCCAAACGCCAAAATTTACTAGTTCCCAGTTGTATGGCTAAATGACCATTATAACCTATATTAACATGTTTGATTTTCAATTGTTGTTGTGTTTTAGTAGAGTAATGATACATACCACCCAAAACCATACCACCCAAGTATACCATCCATGACGTGACGTGAATTGGTTGACTATAAATCGTCAATCTATTTATTTTCTTGATTTGATTAACGATTTATTATCAAACAATTCACGTTACATCATAGATGGTTATTAGGTAGTATCATTTTAGTATTAGTTGTTAAAAAAAGTTCTCCATGTTAATCGTTGAGTAAATTGAATGCATATCAGAATAATCAAATAACAATATACTCCTACATGGTAAACATATTTTTTCTTTAATTGAATATCAAAATGTTACTGACCAGAAAAAGAATATCAAAATGTTAACTCAATTTGGCCGAAGTTAATTTTCATTGATAACCCTATTAATTAACTACACTACTAAAGTCTCTCTGTTTTCTACTGTACTGTCTTGTCTCTCCAAAACCTTCGAAAACTCACTAGAATGAGGACAACAATGTTAAAATCACTTCTTCTCCGAAGCAAAAACAACAATGCTTCTCACTTTTCTCGCCGATGTTTCACATCGGAATCACCACCGGAGAGGAAAGTCGCTGTTCTAGGAGCTGCCGGAGGTATAGGTCAGCCATTGTCTCTTCTCATGAAACTCAATCCTCTAGTCTCAACACTCTCCCTCTACGATTTAGCTGGAACTCCAGGTGTAGCCGCTGACGTCAGCCACATCAATACCAGATCTCAGGTACCTTTATATATCCTCTTTACTCTCTTTCAATACAAGCTTTAAAGTATTAAAAAAAAGATGAAAAATAAGGTTATTTAGATTAGAATAGATAAAGAATAGGTAAGATTTAAGTAACGACTTTGAGTAGTCGATTTAAACTCACTCAATCCACACAAACCAGCTTTAATTCAGATCTATTTAATTTCAAATATAGGTAAATGGATATGCAGGAGAAGAACAATTAGGACAAGCTTTAGAAGGAGCAGACATAGTCATAATTCCAGCTGGCATACCAAGAAAACCTGGTATGACACGTGATGATCTCTTCAACATCAATGCAGGAATAGTCAAATCTCTTTGCATCGCCATTTCAAAATACTGCCCTAATGTAATACAATTATTAACCACTCAAACAAAAAATTAAATCATTTACTAATTTCATTTAACCTAAAATCCAGGCACTAGTAAACATGATAAGCAATCCAGTAAACTCAACTGTTCCTATAGCTGCCGAGGTTTTCAAAAAAGCAGGAACTTATAATGAAAAGAAGCTTTTCGGTGTCACAATGCTCGATGTAGTTAGAGCCAAAACTTTTTACGCTGGAAAAGCTAATGCTAATGTTGCAGGTATATATATATATATATATATATATATTTATGTAAGCCTTCTTATTTATTTTATATTATTTTTCTAAATTGTGTATTTTTTTTTTTTTACAGATGTGAATGTACCTGTAATTGGTGGTCATGCTGGTGTTACCATACTACCTTTGTTCTCACAAGTATGTAACGTTATTTTATTATTTATTAAGTAATTTCTTTTTATTTTTAATAATTTGTGTATAAATAGGCAATACCAAAAGGAAATTTATCGGATGAGGAGATTATAGCATTGACGAAACGAACACAAGATGGTGGGACCGAGGTTGTGTTAGCTAAAGCTGGAAAAGGTTCAGCTACACTTTCTATGGCGTAAGATACTAAATTTTTTGATTATAAGCACTATTTGATTAATTTGTGACATGTTTGATTATATGAATTTTAGGTATGCTGGAGCTATATTTGCGGATGCATGTTTAAAGGGATTAAATGGAGTTCCAGATGTTATAGAGTGTGCTTATGTTCAATCCACCATTACTGATTTACCATTCTTTGCATCCAAGGTAATGGATGACCTGGCCTGTATGGCCTGGCCCGTATTTTGAGCAATAAATAATGGTTTTTTTGTGTATTTGTTTTGTAGGTGAGACTAGGAAAGAATGGTGTAGAGGAAATTCTTGGGTTAGGGTCATTATCGGATTATGAAAAACAAGGGTTTGAGGCTCTTAAAGAAGAGCTAAAGGAGTCTATCGAGAAGGGAATCAAATTTGCCAATGAAAATTAAACCAACTCTTCTCTCACCTAATACAGTTTACATTCTACAAATGTTGTATGTATGTATTGTATGTGTATCTCTTTGATTCGAGTGTCTCGAGCAGGGTAGCTAGATTATGAACAATAATATTTATAACTTATGTTTCAAAGACAATAATCATATGGTACAAGAGTAATGCTATATATCACTTGTTCACCCCTTATGTGTCAGCAGCATTAAATAGAAAAAAAGAGAAAAAAAATATTTACAAAAGAATAACATTATGATTAATTTTTAAAACCTTCACATACATTATACATAAGGGGGTGATAAAATAGCATTACTCATGGTACAAACATCCAAATATTCGACAAAATTTAAAAGAATTATTGCAATTTACCTCTTATAGGTTAGAAAAGTATACCCTACCACTTGTGATAATTTTTGAAAATCAACATTTAAAAAGAACAATTTTTTTTTCTTTTTCCACCTCACCCCAATTTCCTAGAAGATGAATAAATAATCCATCTTCTCCGACCATCTCTTGGGGTTTGGGTCAAAAAAATACAAAACTAAAAAGTTACTAGTTTTCAAACCACAAGGGTATACTATCAAACCATAAGGAGGTAAATTGCAAAAAACACAATCAACAAAAAAGGTATAAAAACAGAGCAAATATCAAATGACAGGTCTAATTCAAGTATATCATACACAAAAAAAAAGTTACAGAGTAAAATACCATGCAATCTGGTGATTTATGCTTTTACAAAAAAATCTGTACACACCACCACAATTTTACCATACCTTACCTTTTTTTTTTTGGGAGTCATATGAAATTGCTATAGTACACACTACTAATATGCAATTAATAATAATAATAATAATACTAATAATAATCTTCTGAAACAAACATTGAAACAACACAACCAAAGCTATCTTCTAGCTAAGCTATAGCTCTAAAAACTTCTCTATCTTCTCTCATCATCAAATTTATACACTTCCTCTCCAACCCCTGCAAAAAATATTTACACCAACTTTAGTTAATTGCGCTACAAGTCCCTATATTTTATCCTTTTTTCCGTACCTGAAATTAGTCAAAGGTTTAAGTCTTTGGCTCAGCATCAGAATCAGATGAAGAACTATCACTATCGGAATCTACAAAAAACAGAAAATTAAATATAAAATATAGCAAAAATTTTTATTTACCCAACTAAAAATAAAAAAAATTACCACTAGAAGAAGATCCTGAGTCACTACTAGAACTACTCGAACTACTACTCGATTTAGTAGCAGCATTTTCTCCTCCATTTCCAGTTCCAGTCACCGGAGCATTAGTTTCTCCGGCGAGACTCGCCGGAGCAGGTACAGAAGTCGCCGGAGTAGGAGCAATATTCACCGGAGCAGGAGCAATAACAGGTACCGGGTTCTAAAATTACCAAAATTAAAAAAATTGACAGTAAAAAATAAAAAATAAAAAAGTAATAATTACATACCGTAACAGGAATAGTAGTATACATGGGAGTAGGTACTTGAAGTGCCACCTCAGCTTTTCGTTTATTCTTACTTAAATTCTTTTTATAATTAGTAACAAATCGATCAAGCTCCCATAAAGTCTCGGTATCCACAATATCTATATCAATCTCTATCTCATCACCGTTTTGACTAAGACTCGAATTTCTTTTATTAATAATCTGCACAATATTATCAAGTTTTTCCGCTGGTAAATTTTGCAATTTAGCCCCTAACTTTTGCTTCTCATCGTACGTCATATTCCTTTTATTCAAATCCCTCGCTTTCGGTTTTTTCAAAGCCGGTACTCTAGGAGCTATATAACTCGCCGGAGCTGCTATATTACTCGCCGGAGCATAGTTCGCCGGAGCAAAACTCGCCGGAGCGGGACCAGGACCGGGACCCAGACCAGGAACAGGTAAACCAGCATTATGGTACATTTGATGTCTCCAATCAGGGTTATATTCAACTTCTATTACAGCCCATCTTTCTTCGAATATTTTTAATAAAGTTTCAGCCATAACATGAACATCTTGTCCAGGTGGATTATAAGTCATGGCATTATTAAAAACAAGTCTTACATCTTCAGCAAATTCACGAGGTGATTTGTAGTAATTTCGAACTAATCTTGTCCTAATAGAACCTAAATCCATAGGGTTTTTAATAACATCGTGATAATCGAGTAGGTTTAGTTTATTAGCATCAACTGGCTCGTTAAATACCCAACCATGGTTATGTTTCATTAACTTTTGTAGTAAATTACTACAGCTACGAAAGACTTTTTCTTTATGTTTATCGAAATTGAAACCGGACCCACGTGGGACCTCTCCTGATCCTGAATGTTTGCGGGACCCACCATTGTTGTTGTTTAATTTTAACTTTTTGTTACTTTCTGGTGGTAATCTGTCTTTTCCTAGTAGAAATTCTGAGTTTCGATAAAATTGATTAGCTTTTGGTGTTCTTTTTTCTCGATCTATTATTCCTCGATCATTTTCCACCATTGATACACTTAACGAACGATTAAACGGATTTAACGACCTTGTGGGACCCACTTCTGAATTTACTCTTGTTAAAACCCTTCTCCTATCCATTACCTCATACTGTGGGGCATGGGCATGGACATGGCCATGGCCATGTCCATGTACACCATGTCCATGTCCATGAACACCATGTCCTTGAATACTGAAAGAAGTGAGATGAAGCTCTTTACCTTCGACTTTTTTATATAAAGTACGGACTTGATCAACTTCACCTTCGAGTTTAATACGAAGCTCGTTAATTTCATTAATGGAGATTGCTCCTGGGATATTGATTCGGATTTTATCGTTAACCCTAGTGATTAAAGTGGGTCGGAGCTCTAATTCTGGTTCAGTTACCGCTTCGTTTCCGCTTGGTTGTGGCGGCACCACCACTACTCGATTTTCCGGTAAGACCTGTGAAATACTTGCGCCTTGTGTTTCTGTTTCACGGTTAATACCGTTTTTTTGCTGCTCATCTGGTGGAGGAAGAGTTTCCGATGGTTTTTCTGGTTGTGAAGATTCACGATCGGTTAAGGTAGAAGGTGGAGGAAGAAGCGGCTCCGATGGTTTTTCTGGTTGTGAAGATTCACGATCTTGATCGGTTAAGGTAGGAGGTGGAGGAAGAGGCGGCTCCGATGGTTTTTCTGGTTGAAGAGAATTCCGATCTTGGTCGGTTAGGGTAGAAGGTGGAGGAATAGTAGGCGGAGGAAGAGGCGGCTCCGATGGTTTATTTGGTTGCAGAGAATTACCATCTGGGTCGGGTAGGGTTTGTGAAGATAACTCTTTGGAATCGCTGATTGAAAATTTAGGGTTTTCAATGTCCTTGGCCACCGGAGTAGGGTTGAAAGTGGTGGTGATTGTTGGGGCGGCGCCACCGTTGTTATTAGTGTTGCGTTTGCCTTTTGATCGTCTTGTATAAACCTTGCTGTCATCACCCCAACGACGTCGTTCTATTGAATCCAATTCACCAGCATCAACAGGCTCGGAAGCCATACATACGTGCAATTCAACAAAGCTAAATTCTTCACCTGTATTACAAAAATAACCTTCAAAAACCCTAAATATTACAAATTTATTGTTTCAAGAACCCTAATTTCACAGAACAGTATAATTCAACTCCTGGGTTTAACAAGAAATCAAAACGCTAATTCTATAATTCTTTGAAATCAGAACGCTAATTCTATAATTCTTTGAAATCAAAAACCCTAATTTTTATAATTCTTCGCAATCAAAAAACCCTAATTCGATAATTCCTTTTGAAAAAACAAAACCCTAAATCCATAATTCTTCGAAACTAAAACCCTAATTCCATAATTCTCGAAATCAAAACCCAGAAATCAGCATAAATTTTAAGAATTAAGACTTTCAAGAACGACCAATTTTGAAGTGAAAAAAAAAAACCTATGCTAAAATGAGCTAAAAGATTCGATTTTTTCAGAAGAATTTGTAGATCGAGATTTTCATTATCCAATTTGAAGTGAAAAAATCGAAAAAAATAGATCTAATTAGAAAATAATGAAATAAAAGAAATTGAAAGAAAAGGAAAATAGAAACTTTACTTAGAGTTTCGAATCGAAGGTGAAGGTTACACGAAGGAGGTGATGATGGGTAATCTTCCGGTGAGGTTGAGTTTATTGACTGTGTTGCGTTGCTCTCATCGATTCCATTTCTTTACTAGTAGTACTGAACTTTGTGTATAGTGTTGTATACTGGTGGTATAAAAGCTTCTTTCCATATATTTTAAGGGTATATTCGGTACTTTTGGTGAGGGTTTCTATGCTACATTGTTGTATTGTACTAATAAATAATAATATACTCTTTTAGATTTTTTCATTTTGTTGATTAAATTAGATTTAATTATCTTTATAATATATGATACCAATGTATGTGTATTGTAAACTTGTTATTGAGATATATGATTTGAATTTTGGTTGATGAAAAAATGGTAAGCTGGCTAAAAATATTACATGAAAAGGAAATACCATAAAATACATCAGTTGATGAATTATTATTGAAGGACTATCGGAAAAGAACCATTGTAATAATGAATCTGTCAAATGTCAAGGTATGTTTAAACTAAGAAACGTGGTTGTAATCAATGTTGGATTTTGGTTGACGAAAAAATTGTACGGCGGTTAACAACATTACTTAAAAGAAAAGTAATTAATCAGATAGATTTGGTGGCGGGTTATAGTTGTGTGATATATATAAAACAAATGTTGTATTAATAAGCTGGTTATATTTAATATTCATAACTTAGGGTTTGATCAAATTGAGAAACTCAATAGGAAAATCACGTAGATCCATTATACTGTTTAACGTTGTTTTGTCGGTCAATTTAGTAGGTTAAATGTGCATATCTCTTTAAGTTATTGGTTTGAATTATACAGAGTATTTAGACGATATGCTAAGAATAGAAAGGTTTATATTAGACTAAATGAATGATCAGGAGGTGGTTACTAATATTACAAGGGAGAATAACATTTTGTGACAAAATTGGTAACAAAAGAGATGTGTGATTCGTTTGCTTTATAGTTTGGTAAAATAACATGACTCAGTTGTCGTGGTTAAAAGCTTGCCAAACCTATCATTTCACTTAGGGCTTGTTCTAAGGGAAATGGATAATAAACTCACTTTTGATTCATTATATTGTCTCGAATTGTTTTATCGATCTATCTGAATAATATAAATGTAAATATTTCTATGAGATTTTGGTGTTAGGTGTTGGGCATTAAACAGAGGATGTAATAAGAATATCACAGTCTATATTTTGTTGAATGAATTATCGAAATGTGGTTAGTAATATTACGTAAGAGAGTAGCAGACATTGTGATATATTTGATGATGAGAGCAATGTGTGATTCTTTTGCTTTGTAAATTGATGCATTACATAACTCGGTTGTCGTGATCATGATTATGCCAAACCTAACATGTTGAACCTAGAGTTTGTTCAAATTGAGAAGTGTGGTAATAAACTAAATTTAGAGCCATGGTATTGTCCAGTTTGTTTTGTTATTCTAATTTAAGTAAGTTAGAAGTATATATTTTGTTAGGATTTTGGAATTATACTATACATAGTAATCAGAGGTTGTGATAAAAATATTACAAGCTATATTGTATGTAGTCAAATGATTGATTGATATGTGCTTACAAATATTACATAAGAGGAAACCAATCAATGTGATATATTGGTGACGGAAGCAATGTGTAATTCTTTATATTTATAGTTTGGTGGATTATAAAACTCATTTGTCATGGTAATGAGCTTTCAAAACATAGCATGTTGAACCAAACACTTGTTTAAATTGAGAAAACTGGGTAATAAACTCATTTTAGATGCATTATAATGTTTATTTTTGTTTCACCAATCTATTTGAGTAAGTTACACACACAAACACACACAAACACACACATATATATATATATATATATATATGCTTGATTGAATGAATAGTCAAAATGTGAATATCGATATTAAGTAGGAAAAAACCCTAGTTGTAATAAATTTATCGACAAGAGAAATAATTGGTTCTTTTGTCGGATAGTATGGTATATTATTTGATTTAGTTGTTGTGATAATGAGCTAGTCAAACTTAACGCGTAAACATAATATGTTTGATTTTACCTTCCTAACAAGGGGTTTTATGTTCTTTTCTCATTTTATTTCCTTTTTGGAGTAATAGTCATCAATACGAACAATAATGAAGGTGACAAGATTTTGTTTAAGGATTCCTATAAATGATGAGTTTTTAGCACTAAAATGATATACATATTAAAAAAATAGGTTAACATACTCCTAAGTAAGAATCAAATCAACAATAAGTTGTGCAATGATAAACAAGAAGAGTTGGGCCATCAAAAGCCAAGTTCCTAACAAAAGAAGTACAAACGCCTCAATTAGTTACAAAAATGATTGTGCGCCTAATATAGTTAACCCAAAGAAACAAACTATCAAGTATCAACTACAATGATTCTGATATCCTTAATGATCTTTTTGATATTACAATTCGATAGGACGATTAAGAAAGAAAGCATAGAATACAACAACTGTAACACCCTCCAATATGACTTCTGAATAGTGTATATGCTTGGAAAATGTAGTCTTCCTTTCCTACGACTGAAAATCCTATATGCTAATGCATGTAGATGTCTTTTTTAAGTTCTCCATGAAGAAATAGCGCGACTTACATGTTTTTGGAGTATTTTGAGGTGTTTTGTGTACATCACATGATGAGATAACACAATCACTTGAAGTCTGGAGAGCTAAGAAAGATATAAGAAATGATGGAAAACCAATAAAGGACCCATGGGAGGCTCGCAAGAAGGCAAGAAGGGGTCTAGAAACTCACTCAAAAGATTTAAAGAGCACAAAAGTATTCATATGAATATGTTTGTTTAATTTGAAGAGTTATTGGGAACAATTGTATATAACTAGATGATGATTCATACACTATTATAAAACCCTTAAAGTCTAGTTTATGTTACAGTGGATGGAGACAAATTACGAGCTCAAATGAAAAAGTAATGGTTGTTTCTATGAGATGGCGCAGGTTGGGCAGAGTGATGCAAATATCGTTTGTTCCAAGTGTTAGCTCATTTGATCACTTAACTTGGTCCATAACGATAAAACCTTCGAATTTCACTACTATATAAGGTGTTATTAGATATTTTTCATATACATATACTTTTATTGAGGAGCAAGCTTACACGACAATTTATGTAAAAACTTCTTTCTTTTTATCTTCTATATTTGTCTTTAATGATCCATTTTTTTCTTTCGATTAATGCACGATTTTGGAATTTTAATTATTTAATTGAATTGGTGTTGTTAGTCACTAAATATATATCTTATGCTTAATGTATCAATTTCTGACAAAATAATTGTGAAGAATTGCCCTAGTTCTTAGAGTACACACTGGATAGGGATTTTTATATATATATATATATATATATATATATATATATATATATATATTCATGTGAGGCTGTTCATATTTGGGAGCTTGGAAACACCCAAGCATAGCCAACATATGGTTAAAATTTAGCACACTTGCTAGATCTTAGTTACACTTGGGAGATGTTTTTAGGCTTAGTAAGTGTTGTATCCCAGAGTGTGATGAAATTCACCAACACCTGAGAAGCCACTTCTCGCAGGCCGCAAGTATACGGGTCGTTGACAAGTAATAAAGATAAGTATTAAGGATTATCCTCTCCACATGGACTATCACTGTAGATGAATGTGTTTTAATAGTGTAAAAATATGGAGTTCGTAATAGGAAATGAAATAGCAATAAAGTAAGTAAGTAAAATATTTATTTGGTTTTCAATATTTAAAGACTAAAGCAATTAACGAATTAAATTATGATCTAATAATTAAAACAAAACATACACTAATTAAAAGATGAAAGGAATGGGGGAAATTGTTGCTTGAATTTTTGTTAGTAGTCCCTTATGCAGCTAAGTTAATGCTTTTATTGATAAGGGCGAGTTGGTAAATTCGCATTAGTTGGGATTCAAAAGTCTCTTTAACTCCCTCCCGGGTAGTTTAGAAAGAAATACTTCTTCACTAGAGACCCCTCCCTGGTGAACCTAAAAAAATTTCGGGTGATTGAATCTCTAACTCTACTGACTATCTAGCTAGGCAAGACCTTCCGGTTCACTACCGTACGCTAGATGTCTGTATGTTATATCCGCAATTAAACCCCCCCTCTCGGGTGTTAGCTTAAGTACGAACGCTACCCACTATTTGGCCAGAATACAAGTAGTGTTACATCAAAAATATATAGTCAATGGAATAAAATAAACTCCAATCCCAATTAAATATTTGTCCCAAATTCAATAAAACATTAAAATAGCTAAACATAGATTCTTACATAAACAAACCTCAAGCAATGCGTGTTTAGTTCATACTAAAATAAATAAAACTAATTAAATCTAAAGCTAGAATTAATTCAAAAGAAAAAATAAATAAAAGTTACTTATAATGATAAGGTGGAATGATGGATGGTTGGGGAAAAATTGTTGGGGTTTTGTGGAAAACCCCTTCTTTTCTTCTCCACTCCTCTTGTTCTCTTGCTACCCTTGAAATAAATTTATATGATTATGAGCTTCTAAATGACTTAAGTATTAGCTAAAAAACGTTTAGGCCCCTTTGTCTCACTTTATTAGGTTTAGAATGGCCCACCCGTTTTTAACAACATTTACCATAATTTCAAATTTTTATCATTGATAGGTATTGATCTAAAAAATTCAAATCAATTATATATTTTTTTTTTGTCTTTTTATATTATGAACTACTTATAAAATTTTATTTTTTGTAAGTTCTCAAAACATATAGGAAAAATCTCAAATGTTCACTATTACTATATATGAATATCACGATTTCAGGTACACTAAAAATATATTTATGATGTTTTATTAATTAGATACGTGATTTTTTAAAATAAAAACATGAAAACGTGTGTACGAGAGATTTTGTGTGAAATTGGTTATATGTTTAATTAGGTAAAAAGTAGTGCTTTATTTATTTTTATCTTATACAAGGATATTTTAGTTTCTACTCAATATTTGTTCTTTTAAATAATATCACACAAACATAATATTTTTGACAATATAAATTATTCTAAAGCTCTTTGTCAAGGATCTAATAATTCATGGGGAAGGTCCACGGTAAAGTCACTAAACTAGCTTATTGATAGAACTTTTAGTAAAATGGAATATTGACATACTACATTTCTTTTTGAATGGGAAAAGAAACTATTTAAACATTACCAGTTTACATAATTTCAGTTTTCACATTCTTATAACTTTATGTGATCAAATTGAGATTTTAATTGTAAAGTTTTGTAGGGGAAATAGTGATAATCAGATAACCCATTGGGTAAACTTAAAGGGAAATTAAAAAATAAAAGATAAATTAGGGTTTGGATTTAGAAAATGACACCGATGAATAAATCTTTAACTGTTTCTAATGTCAATGGAAACTTTTATATAATCCTGAGTTTATGCTTGCTAAACCCCATAAAGGTATTTATTACCATAATAGTACCTTTTCTGAGGCTAAAAAAGGGCAAAAGTGTTCATTGGGTGGAATAACATCCATATAGGAAGAAGCGTGAATGAAAAATGTATGATATGAAAGGTGGGAATCGGGGATGACATTTGTATATGGGGCTTTTCTTGGATCCCAAGAATTGAGAAACCTATAAGATCTGATAATACTATTTTAAAAGGTTCTAATAATACACTTGCTTGGAATAATTATTTTATATTTGAGATTTTTAATCATGATACTATTAATTAATGACGCATTAATACTCCTTACCTACCTAGTAAGGGTATACCCTAGTGGCAATGGGCCAAGGTTAGTAACCTAAGTTTTGGCAAAAATTTATGCTAAGTTTACAGAGAAATAAGAGGTTAAAGATGAAGTTGAAGATAAAGTTGATGATAATCCATCTAATTCATTTAATCAACCTAAAGTTCTTTCGAAGGGGGGAGGGATACTGTGTGGAATATTAAGATACTACCCAAATTTAATTAAATTTTTATAATGGGCCTCTATGCCTTGGCTACTAGGAGTAATAAATTTAAGAGATATTGTGCTCTGAACGAAGATGAAAAAACATGTTTTTTCAAGTAATGATGTTTGGGTGTGGTTGATAGCAAATTTATTACATGTGAGAAGTTATGCTCTAAAAAGTGTTCAACCAATGTGAAAACTCATGAAACATATAGAATAGCACTTACGATACTTTTACTTCTAACATGTGATGTATTCTAAAATCATATAAACATGTTATAACTGAACACGTTTTCCGTATCATTCCACACATAAAGTTATATCAAAAAAATATTTAACTCATATTTGTGCCTAAATATGACAAGTAGTGTATTAGACTAGTGATGGATGTTCATGCATGTTCGACTAACTCTTAGCATGGTATGTGTTCTAAATATGAAATCATATAACAATGAATTTATATCATTTTGGACACAATCAACACATAACAAGTTGTTTCATAAATTGTGCTCTTATAATTAAGATGAATAAAAACATATTTAAGCAAGTAAGACATGATTGGATATTTTAGCTCTTTACACGTGAAATAATTTAATGGGGCATATGATATCTCTCCTTTTGTGATAAACTTTTAGATATACGAGACATCATTTAGTTGGGGTTTCGAGATATAATTGTGGGATTTATCACTTTATTTGACATGTTTTGAATCGTTAGCTAGTTTCTATATAAATGTGTTTTTAGAGCAATTTGAGATAATTTGTAAGCTAAGTATGTATATACTAGGAACATGGATGATACGTGACTCCTATATTAAGATAGAAAGTAAATAATTCAAGGAAAACCCCAAGTGAAGTCGAAAAAGGAGCCAAAAGTTCCATGAGAATTTCAACAAGAACTAATGCTTCTTTCAACTTTGATAATTCACAAAAAATAATTTGTGAGGATTACAATCATGATACTCATATAAAAGATATCCCTTGAGTTTTAGAAAGCACAAAAATTAACAGTTTGCAAATCAGAGTTGAATTGAATAAGTTATGGGTATTTTGCTAAACACAAGCTGTCGAGAATTTGTTAAGAGAACATATGACATATTTTAACTCACTTAAGTTGGCCCTACTGATGAACTTGCAGTTTAAGGGAAAAAAGGGCTACACCTTAGCGTAATTCCATGTCATAGTTAGTGGTGATTACAAGTATCTCGAGCTACACCTTCTCTCTCCATACTTTCACCCCTATTTGATATCTTTCTTCTTAATATTAGTTCAGTTCATATGCAGTAGTTATTATTTCCAGTAATCCAAATAAAAAATCTTTTAGCTTTATTTATTGGCAACATTACTTAGATTAAATTAAAATTACACCGTTAACTTTTTATTTCACGTGGAGACGATACTTCTTATCATTTTGTACTACTTGTGACGACTCCTACACTTGCAAGTCATCATTCTTTGAGTGTCAATTTTATATCACACTTCAGAGGACAACATCATACAAACAAGTATATAGATTACCACAAATGCAAAAGCAGTACATCAAGGATATAAATGCTTGAGATGAGTCAACTAGTGATAAAATATATGTTGCACATAAGGATAGATATAATCATGTATATAAGTGAAATTAGCATGATAAATACATAAAAACTTGTCACATTAAAACATACACTAAAAAGAAAATATTCCAACACAATTTCCAATCCCTATCTACCATTTCACACTCCATAAAACCTTCCAACTTTGTGTCTACACCAGACAATATCTAACTAATATTTATCTATTCTATGGAAGATTAACCTCTTCACCATACTAAGAGCAAAACCCTAGGATTTATGATCAAACCTAATCTACCTATCCTACTTCTCAATGAATTGATATATACAAGTGTTTGGGATAGAATATACAAAGCAATATATATTAATATACAATGGATATTTATTCGTGACTCTCTTGAAAGAAGACTATAAGAAATTTGGAATTTGTGTAGAGAAGTGCCACTTTTGGAAGTCCTCAAGGCCTCTATTCATAGGACAAAAAGATTCCAACGTTTGTGATTCATATGACACCTTCTAGTTAGATTACTTTTTGACGTACAAATGTATGTTTCTTCTAGTTGGATGCTTACAAAGTAAAACCTTGGACCGAGTCAAGAAACGGGAAAAAGGATTGGTTACATCATCATTGGGCTTGTATGATTCCATCGGGTGAATAAGTCAATAATTTATCCAATACTTCACTTTGTTATTTTTAATTCAAAGATATATTTTATATAGTCCCTAGGTTCACCGTTTTGAATAAATTTTCTTATATCATCGTTTCTTGGGATTTATTAAAATGCATGGATGGGCCACATGTAGGCAAAGTGAATATGTGTTTCAAATGTCTAGTTGATAATTAGTACACTAATAACTCTATTTGTGTCCTTTGTAGCCATTATCCTTTATGCTCACGGAGACCCGCCATTATATACGCTTGTTCATACACTTGGATCTGAGTCTTCAAATCTGACTGTTAATTGTACGGGTATTCGATGTGTTTGCTCCACATGTCCGCTCTTCATCTTCTCTAGCTCCTAACTGGTGCATCCAGGCGTTCTGCAAACGCTTCAATCCGGATGTTCGATCTTTGTCTTCGCTCAACTCCATTCTCCAATAAGTAGGCAGGTTCTTTTCTTTACGTCAGATGTCTGACCCTTCTCTTCTTCTCAACTGTATTCTCTAATAGGTTTAGGCATTTTTCCTCTTCTTTTCTTTCGGGGTCTGCTCTCCCCGTGTAGCTCCTCAAAGGTCCGATGATCTATTCCAAGCTTTTTCTATCTTTTTCAAGCTCTTTTTCTTCATATTTTAAGCTCTCTTTGTCATCTCTTTAGCTCCCCTCTTCTTCTCTTTCATTACCATCTTCATCTCCAGTATCACCATTTTCGTGTTTCCATTATCCTACAAGCTAACAACCAATCTCAACTTTTTTGTAAGACTAGACATGTTCAAGATGCATTATTTTGTCAATAATTTATCAATCAAAACATACCCTTTAAGCTAACAGGGAGGACATGCATGTAGCTTCTTCATAGAGACTCTAGCTGAAACATATGTTGTAGGTGTGAGAAATACAATTTTTTTGGCCCGTAATTACTAAACTATGATATTAAATGACTATAATAGTATTGTTAAACCTCTAGACGAGAGTACTAGATCTATGGATAGGAATTTTTGTATTTTGTATGATGATATTTGTAACTTGGCCAAGCATAGGGATATTAGTCACTTCTACTCTTCAAGAAAGAAAAATAGATCTGGAGACTGGAATGTAAAACAATAGATACATGTTGTTTGAAAATTGAGTTATTCAATCCCTTCTTCCAGTTAGTAGATTGATTTTAAGAAATAATGAGCCTATGGACAAATATAGGGGGGAGGGGAGTTGATTGTTGTACTCAATTTGTCTCAAAATTATTGTCCACTTAGGGTTTGTTTAGAGGGGATTATTTAGTAAAGGATAGGAAAGTATAGTATATTAAAGAAAAGGGGGAGGGTATTTAATCTTGTTTGGATTGAGTAGAAAAAGAAAGAAAAGTATTAGTAAAAGATTATTTGAGTTTTGTGTTTGTATAAGTAATGGAAAGGAAAAGATTATTTTATAACTAAATTACTTTTATACCCATAATAAAATATATGGGTAATAAATATATTTTGCCATTAAAATCAATATGTTCCTTCTAATGATACTAAATTAAAAGGATGGAATATAAATAATTAGAAGGTAATATTTTAATCCTTGAGTAACTTATCTTTTTAAAATTTTATAATACAAACAAAAGACCCCCCTTTCTAATCCTTCAATCTAAATAAAGGTTTAGTTTTTCACATATATTAAAAAATATTATAATTACATTCACTATTATTAAAGTACTTTCATAAAGTGATTTGATTTTTTCAATATTCATTAAAAATATAAATTTGATTTTTTAATAAAAGTAATAATGAAACAAATTTTAAAAAAAAATCTATCGAGTAATGTTAGGTATCATCTAAACATAAACCGTGATATGGCGGTTAAGTGGTTCAATCATGGATTTTTTCTTTCTTGATTTTTTTTCTCTCTCTGTCATGATTGGACCACTAAACCGCCACATCACAGGTAATATTTAGGTGATATCTTTTTAGGTGATACCTAGCATTACTTTATTTTATATTTTAAATAAATAATAATTTTAAAAAAATTCTTTTAGTACATCGATATTAATTTTGAAAGTGAGAGAATCATGATTTTTTATCTATATTTGTATGACATTTATGTTTAAGCAATTAAGTCTTATAGATTTTGCCTAATGTGTAAGAAGAACAACATAGAAATATCTAGTATTTCCTTTTTTCTCCTTTTGTTATATACATATCATTACAAATAGTTATCCCATTATAAATATTAAATAGAAAAAGATAGGAGTAATGATATATACCACCAAAATTCATACCACCCAATGACGTGGCGTGAATTGGTTGGTTACAAGTCGTTAATATATTTATTTTCTTGATTTGATTATAGATTTGTAACCAACCCATTCACGC